>SKCR01007795.1:0-576671 GCA_019454045.1 Zanthoxylum bungeanum
TGTCTTTGACAGTATCAACAGATCTTTTTGAGACTCTCTTCTTTGTCTTTCCTTACAAGGAAATGTCTCTTCAAAAATATTGCATTCCTTGACTCAATCATCACATTTGGATTGATGTCAGGAATCTCATACTTGTGTGCCAAGAATCGATATGCATTACTGTTGCAAGTATATCTGATGAATATACAGTCAACAGTTTGGGCATATTCCACCTTCTTAGGTTTAGGAACCATCACCTTGGCAATTGGCAAGACACCCCCACATTTTCAGATATTTGTAGGAAGGTACATAACCTTTCCACAACTCATATGGTGTCTTGTCTAATCTCATGTGAGGAAGCTTATTCAGAACGTAGTTCGCGGAAAGCAGGGCTTCCCCCGCACAAGTTCTGAGGTAAGCCAGAACTAGTCAACATGGCATTCATCAATTCCTTCAACGTTCGGTTTTTGCACTCAGCAATCCCATTGAGGAGAATAAGGAGCAGTGGTTTCGTGAATAATTCCGTGCACAGAACAATATTCACCGAATGATGAAACATATTCACCACCACTATCACTTCTGATTCTTTTGATTTACTTGCCAAGTTGATTTGCAACTTCGTTCTCAGTGTATAAAGCTCTCAATAGCTTCAGCTTTGCTCCTCAGCAAATACACTTAACAGAATCTTGTGCTTTCATCGATAAAAGTGACAAAGTACTTTTTACCGCCTCTTATTTGCACAATATTCATGTCACACACGTCAGTGTGTACAAGTTCCAAGGGTTCAGAACTTCGTTCTATGATGTTCTATATATTTTTGCTTCAACACATGCCTCACACTCATGTTGGCTATCAATGAAAATTTAGGTATAAGGTTCATGTTAATTAATGTACGCATTGTATCATAATTAACATGTTCTAACCTCTCATGCCATACATTTTGTGACTCAATAATATAAGCAGAAGTTTCAGCTTTATTAATAGCACAATTGACAGTCATTGAAAAGGCCTCAGCGAGGTATCCTTTTCATACATAGATATCATTTTCGGTCAATACAATCTTGTCAGAAACAAATACAAACCCGAGACCGAGTTCTTCAGAATATCTGGAACATGCAAACATTCTCATATGTAAGCTCCGTTCCGGATATCATTTTCAGAACCATTGTGCCCTGTCCAACCACTCTAGAGGTAGACGAGTTTCCCATTGTCAGATGATCGCCGCCATCGACCTTTCTGATACGAGGAAAACATCTTGCTATCAGCACAGATATGACGAGTAGCCCAAGTGTCTACCCATCATTCTCTCGGATTCCCAACCAAGTTGGCTTCAGTTACCACTGCTGAGAGATTCATTTCTGAAATCTCATCAGTTAACTGCTCATCTTCAGCGACATAGGCCTCATTTTTCCTGCCATTGTCCTGAGATATCTTGTTTCTGCAGTCCTTTGTCATATGACCACTCTTTTCACAGTTGTAGCACTTCCCATTGAACTTCTTGTTCGCTTGGGAAGAATCAGCTTCACTGTTCTTTCTTTTCTTGCTACCATTTACATCATTAAAGATGTTGGCCTTAGACTCCATAGTCTTGTAGCTGGCCTTCTCGGACATCATGTTGTCATGTTCGATTCTCAATCAAACTCCAAGGTCTTCAAGGCTCATCTGCTTCTTTCTGTGTTGCAGATAGCCCATGAAGTCCTTCTATGATGGAGGCAACTTTTCAATTATAGCGGCAACTTGAAACATCTCACAGAGTTTCATTCCCTCATCCAGTATTTCATGAATGATCAATAGCAGTTCACCCAACTGAGACATCACTGTCCTTGAATCTACCATCTTGTAGTCCATGAACCTACCCACGACAAATTTCTTTTGTCCGGCATCTTCGGTTTTGTACTTCTTCTCGAGAGATTCCCAGAGAACCTTCGCAGAAGTCATGCCTTGGTACACGTTGTACAGGGTATTGTCAAGACCACCCAAAAGGTAGTTCTTGCATAAGAAGTCTCCAGACATCAAAGTCTGTTCTCGCTCTTCCTTGGCCAATTCAGATTCACCCTCCACAAGACCCGAATGATCTTTGAGGAATTTAGCCAACTGGAGAGTTGTCAGGTAGAACAACATTTTGCTCTGCCACTGTTTGAAATTTGCCCCACCAAATTTCTCCGGCTTTTCTTCGTGAGAGACCGGTACCGTGATATTTCCGCTAGCCATTTGTAACTGGAAATCAACAAGGTTCAATCAGTCTACGAAAGACAAATTGCACAACGATCAACGAATGATCTCATTCAAAGTGATGTACTAGGTAGTCACTTGTTGTTCTAATGGACGAAAGTTCCAATAAACACAAGTCCTTGAATTTCAACTAAAGATACTTAAGGAAAATTGAATGAACGAATATTCTTCAAACACCTTTTCCAATAGGATCTTTTAGCAATTCAAAACCCAGATTTACACTTTTCCAATAACACAATTAATACGATAAGTGTAGATATATATATGTCAATCAAGATTGGATGGAATTACTTGTGCAAAATTACATTTTAAATTCTCAACCAATTATGCAACAACCAATCAATTTCAACTTTATCACTATGTGAATGCTTGTGATAATTGAACAATTTAATAATAACTTAAATCTATACTACCAAGATTAATGTGTTTACAGTATATGACTAACCAAGTTAAAATTAAATAAAGTTTGCTTTTATGATAATTCCAGGAAAAAATCGTCATGTCACGTTCGAACGAGACTGTCCAGTGTGTGTGCGTTCGTGTTGCGTTTGATAACGCGTTCGAACGAAGTGTTTCCAGAGAGTTCACGTTCGTGTTGCGTTCGATAACGCGTTCGAACGGAATGATTCCAGAGAGTTCACGTTCGTATAGCGTTCAGTACGCGTTCGAACGTTCTAAGGTAGAAGGCTTGCGTTCGAGTTGCGTTTGAAGACGCGTTCGAACGTTCTTACGAATTTTCAGATTTTTGCCTTCGCGTGCGTCGGGCGTTCGAACGCCCTATGGTTTTTTCATGCACAGTTCGTATTTTACAGAAAATATACAAATCCTAACATGCGAATTACTACCTAATAACACTAGAGCAATAAGTTCTTAAGATTGTTGGAAGTATTGTGTCATTAAACAGTAATATAACATGCAAATCAAACAGATCAACAACCAAAAGTAGATCTAGATGCAAAAACCCTAATACCAGAAAAACTTCAAGACAAACCTGGAAATCAAGTTTACAGATTCAATCCAAGTCGAGATCTCTCTGTCCTTAAGAACTTATTGGCCCCGTCACAGGTGCTCTACGGATTCAAATTGCCAACGTTCTCCCAGGATAACTTGGATACTTCTGGTTCAAGGAGCACTCCTTAACAAGTATGCGAACTCGGATTCAATGGTGGATCTCTCTCTCAAAACAAGGAAAACATAATGCCTTGAATTTGGTTAGATATTCTGTATATGTTCTCTGTCTTTTATTTGAAATAAATGCCTTCTTTTATAAGGCATGGAGGGGTGCCAATAGGGCACCCCTTGGGGTGGGTTGCAACCCTCCAAGGATTGCAACCTCTCATACACCCCTTGAAAATCCCAATGATCTACATATACATATACATATCATATTTAATGAATTTGAGAAATTTACAACATATTATTTTATAGATGTTTTAAGCAATTGATGCAATAATTAAAATGTGGCCAATGGAGGAACGGTGCTCGACGGTATAAAAAGGACAAGAATAATAATTGAAAAGGATATCAAGAAGCTAGGTCTTGCTTTCCCGGAAAGGAAGATAGTCAAAAAGTGAATCTGTAATGAAGAAAATCAAAAAGTGATCCAACTTCTATATAATTAGTACTCAAAAGTGCTTATTTCAAAAGTGCTTTGTGATTGGGTTAATAAAATTTTGAATCTTCATAGATACTTGCCGGTGGGACATCCTCATTCCCACAATTATTAGTACAACTAAGCAATCCAAAAATTAATAATTATAAATAAGAAAAAGTATTAATTAAATATTCATAAATAAGATCGAGATTTGGCATGTTGAGATTTTTATAAATTATAATAAATAATTATTAGATAATAATTTATATATAATTGAATATAATTTTATATTATTATTAAAAATACGTATGTAATAATAGAGATATGATATATATATTTTTTTATATTTTATATAATTAAAAATTATATTTAATGAAAAACTTTGCAGGACCACCTACGACTACCCAGGCTCCCGAAAAGAGAAGCCCAATTTCACTCTTTTTTTAAAAAATATATATAATTTTAAATAAAAATAATAAATAAATAATCCATTATTTTGTGTTTGTTGTTCACTTATCATTTTTCTTTAATAAATAATATCTTTATTTACTTGAATTCAAGGAGATCGATTACACAAAAACCCAAGAGAATGCCATTTCTTGTCGGATTGTTTGCTACTTTTACTTTACTTCTTGCAAGAACCTTCTTTTTCCACGTGTCTTTTATCTTGCTTTGCATTTTGCAACGAAGCTCCGTGACTCTGTTTACATGCCACGTTTCTCTCTACTTCAGTTCTCTTTTGCTTGCTTATAAAACCCTTCGATTTACATCTATTTACTCCACTGCCCTTGTCCATTTCCTTTTTTTTTTTTGTTCCTCTTGTTTATAAATGGCTCATTATTTTCAACAACAATTTTGTCCAAGCATGAGTCTTGTCACTGGGATTCTTGATTCACATATCAATTTTATTAAATGACAGATCCAATCCTAACATTAACATGTGCCAACTTTTTAAGTGAAATCTCATATGGTTAGGTCATCCAGTAGAAATTTTCAAGAGATCACTCATTCATAGGCACTGTTGACAGCTTTCTCAATTTCGCAAACAATAATTGGGACTTTATTAACGCACTTGAAATTCAAAAGCAATAAGTGGAAGCTTTGCCATATCTAGCATACTATGCCACCAATAATCGTACTCACCAAAAACCACCTAACTTCATGTGAATGGTAACTTTATCGACCACCTCATCTTCATCAATGAAGTCCGAATGAGAATATCAATGGTAAGTGATTCAGATTCACATATCGGTCAATATAAATATCTGATTATTTATAATATATAATTTTAAATAGTGTTATGAAAATCTCTAATCACGAGTTAGATCACAATCCAATGTTTAGGTGGGGTTGAGAAAATTCATCTACCGATAGAAAAAAATCAAAAATTAGGTTTTTTTTTTTTTTTTATTAATTTGAGGATTTTTGAGTTTGGTGAATTTTTATTAAATTGATTATAGGAAATTATTGTTTGAATGATTGGAAAGATTTATATATTGTCAATTATAAATAGAAAAATGCTAACGAGTGCCCTTATGACACTCGTTAAGAATCCATTTAAGGAAAATTTTGATAGGAAAAAAGAAAAAAAGTCATTAATGATTTGACAATTTTTTTCATTTCCCATAAAAATAATTTTAAATCTTTCCTTAAATGGATTCTTAACGAATGCCCTTAGAATACTCGTTAGCATAACCCTATATAATAAATCAAAATAATTGAAGAAATCTAAGGTTTTTTGCTTTCAACTTTGTGAAGTGAAGGAAGAAGAAGATGCAATTATTTTATTTCTATCTTAAATAATCAAGTGAATGGCACGGTTTTTGTAAGTTGAAATTTAATTTCCACATGTAAAAAAAATGGGAAGAAAAAAGGGCAAAAAAGGCCTAGTCCCTGTCATTGTAATATGATCATGAAACGAGGGCAGTAGATGAAGGACACACACCAGCTGTCACCACCAACTTACAGGCTGGCGAGCCGTGGGCATGGATCAATGAAAACGACAAATCTGACACAGTGTCAAGGTTCGATATACGAGGCACTTAATCACCCAATATATAAACATCGCTTTCTTCTTCAAAAATCAAAGCTTTTGAGAATTAAAGCCTCTCCTACGACCTTCCTTCCTCCCTCCACAAGATAATGGGTATTTGCAGTTCTTGTGAATCAACCCACGTAGCCACAGCAAAGCTTATTCTACAGGATGGAATGTTACAAGAATATTCATACCCAATTAAGGCCTCGTACGTTTTACAGAAGTATCCCACTTACTTTATTTGCAATTCGGATGAGATGGAATTTGACGACGTCGTTTCAGCCGTAAGTGATGATGAAGAGCTACAGCCTGGTCAGGTCTACTTTGCATTGCCGTTGAGTCGGTTGAAGCGTCCTCTTCAGGCTGGAGAAATGGCTGCATTAGCAGTCAAAGCCAGCGCTGCTTTAATGAAAAGTGCTGATAAGTGTTCGTGTTGTAAAAAGTCTGTGTGCCCAGTTCCGTTTTCCGGCAGCAAGTCTCCCCGGAAAATGGCCGGCTGTGGAGGCAGCGGCAGTGGGGGGAGAGGAAGACGGGGGAGAAAGTTTTCGGCGATGTTGGGTGCAATACCTGAATAGGAGGGGGGGTATTCTGAGGAAAAATTGAGTGAATCAATATTTGAGTGGAGGGGTATTTTGGGAAATGGATGTAAATATTGTAATGATCCGTTGGGAATTTTTCACCTGCGCGGTCTGGCTGTCACCATCCATGTAAGGGTTGTATTACAATTTTACCCCTAGATGGGATGATCAATCAAGAATCATTTTCTGTACAACTAAATTACCTAATAGTACTTTAGTGTTTAAAATGAATTAATTATTGGAATCAAATTTCAAAAACTGTGAAACAATTATCCGGATGAGCGGTTGACCATTAACTTCAAAAGCTGCGTACCTCTCACTCGATACTCTAAATTAATCAGAAATTAATTAGTAATTAACAAATAACATGATTGTATAATCTACACATATATGTATACCAAGAAACAATAAATTAAACTAATAATCTATTTGCCTAGATAATGGAAGGCTAACACAAAAAGCTGTAACAAACGTATACATGATGTTGACAAAACGAGGTAGATGATTAAGATTTACAAGTTTTGACAAAATGTTTTGTTGGATATGTGGTCTCTCTTCCTCTAACCATGAGCTTGGCACTAGACCCGATCATGGTTCTGGTTCAATTTCTGAACCGGATGGAACCGTAAAGTTACAGTTTCATCCGGTTTTGATTCCAAAATCGGAATTGAACCCCCAAACGGTTCGGTTACGGTTTCATAAAATTTGGAACCGTAACCTTAATATTCGATTCGGTTTCGGTTCGGAACCGGAACCGAATCAATTTTTTTTTATTTTTCCCTTAAAAAATAGAGAACCGAATCGAATTTTTCGGTTCTGCGGTTCCAAAAAATTGGAACCGTAGAACCGCACGGTTCAGTTCTATTCTGGAACCGAATCGAACCATGACCACCTCTACTTAGCACTATGTTATATCGTTACACGCGGAATGAGTGGTTTTTTAAAAAAAACAAAAAAAAAACAAAAAACAAAAAAACAAGATGGGCAATGCAGGCCAAAGCTGCCGCTGGCATTGTTAGATATAGCTTTCAGGCAGCCTTGAGTTGTCCGAAATTTGAAGTTTCTGAGCAATTCTTAAAATGACATCTTTATTAATAAAGGTTCCGTTAAACATAAAAAGAAATTATATTATATATTTAAAAATAAATATTTTAAACCATAATTTTAAATTAAATTTTGACTCTCAACCTGACGGTTCCAATACCACATCTTGTGGTGCGTGCTTATATTAGTGTGTAGTGTTAAGCTGCGTGGGTGTTTTTGGGAGAATTAGTTGTTGACAGCTGTTACAAATATGTGGGGGAAATTAATAGTTATAATATTGTTGATTAATGATAAGGGAAATTTATAACACCAATAAAAAAAAGATACATATTTGTTAAAATGAATCATAACGTTTGTCATTTCCATTTTCAGTTATAGTATCTGAATTGTACTTCGAAGAATCTGGATTCTCTCGAAATACACACCGAAGTTGGTGTAAAATTCGGAGATCTGAAGTCAAAACTTTGGATCTCTGAAGTTTTTTTTATTCAATACTTCGTATCTCCGAAATTTTGATTCTGATCTCCGAAGTTTGAAAAAATATCTATAAAATCGGGCATTCCTCATTTGTTCTCACTACAAAAATTTGACCTTTTTGCCAACCCATTTTTCGAAGTCCCTTCATATTATTATTCTTCTAAGTCTAAAACGGAACAAATACCTCTAACTTTCTACAGTGATGAGTCTGGGAAAAATTAGATTATGGCAGCGATGAATACAGATGATGATCTATCTTTTTAGAGTTAGTTGTTGCAAGCATAGCTTATGAGCGGTTAGTGGAAATATTGTATGTGCGGTTGCAGAGAAGTAAAATGAAGTACAAAGTCAATATGAAAAAGGTTAATTTAGTCATATTCGCATCGACGTTTAGTTATTGAAATTGGTAGTCAAAATGACTGGGAGTGATTTTTAAATTTACACTCAAATGTCGTTCGACAAGGTAGTGTGGTTAAGTTATATTTGAGTTGGGAAAAGATTACTGATAGCGATGATCAACAATTTGGAGGTCATTCTTCATTGAGTTGTAATATGGTCAGCCATTCAGTTCCAGTATATTTGTCGGATGAAGCTCTCTTGGGTAATTATACAACTGGTAGAGATGAAGAAAATGTACGGGGGTCATGGGCAAGTGGTGCTGGAGGTGATATGACTGGTCCTTCAATAATAGTTTGAGAAGTTCCCATGAATATTTGACCGGATGCATCTCGATGTCTTCTTCCTATCATTTCTATGACATATACGCCTTTAGACACCGATATATCAACATCGTGTGGGGGCGAAATGGGGGTGGGTAAATGCTACTCCTCAAAACTTGAGTTGCGTAGAGACTTGGCTCTGATTTTTGTAAGGGGATACTTTAAAATTACAGTAAGCAGGTCGACGACAACAAGATTTGAAGCTCGATATACTGATCAATCTTGTGACTGGAAAGTACGGGCACATAGCGTTTCTGGAGTCTAAAACTCGAACGATATTGTAACTGAGTATGTGAAGACACACACCTACACTTCTGATGATGTTGGTTCCAGAGGTAGTCGTTTTGGTAATCGGGTTTTTGGTGACATTATCAAAGGTAAATTCTTGGATATCAATAAAATCATTAAGCTAAGAGATATTGTGAGTGATATTCAATCTGAGTATGAGGTACAATTATCATACAACCACACATGGAGATCCAGAGAATTTGCAATGCAAGCCGTCCGAGGTTCTGCAGAAGATTGTATGCATTGTTGTCATTTTATTCACATGTATTGCAGAGTACTAATCCAGGGAAAGTTACTCATTTGCATACAAATGAGTAATGTCAGTTTCTTTATTATTTTGTTGCAATAGGTCAAAGTATTTGGGATTTTTTATCATCCATAAGAGCGGTAATAGCACTTGATGAGATTTTTTTGAAAGGCAAGTATAGAGGATCACTATTTGTTGATGTTGCTAATGATGAAAATAACCAGATATATTATTTGACATTTGGTATTATGGACTCCCAAAATGATCAGTCATGGATTTGGTTTATGACCAAACTCCGCGATTGCATCGGAGATGTGGCAGATCTAATTTTCATTTCTGATCGACACACCAACATAGAGAAATCTATAATGACAGTTTTCCTTGAAGCTTCTCATGGTGTTTGCATCCACCACGAGTCTATGAACCTTAAAGAAAGGTTAATGATGAGACCAAAGGATATGGACTCATTAATTTCAACTTATGATTTGGTGTATTAGTAATTGATGTTTTTGATTTATGTTTTCGAACTTGTATGTAAAAGTCCTATGTATCAATAAAAAATCGTTAACTATTTTTGTTCAGCATCAAAATCAATATCGTATTAAATAGACATTTTATGTTTTTGTATTGAGAACAATTAGAGAATGTCTGGTTTTATAGACATTTTTTCAAATTCCAGAGATCTGAAAAATACTTCGGAGATTCGAATCAAAACTTCGGAGATCCGAAGTATTGAATAAAAATTTTAAAAAAAATAAATCAAAACTTCGGAGTTCCAAAATTTTGACTTCAGATTTCCGAATTTTACACCAATTTCGATTACACTTCGGAGACAGTGGCTAGAAATACAAATAGTAAACATTGTGTCTTATTTTAGCAAACATATATGTATATTTTTTGATTAGTTTTATAAATTTCCCTAATGATAATAGGTCATAAAGCCTTGATAATATCATCATTATGGTCTAATAAATGGGAAAATGTTTTCATGCAAAACAGGTGGGTAAAATGTCTGTTACATGTTGTTAAATTATCATGATGATGGTTCTGAATATGATATTGGACGATCCCTTTCTGGATTTTGGAGTTTCCCTTGAAGTGATATATCTTATAGTGGATCCAAATGATGATGAGAATGCTGCAATTTTTTATTTATTTATTTATTTTTAAAATGGACTGTTCTGCATGGGAAGGCTTTATCTAGACGGGTGTTGAGATTTGAGGAGTCCATAGTAAGATTCACAGTGCATCAAGACACTTCATAATTTATATGTTTGTCAATTCCTTCCTAATAACAACAGAATGAGTTTAAAAACAAAATTTACAATCAATTACTTTCCATGAATTAAAGTAAAATCCATGATAATAACAGAAATGGCACAAATCTCGTCATCAGTATGGGGAGTTTGGGTGTAGCCAAGTTATTACTAATGTCATATTGAGCTCCTGTTGTGTTCATATATATAATCATTTTATTTGTTTAAATTCCTAATTGGTGTCGTATTTGAGCACAATACATTTCAAAGATTGCGCCCTACATGATCAAAAGCTCATGGCCAATGCTATGATCCATCCTTGAAAAAAAATCGCTAATAAGATCTTAAAATGTTGTTTATTGTCATTCTATATGAAGTGGGATTATTGATTGATGGTATTAAGAGTAGACTCACAAACTGTAGGTTATTTTTAAAAAATTATTAACATTTCATGACGTATCAGATGAATTGCCCATATAGCTCAAGACGTTTTAATTTTTTAAAACTTATATAGACTTGTTCATGGTTCGAGTTTCACAATAGGCATGCATATTCAAATAATCTATATTTTTAGATGGCATGGTTTGAGTCGTGTCCATACCGACAACCACCTATATGGAGAGTCTTACTTAGGGAACAAAGATGTACAGACCAAGCTGAACCGAACTGGACAAAAGCTCATCCACCAAAGCCCATTGGAGCCTACCGAATCCTAAAGTGGATAAATATGTCATGGAATAATTATATACTTGCTTTTTACATAAATTTTTATCCATTGGTCTATCAATCGCTTTCGCTTGCTGCATATTGGCTGGCGACCAGTCTCATATTAGTAAAGGCTCGCTTCATATATGCAAGTACTACTACTACCACTACCACTACCACTACCACTACCACTACCACTACCACTACTACTACTACTACTACTACCACTACTACCACTACTACTACTAGCCCATTGGAGCCTACCGAATCCTAAAGTGGATAAATATGTCATGGAATAATTATATACTTGCTTTTTACATAAATTTTTATCCATTGGTCTATCAATCGCTTTCGCTTGCTGCATATTGGCTGGCGACCAGTCTCATATTAGTAAAGGCTCGCTTCATATATGCAAGTACTACTACTACTACAACTACTACTACTACTACCACTACTACTACCACTACTACTACTACCACCACTACTACTACTACTACTACCACCACTACTACCACTACTACTACTAGCCCATTGGAGCCTACCGAATCCTAAAGTGGATAAATATGTCATGGAATAATTATATACTTGCTTTTTACATAAATTTTTATCCATTGGTCTATCAATCGCTTTCGCTTGCTGCATATTGGCTGGCGACCAGTCTCATATTAGTAAAGGCTGGCTTTACTAGCTTTACTACTACTACTACTACTACTACCACTACTGGTCGGCGGATCCCACTAGTCCTTTCAGGCTCGAATTAGCTATGGAGTTTGATGATTGCCGCAGACGAGACTCTGATTTTGTATCAGTACTACTACTACTGCTCCTACTACTACTACTACTACCATCGGAACCTACTACTACTACTACTGCTCCTACTACTACTACTACTACCACCACTACTACTACTACTATCAGAACCTACTACTACTACTACTACTGCTCCTACCACTACTACTGCTCCTACTACTACTACTGCTCCTACCACTACTACTGCTCCTACCACTACTACTGCTCCTACCACTACTACTGCTCCTACTCCTACTACTGCTCCTACCACTACTACTGCTCCTACCACTACTACTGCTCCTACTACTACTGCTCCTACCACTACTACTGCTCCTACTCCTACTACTGCTCCTACTCCTACTACTGCTCCTACTACCTACTACTACTACTACTACCTACTACTACTACTACTACTACTACTACTACTACTGCTACTACTGCTGCTACTACTACTGCTACTACTACTGCTACTACTGCTACTGCTACTGCTACTGCTACTGCTACTGCTACTGCTACTGCTACTGCTACTGCTACTGCTACTGCTACTGCTACTGCTACTGCTACTGCTACTGCTACTGCTACTACTACTACTACTACTACTACTACTACTACTACTACGACTACTACTACCACTACCACTACCACTACTACTGCGCCTACCACTACTACTGCTCCTACTCCTACTACTGCTCCTACTCCTACTACTGCTCCTACTACCTACTACTACTACTACTACCTACTACTACTACTACTACTACTACTACTACTACTACTGCTGCTACTACTACTGCTACTGCTCCTACTCCTACTACTGCTCCTACTCCTACTACTGCTCCTACTACCTACTACTACTACTACTACTACTACCTACTACTACTACTACTACCACTACTACTACTACTGCTGCTACTACTACTGCTACTACTACTGCTACTACCACTGCTACTACTACTACCACTACTACTGCTACTGCTACTGCTACTGCTACTGCTACTGCTACTGCTACTGCTACTGCTACTGCTACTGCTACTGCTACTGCTACTGCTACTGCTACTGCTACTGCTACTGCTACTGCTACTGCTACTGCTACTGCTACTGCTACTGCTACTGCTACTGCTACCGCTACTACCGCTACTACCACTACTACCACTACTACCACCACGACTACTACCACTACTACCACTACTCCCACTACTGCTACTGCTACTGCTACTGCTACTGCTACTGCTACTGCTACTGCTTACTACTACTAAGAACGCATTCATAATCTTTTGAGTGTCTTCACAAAGCCCCAAAGGTAACCTGAACACACTCATGGAATAGGTTGGGATAGCTTGGGCCACTGCTTGAGTAATAACTCCTTACCACCACTAGAGAATAGTCTCGACTGCCACTGTTCAGCTTGTTACTGATTCTTCTTTGCAAGTCTCTAAATAGTTGTTTCTTGTTTCTTCCCACCATTGCAAGTAACCCCAAGTAGCTATCATGACATGCAGTTGTCCTAAGATTTGGGATCCTTTTGATCTATTCCCTTCTTGTTTCATCAGTGTTTGGGCTGAAAGTTAGAGCAAATTTCTCATAGTTGATAGCTTGACCAGAAGCCTCTGAGTAGCAATCCAACAGTGTCTTAAGATATTCACATTCTTTCACCTTAGCTTCCACAAATAGAAGGCTATCATCTGCAAAAAAAAAGGTGGGTAATACCATTTTCCCAATCTTTATGCCAGTAATCCTCTTCTCTCCTTTTGCAAGATTAAGTAACGAGGATAGAGTTTCAGCACACAATATAAAAAGATACGGGGATAAGGGGCATCCTTGTCTTAAACATCTCTCTGGAATTATCTGACTTTTTACCTCCCTATTAATAAGAACCGAGTAGCTGGTAGTGCTAATAAAATTTTGAACAAGACGCCTCCACTGCTCCGAGAAGCCCAGTCTCTCTAATACTCGATCTATAAAGCTCCATCCCATTCTGTCGTATGTCTTGCTAATATCCAACTTAAGAGCTACCCTACCTTTTTTTTCCAGCCTTCCTATTCTTTAAACAATGGAGACCTTCGAACCCCACAATCACATTGTCTGAAATCAGCCTATGGGGGACAAAAATACTCTGGTTTTCAGATATTATACCATTGAGAACTGGTTTCAATCTATTAGCAACAACTTTGGCAATAATCCTATAAACCACATTAGATAGACTAATGGGTCTATACTGTGAAATGTGCATAGGGTTCTTTATCTTTGGAATAAGCACTATAAGAGTATGATTTAAGGCTATCAGGTTCACGTTATCATTAAGAACTCCAAGGCAAAGTCTGGTTACTTGGGAGCCAACTGATTGCCAATGTTTCTGGTAAAAAGCTGATGGGAAACCATCGGGGCCTGGAGCTTTGGTTGGGTACATGCCTTTGAGGGCTTATTCAATATCCCCTGCAGAGAAAGGAGCATCCAGAGCCTCTAACTGACTAGCTGAATTTTTTTTTCTGAATTCCATGAAGTGCCTTGTCCATTTGAGCTCTTGATGGTCTGGAAGATTTGAACATCTTTGTGAAATATTCACAGGCCACTGCTTCAATTTCTTCTTCCTCTTTCACCCACTTCCCTTCCTCATCAAAAATCCCTATAATTTCATTCTTTCGTATCCTCTCAGAGGCTTTTGAATGGAAAAATTTAATATTTCTATCTCCATTCTTTAGCCAATCAACCCTTGCCCTTTGCCTCCAAAATGTTTCATGCTCTTGAAGATATTGATCAATCTGCTCTTCCCATTCCAGAATCAATTTTCTATCCTTATATTGATCACCATATTTCCTTAAATTCTCCAACCATTCACTAAGATCCCTCATGTATCTATGTTTCTTGCTAAATTTCCGAAAACTCCATATCTTTAGCTTTGTTTGGACCATCTCAATTTGCCTGAGAAAAAGATCAATCACCCTTGTACTTTGTAAATTTTTTCCATTCTCTCTTTCCCAACATTCCCTAACTATTATTCCACACTCCTCGTATCTGCTCCAAATATCTTTATAAAAGAATCGTTTCCTTCTACCAGCCTGTTTTCTAAACAGACTCTGCCATGACTTCTCGGCGACCTCTAAGACAATCAGGCAATAATCAGACATCCAATTGTTTATATGTCTAGCTGTTAGCGAGTAATTTAGTTTCTTCCAATGCTTATTTGCTATAAATCTATCTAGCTTTTCTTTTATAAGAGCCTCCCCAAAACGCCTATTGGACCATGTATATGGATAGCACACACCTGCCAATTCCTCTAATTCGCACTCACCTAGTGTTTGACTAAATTCCTTCATGCTCTTTGAGTCTCCATCTCTTCCTCATTTTTTCTCCTCATTATCCAAAATCTCACTAAAGTCACCCCCGCAAATCCATGGCAGGTCATACAACCTCTTCAGCCTCTTCAATAGGGTCCATATATGGTGATTTTGTGTGACTTATGGATGTCCGTAGATTCCAGTAAATCTTCATTTTTGGCCCCCTTCAGTTTCTATAAATGCATCAATATGATGGCTACTATAAGACATCACTCGTAGGTCAACTTCATGCCTCCATAATAACGCAATACCTCAACTTCTCCCCAAACTCCCTACGATAACACCATTCTCAAAAGAAAGTTTTCGCTTCACCCATTCCATTCGAAATACTGATAGTTTTGTCTCACAAACAAAAATTATTTTTGGTCTATTTACACGGATAATTTCTTTGAAAGCATAAAATGCTCTGTTATTCCCCATCCCCGAGCATTCCAACATAATAGATTCATTGCATCAGGCGAGGCTGCTCGTCAGCCTCCGTCGATATCAGAATGGTTGCAGACCCAGACTCTTTGCTGTTTTCTTTCTAATCTCTACTCTCCTTGCCAATCAGACCCATCATTTTAGGAATTTGAAATCTTTCTTGTTGCCCAGTTTCAATTAGTGCCAATCTTGCTCTCTTCGCATTTCCTTCGGTTTCAGATTCCCCATTAAGCTCCATAGCTCTTTTGTTTTTCTGCTGGTTGGTTGTTGGTGAAATTTTCGGGACTGGAATACTCATAGCCCTTAACTTCCACTTCTTCTTCAAACTCTTTTGGCCTTTGGGACTAAAGGCCCACTATTTTCTTTCCCTCTATTAAAAAGCAGAACATGTCCCTCAGCTGTCTCCTGGAATTTTTTGCTGTCATCCACGATATTCAATATGCGCCCACTAGCCTCTGCCCCATCAAATTCAAAAATCCCTCATTTTTTCCTTCTTTTGAGTTGCACTTCCCCATACCACCTACTGCTCTGACATCCTCTAAAGTTGTCACAGCCCTATCTAAAACCATAGGGCTGATATCCACTATCCAGGTAGATCGACCCGGTTCACTGTTTCCTCCATGCCTAGGATCCACATTTTCAGTTGTCGTCTCCGTCGAGGGAATTGGACTGTGAACCCAGCTCTGTTTCATTAATGAATTTTACTACTCCCTCATTGACAAGCTCCCCCCGTCCCACTGTCCCCTGCCAAATTTACGAAAATGCCCACCCTTTTAATAAAAAAATCCCTCAAATTCCCTCATCTCAAATAATATATATATATATATATTAATATAAAAATAATATATATTACTTATTTCATTTTATTAATTAAACATTTTTATTTCATAATTTTTTTTTGTTAAATTTATTTTTTGTTTACTTTATATATATATAATATTTTTTATTTTTTAATAAATATTAAACATTTCGTATTTATTCATTTAATTTTTTTGATTATTTTTTAATTAAATTAACACTACTTATGTAAAAAAAATATAATTTTACTAAAAAATTTAATTTATGAAATAAATTTTTTGATGGTCTTTTTGTTTAATAAATCTAATATATATTTTTATTTATTTTGAACGTAGAGAAATTTATTTTATTAAAAGTCGTGTTGATTCTGATTTTATTTTTACTTTATTAAAAGCTATTTGTCTTATTTAATTTCGTAAATCAGTATTCATATCTATTTTTACTTTATTAAAAAAAATTACCTTATTATAAATAGTGTTGATTCTGATTCTGATTTTATTTTTTCTTTATTAAAAGTTGTTTGTCTTATGTACTTTCGTAAATTAGTATCCATATCTACTTTTACTTTATTAAAAGTAGTGTTGATTCTGATTGTGATTTAGGTACAACAATAATCAAGGTAAACAAGATAATTGGACAATATGCGATATAAATCAAACAACTTTGATAAAATGACTAATGCATTTATTATTATTATTACAATAATCAATTCCGTTTTACAATACATGAAGATTTAGGACATAAATCTCAACAAACATGACATTGCCCCTTCCCCATGTTCCTTGGATTTGGTTCTGTGTTGCTAGGAATGGTACCTTACGGTCTGTAACTCTGAGCATTGGCCAGTTGTCCCATTTGATTTTTTAGTGCTTTAATAGAAGGTGAATGGCTTTGAATTAATGCTGCTTGAGAATCGTATTTTGCTTCTAGCTTTTTCAAATGGGCCACCACTTCTGTTATTCCTTGTTCTTTTTCATACTCATGGCCTTTGTTTTGCTGTTGGAATCATGGTGTGGATTATTCATTTGCCCTGAATTGTTGCTCCATGTGAAATTGGGATGATTCCTCCACCCTGGGTTGTAGGTGTTGGAATATGGATTGTTTCTCTGTCTATTGAAATTGCTGACATAATTCACATTCTCATCATGTTGGTTGTATGATTCTGCCTCTGGTGCTCCTCCATAAGGTGAACTTGTGGATCCAGTTTTACCCTACATGCTAAGAGTTTCCATGAATTTGCATATCTGATCCAGCTTGGCATTTATTGCTATGTTGGCTCCGACTTCGTAGATTCTTGATATTCGTTGAATCATGCTCCTTTCTGTTGGACATAGAGAATTGTTATTGGCAATTTCTTCAATTAAGTCTCATACCTGATCTTCTCCATTTGTCATTAAAGCTCCTCCAGCAGCAGCATCAATTGCAGTTCTCATTAATCCAGAAAGTCCATTATAGAAGGTTTGGACTTGTAGCCATTTTGTAATTTCATGATGAGGATATTTTCTGAGCAACCCCTTGTATCTTTCCCAAGCTTCGTAGAGAGATTCTGAGTCATGTTGTAAAAAGGATGTAATGTCATTCCTCAGCTTTGTAGTTCTGGTTGGGGGAAAGTACTTTACAAGGAATTTAGTGGCTAGAGTGTTCCAAGTTGTGATGGAACCTGCTGGTATTGAATGTAGCCAAGCTTTAGCTTTGTCTTTCAAGGAATATGGGAAAACACGCAGTCTCATTGCATCTTCTGCCACTCGGTTGTAATTGAATATGCTGCAAACTTCCAGGAATTTGCTGATGTGGGCATTAGGATATTCAGTTGCACTCCCCCCAAACTGAACTGACTGCTGTATCATCTGAATACATGTTTTGATGTCACACGTATTTGCTGGTAAGGGAGGAAGTACAATGCAAGAAATGAAGCCGTCAACCACCGAAATAGTTTTGTCTTAAATGGGAATTGATGGTGCAACTTCCAATGGTTTAGGTTCCATGTTGATCAATGCTTCTTGATCTTCTCGCCTTTCCCTTCTCAACTGTCTGATTGTTCTTTCAATTTATGGGTCAAGCGGACGGATTTCAAAGCTTCTGGTTCTTCTCATGTAGTGTCTGAGAACCTGAAACACAAGAAAACAAAAATAATAAGTAAAAAGAAATTAGACACAAGTAAATGTACTAACCCCAAAATTAATAGTGAAAAATAAATAAGTCTCTGACAACGGCGCCAAAAACTTGATCGATGATAATCACACACGTTACGCAAACGCAAGTATCGCTCAAGTAGTATCAAATGTATCGATCCCACGAGGACTTAATACCTTAGCTATTAATTTATGACATTAAATATTTACGAGTATCTAATAGATTGATTGTTGTTTGGATGGTGATTTTTGTCTGAAACAAGTAAATAAAACAATGCGAAAGTAAATTAAAGGAAAATTCAATATTATAAAACTATCTAGGGTTGTGAATCCTTCCAATATCTTTTAAAGATGAAGTGATTATCTCATGTTTGTGCAATATATCGGTTTATTAACCTGGAACACAAAAATATGCAAAAGCCTCTTCCGATAGTTAGATGCAAACACCCAGAGTAACCCAATTAACTATATTCCTATGTTAACTAAGTTATCTGAATTCATTAAGATTAAGTTCTAATTATGGCTACCCCCACCTAACATGTATATTCCTATCCTGTAAGGAAATCTACCTAAGAGTCTCTTGCCCAAATGTGAGATCGTGAGCTATTGAGTCTAAGGCTAAACCTAAAATCCCTTTTCCAAGTTCATTTTAAGTTTACCAAATCAATCTTATTAATGGCCAGTTAACAAGAAGCATTAAGTCTAAGGCTCAATAAATAAACCTTTATATTACCCTAGGCACAAAATAACCATTTATAAAATGGTGATAATGGAATTCATCACAACTCTAGATACGTGGTTTAGTTACCACACATATCTAAGACTATGAAAGACATAAATAAAATAAAAGACATAAAATAAAGGCGGTATCCCATTAAGTCAGATTTTAAAATAGTTTATATATTATAATTAAGGGAGATTAATCTAAATATTAGTAACAAAAGCTTTACCTTTCACCCCATCATAGGGGAGTTACCTCCTCATACTGAAAAGTAAAATAAAGAAAGAACTATTGCATAAAATAAAAATTAAATACAAGAAAGTTGTAAATAAACAAACAAGATACAATCTTCTTAGTATTCTTAAGGAAATCCCCAGAAGAAGGTATGAATTTTCCTTCTGATTTCGGCCTCAATATATAAGCAAAGTTTGGTCCTGCGCGTCACGACACGTGAAGTCTTGCGCGTCGCGACGCGATGTTGATCTTCAGCACGTGTACGCAACTTTCACGAGATGATGACATGTGGCAGTCGGCAGAATTATTGGCTCGGTGTCACGACGTATTAAATTATACGCGTCGCGACGCTGACGTCATGCTGACGTAAGCAATGAAGCATAGTGTCGGCACACTGAATTATTATGATGACGTCATGATGACAAGTGTCAGTAGAACAATGACTGTGGCTTGTCGCGATGTATAGGATGTTTGTTGGGTTCTCCTAGAACATGTCAAGGATCTATTAAGCATAAAATTGTGTGAATTAACAAAGTAAGTTATGGAAAAATACTCACTTTGATCGGTTATTAGGATGTGGAGATAACAAAAATTCCAACCTTTGTGTAGTGCTCCAAGCTCTCTTTTGTATGTATGTTGAGCTCCAAGATTTGATTCTTGAATTCCAAACTCAAGGGAATGGTTTTCCTAACACCTTTGTATGACTCCTTAGATGTGCTAGCACGTAAGATTTTGAAACAAAATCATCACACATGAACCCTAGGTTTACGCCATTTTGGAGAATGAGAGAGAGAGAGGTTTCGGCTATTTTTCCAAAAATGAGAGAATGAAAGTTACTTGTTTTGTGTTTTTTGTTTTTAATGTATTTCTAATTTCCAAAATAAAAAATACATTTACAAAAAGTCAAGTTGGTAAATGTCTTACACAAATCAACAAAATGTGTAAGACAAGTTACCAAATCTCTACCAACTTCTATCAACCAAAAAGGTGATAAAGTTGATTAGTGATTTGACTTGTGGGCCCCACTTTAAATTCAAAATCCGAGTGGGCCCACTAAACATATTTCGGGCTCAGGTTCGTTAATTCCGAACTAACGAATTTTCCGTTGTGACTTAATTAAATGCAATTTAATTAAATAATAATGCCTTGCAAAATTATTACAAAAGTCGCTTACGAATTAATTCGTTCGCCCGAATTAAAATTCAATTTTAATTCCCTGTTGAAATCTAATTTCATTTAATATATCGAATATATTATTTAATCGATTAATTCCAAATTAATCGTTCTCTCTCTTCTATTCGAATTTTATCCCAGATAAATTCTCACCGCAATTAATCCTACGTTAATTTTCTCTCTCTCATAATTAATCCCAGATTAATTCTATTCGAGTCAAACATCATCGGTGCATCTTCGGGAAGCGACCCATGAGATCTCTGGATTTGTTAGCAGTAAATCCGGTTATCGGACTATCTGAATACGTGTGTACACGGTACCACATTCTTACCGATTTACAAGACATGGTTGGCTTCTAGCAAAACACCGTGCCTACCCAATTCTCCAGAAATATTCTTTTAAGAAATATGTAATCTTTGTCAGGCGTAGTATACGTAGTATTGCGTATTACGATCCAGTATCGAATATCACATGCTAGGCCTAGGGCTGGAATTGTGTCTGCCCCGTACGAAGCATATATCGGATCTCTGGTAACTAGTCTCTATAATCGGATAATCATGACCTATTCATATTATCCCGATGACTGCAGTACTTAAGAGTACTAGTTCCGTATCCTGGGCGATCATCATCTCCATATGACTGAAGTGATACTTCCATCTTAACATCACACCCAATACACTACGATTCTCAGTATACCCAAAAGAGGCGTACACAGAACCTGTTAAAGCCCCTGACGACCAAAACAAAAGTATACTGATTGTCGCAAGTATTAGCGATGCAAGTCTCAGGTTAAGACCAAATACACTGTAGGCATTGCATTTTTACACATTAGCCCAATGATGAGTCTCGTATGGAGGCAACTACTTCTTTAGTCATGAAAGTCGCGGGAAACGGACGTTGGAAGGGTAAAGTTGGAAATAGAATTTTCGATGGATTTAATCTCGTTGTTTTCGCTTCGGTTGCTTGTTATACCTCCGTTTCTAAGCTCACCTTAGGCCCAAAACTCCCATAGACCACATACCTAACCCAAACCAAGCCCAAATACCCAAGTTAACCCAAGTCAAACCAAGTCAAACCAAATCCATGCCCAAAGGATGTGATTCACGCCCAAAGCCCATTTATTTAGGTATATGCATATTTATCACATGTTTAAATCTTGTAAATCCTTACCTAAATAAAAGAAATCAAATCAAATCCCTACCAAATCAAATCCAATCCCAAATCCTAATTAGGAGATGCATTCCTTATTAGAAATCAATTAGGAGATTCCTTCCTAATCTAATTAGGAAAGCCATCACCCCTTTGCCTATAAAAAGAGGCCTTCACCCCCCATTCAAGACCTAGCCCTACATCTCTCTCACACGCCTAAAGCACTCTCTTAAGCCTCCATTACACGCCCAGCATCCCCCTGAAGCCTCCATTGCCGCACCTTCAAGATCCAATAGCCTCCATTGCCGCACCTTCCCTCCTCATCAACACCCTTCACGCCCAGCCCTAAACTTAACCCTCCATTGCCGAGTTCCAGCCCCCATTCACAGACCTAAAACACCCTCAAATAACCTAATTCACAGCCCTAAAGTCGCACTAAACACCCTCAAACATAGCCCCATTCGCAGCCCCAAAACAGTCCCGAAACACCCCTCACACTGCACCTTAAACTGCACAGTTTCGTCTCCTCCTATTCTGGTCATTTTTGTTGCGTCTTTAACCCATAAAACAGTCCTAAAATCACCTAAACACCATCCAAAAAACCTCCATAAAGTTTCCCCTAAAAATCCCCACAAACGCACCTCCCTAAGCCTTCAAAATCACCCAAACAGTCCGCTAAACCATCAGACAGTGACCTGAAACGTAGCAGCGAAGCAGCAGCGAAACGGACTTGAAACAGCAGCCCGAACAGCAAAACAGCGAGGAAAGACGTTGAGTTGGTGAACTAAAAGAGTAGCGGATCATTCCCCCTTCAACGGACGTGTAACGCCCTTTCTTAGACGACAAAAGAGGTTAGACCTGAGGGCACCTTTTTACTTATCTTCTTTATTTTTGTTTTATTTATATTGATATATAATTGCATGAGAGTCGTTTGAAGCATGATGTGATTATTGGATGAGCGGGATATGTGTTCTCTTTTGTGGTATATCGGATGGAAACCCGGACGTAAATTCCATAGTCGATTCCGAATGGACGGTAGTATGGTATGCACTCGGGATACAATGCCACGTACCACTTAAGATGCACGCATCTCGTCTCATCCTAATTTGTATTTGAGCATGTTATATTATAGGTTGTTTATTTATTATTTAAAGCATGGTTTAATTTAGTTTGTTATTTATTTGTTAAAGCATGTTTAGGTTGTTCATTATGCATGTTCTTAGTTTATGATGTGTTTGGGTAATGATTTATACATGTTGATTTAATGGTTCAATATGCTTGTTGTGTTACATTGCGTGGAGTTATTTGGATGAAAGCATGTTAGATCTAAGTACCCTTGAGCATGAATATTGAATAGATTCGGTTAGTTTATTGCACAAATTATATCATCACAAGTGACATAAGTAAGGGACCATTCCGAACCCAACGGTTTGAGGTCTTCCCTTGCGAGGGGTGAGTGCGGCCTTAAATCTTTGTCCCGGTTCACACCGGGTGGCGACTCCATGTTATTTCGTACTCCCAACTAGGCCGCGAGCCTAGAACAAGCGTCTCCCAGGTTCTGTTGTCTACAGTCTGGCGACTCCACTGGGGATATTTTGAATCGGCCCCGAAATCATGTCTTGTGATGTTTATGATTTGTGCTTTAGTTAATTGTTTCTATAGTGAGTTGAAAGGGGTTAATCAAAGGCTTTGTTGGAGCTAGGTGATGGTTGGGTGTCTTCCTTCACTCACTCACTACCTTTTCATAAGGAAAAGCTGTGAAGACACCGAGATAATCATACTTGTAGCTCGTTGTGATAGACTAGTTTGGAGGACTCGTTGTTTATTCCTGACACCAAGCGATAAGAGCCTAAGGGCTTGGGTACTTAAGAGAGCCTCACTCCACCCTCCCTCTAGGGAATCTACAACGGGAAATCCATTCGACAGTTAGTCACACACCATAACTCGTTGGCACGTACCGTAAGGTATAAAAAAGGTGCGCTCATTTGGTCGCTTGAACCCTTGAGTGGGGAGTCCTAGTTGTGGGTAATTCCTTCGTCAAACGAGAGCCTTTGTCCACACTCATGTAAACCCACATGTGAACATAGTTGTATGACCTATAGGGGCCACCCTTTATGCTTTTGATAACCCCATGCATATTGTGTCTCATACATCACATGCATCTCATGCATACATGCATCATGTTAACCCTCGTGTCTTAAAAGCCATCATAGATATCCGTTGGGTTAGAAAAGAAGGGCTTGTCAAAAAAGAGTTTAGCAAACATGGATATCGTGGAAAAGGAAACCGAGGAACATAAAAATTTACTGCAATGATAGAAAGATCATGGTGGGCCCAAAAAATGAAAAAAATGAAAAAAAAAAAAAGAAAAAAAGAAAAAAAGAAAAAATTTGTTTGTTTTTAGTCCTTGATAGTTAGACATAAGTCCGATGATGAAATTGATTGCTTTAAGGTGAAACCTTAGAAACGATAAACTCTGATGTACTTTTATCTGATACTTTGAATGATTAATCTATGTTAGACTCGTAAGCACTTCACTATAGTTTCTTAGCGATGAAACTTGAGTAGTTGGCAGGTGACTAGTTGAAGAAATTGTAGGTCGGTGAATGACCGTTTTCTTAGATGCCTATCTTGATTTGCTTATGTTATAATGTGTGGTATGGCTGAAAATGAAAGAAAAGTCTCTAAAGAAAAGAATTGAACCACCTATAACCAATAAGCGTGAAGCTACCCATGGGCGAGTATTAGGACCACCATGAGGAGAAATGCTACCTTAAAGGGTAGGTGTGTTGAAAAAAGAGAGAAAAAGAAAAGAAAAGAAAAGAAGAAGTTCAAAATGAAAAGAGAAAAGAAAGAGACAAGAGAAAAAGAGAAAGAAAACCATACCACATTGAGCACAGAAAAGCAACTGCAGGCATAATTGAGATATCTAGGTTGGTTTGACCCATCGATCACGATTTTTGAAACGAAATCATCGAGTTAGCTTACCTGAGGATTAAGCTGTGAAAGAACCTTTGCGCACACACACTTTGAGTCTGGCTTAGATCACTTATTCAAGGACTTGGATTTTAGTTGCATTGAATGTTTTGAAGGTTCTCTGGTTTCATTACTGAGCATTCTTGAGGACAATGATATGTATAACTATTGAGACTATTTCGTAGCATAGTATGATGATATAGAAGGCCCCACCATGTGGTTCATCTTGACCAAGTGCAAATAGCGGAGAGCAGAAAGCTAAACCAAGACTGGGGGCGACCAGTCTACTACCACCTCGTGAATCCAGGACATAACAAGAAATTGAGCCATGAGACCAGAGAGAAGACTGATCAATCACCTGGAGAACTGGCGGAAGACCTAACTCAACGGAATAGGAAATTCATTCATGCATGCATGCATACACGTAACATATTTTGCATTCTTTTTTTGTGTTTGTTTTTTTTTTTGTATTCACAGGTTTCAAAGAAGAAAAAGAGAAAGCGGAAAAGACAAGCCAACCAGAATCAGCAACATATGAGTAGTAGTTTTGGGGATGAGTCCCAGGGTTGAGGCCCATATCAGTTTCAGTTTTAGGGATGAGTCCCTGGGGCGAGGCCCGCACCAGCATTGATATCAGTTTCATAGATGAGTCCCAGGGTTGAAGCCCGCGTTGTCAGCATCAGTTTCAGGAATGAATCCTAGGGCCGAGGCCCACATCAGCAGAGTTTTGGAATGAATCCCAGGGCTGAGGCCCACATCGTGAGAATTTGGAATGGATCCAGGGAATGAATCCCATGGCTGAGGACCACCTTATCAGAATTTGGAATGAATCCAAAGAATGAATCCCAAGGCCGAGGCCCACGTCGTCAGAATTTGGAATGAATCCAGGGAATGAATCCCAGGGCCGAGGCCCACGTCTTCAGAATTTGGAATGAATCCCAGGGCCGAGGCCCAAGTCTTCAGAATTTGGAATGAATCCCATGGCTGAGGCCCATGTCGTCAGAATTTGGAATGAATCCCAGGGCGAGGCCTACATCAGCATCAGTTTAGGGCGAGGCCAACATCAGCATCAGTTGGGGCGAGGCCCGTATTAGCATCAGTAGGAGTTTTGGCCGGGTATGGCACTCTGGGGGCGAGGCCACATCTTTATCAGTATGAGTCTTGCCGGGTATGGCATTCTGGGGGCGAGGCCCACATTACATCAGTATCAGCATTGCCGGGTATGGCATTCTGGGGGTGAGGCCCACATTACATCAGATCAGTCCTGCCAGATATAGCATTCTGGGGGCGAGGCCTACATAGCATCAGATCAGTTTCTGCCGGGTATGGCATTCTGGGGGGAAGGCCACATAGCATCAGATCAGTTTCTGCCGGGTATGGCATTATGGGGGCGAGGCCCACATCACATCAGATCAGTTCTGCCGGGAATAGCACTCAGAGAATGGAGATATAGTCCGGGAATGGACAGCTCAAGAATGAGCACACCGAGAATGGAGATATAGTCCGGGAATGGACAGCTCGAGAATGAGCACGCCGAGAATGCCACTCTGAGAATGGAAGATCGATATCAGCATCAGTTTTTCCGGGTATGGCACTCCGGGTAAGGAGACATCAGTATCAGATCAGCCAGGTACGACACTCCGGGTATGGAGATATCAGATCAGTTTTGCCAGTTACGGCACTCCGGGTATGGAGATATCAGATCAGCCAGGTATGGCACTCCGGGTATGGAGACATTAGATCAGTTTGCCAGGTACGGCACTCCGGGTATGGAGATATCAGTTCAGCCAGGTACGGCAACCAGAAAAATGCGACACCCTAGGTACGGGGTTAGCATTCAGACATTTTGTGGCTCTCTAGGTACGGACGTCACTGCGACATCCTAGGTACGGGATTAGCGTTCAGATTACTGGCGACACCCCCTAGGTACGGGGTTAGCATTCATACATTTGTGGCTCTCTAGGTACGGAGAAACGTCACCGCGACACCCTAGGTACGGGGTTAGCACTCAAACATTTGTGGCACTCTAGGTACGGAGGCGTCACCGCGCACCCGAGGTAACGGGGTTAGCACTCAGACATTTGTGGCACTCTAGGTACGGAGGCGTCACCGCGACAACCCTAGGTACGAGGTTAGCACTCAGACATTTTGTGGCTCTCTATGTACGGAGACGTCACTGCGACACCCTAGGTAGGGGTTAGCATTCAGACCACAGCGACGCCCTATGTACGGGGTTAGCACGCCAGGTACGGCATGTGGACTATTTTAACATTTTTGGCTCTCTAGGTACGGAGACGTCACCGCTACACACCCTAGGTATGGGTTAGCATTCAGACCACACAGCGACGCCCTAGGTACGGGGTTAGCAAACGCCAGGTACGGCATGTGGACTATTCAGACATTTGTGGCACTCTAGGTACGGAGGCGTCACTGCGTCACCCTAGGTAATGAAGTTAGCACTCAGACAACCAACATCATCACTGCGGCACTCTAGGTTATGGAGACCAACGACCACCGCGACGCCCTAGGTACAGGGTTTAGCATTATCAACTCAGCACAGCAGGCAGACAAGGGGACAGCTGGCGAGCCAGGTAAGTAAAAATGCATTGCACGTACTTTGATAGGATTGTCATTGTCACACACTACACAATTCCCATCAAAGTGGGGGCGACTGTAGGCATTGCATTTTTACACATTAGCCCAATGATGAGTCTCGTATGGAGGCAACTACTTCTTTAGTCATGAAAGTCGCGGGAGGAACGGAAGTTGGAAGGGTAAAGTTGGAAAATAGAATTTTCGATGGATTTAATCTCGTTGTTTTCGCTTCGGTTGCTTGTTATACCTCCGTTTCTAAGCTCACCTTAGGCCCAAAATCCCATAGACCACATACCTAACCCAAACCAAGCCCAAATACCCAGTCAACCCAAGTCAAACCAAGTCAAACCAATACATGCCCAAAGGATGTGATTCACGCCCAAAGCCCCTTTATTTAGGTATATGCATATTTATCACATGTTTAAATCTTGTAAATCCTTACCTAAATAAAAGAAATCAAATCAAATCCCTACCAAATCAAATCCAATCCCAAATCCTAATTAGGAGATGCATTCCTTATTAGAAATCAATTAGGAGATTCCTTCCTAATCTAATTAGGAAAGCCATCACCCATTTGCCTATAAAAAGAGGCCTTCACCCCCCATTCAAGACCTAGCCCATACATCTCTCTCACACGCCTAAAGCACTCTCTTAAGCCTCCATTACACGCCCAAGCATCCCCCTGAAGCCTCCATTGCCGCACCTTCAAGATCCAATAGCCTCCATTGCCGCACCTTCCCTCCATCATCAACACCCTTCACGCCCAAGCCCTAAACTTAACCCTCCATTGCCGAGTTCCAGCCCCCATTCACAGCCCTAAAACACCCTCAAATAAACCTTATTCACAGCCCTAAAGTCGCACTAAACACCCTCCAAACACAGCCCCATTCGCAGCCCCAAACAGTCCCGAAACACCCCTCACTGCACCTTAACTGCACAGTTTCGTCTCCTATTCTGGTCAGTTTTGTTGCGTCTTTAACCCATAAAACAGTCCTAAAATCACCTAAACCCATCCCAAAAACCTCCATAAAGTTTCCCTAAAAAATCCCCACAAACGCACCTCCCTAAGCCTTCAAAATCACCCAAAACAGTCCGCTAAACCATCAAGACAGTGACCTGAAACGTAGCAGCGAAGCAGCAGCGAAACGGACTTGAAACAGCAGCCCGAACAGCAAAACAGCGAGGAAAGACGTTGAGTTGGTGAACTAAAAGAGTAGCGGATCATTCCCCCTTCCAACGGACGTGTAACGCCCTTTCTTAGACGACAAAAGAGGTTAGACCTGAGGGCACCTTTTTACTTATCTTCTTTATTTTTGTTTTATTTATATTGATATATAATTGCATGAGAGTCGTTTGAAGCATGATGTGATTATTGGATGAGCGGGATATGTGTTCTCTTTTGTGGTATATCGGATGGAAACCCAGACGTAAATTCCATAGCCGATTCCGAATGGACGGTAGTATGGTATGCACTCGGGATACAATGCCACGTACCACTTAAGATGCACGCATCTCGTCTCATCCTAATTTGTATTTGAGCATGTTATAGTTTATAGGTTTTATTTATTATTTAAAGCATGGTTTAATTTATTTTGTTATTTATTTGTTAAAGCATGTTTAGGTTGTTCATTATGCATGTTCTTAGTTTATGATGTGTTTGGGTAATGATTTATACATGTTGATTTAATGGTTCAATATGCTTGTTGTGTTACATTGCGTGGAGTTATTTGGATGATGAAAGCATGTTAGATCTAAGTACCCTTGAGCATGAATATTGAATAGATTCGGTTAGTTTATTGCACAAATTATATCATCACAAGTGACATAAGTAAGGGACCATTCCGAACCCAACGGTTTGAGGTCTTCCCTTGCGAGGGGTGAGTGCGGCCTTAAATATTTGTCCCGGTTCACACCGGGTGGTGGCGACTCCATGTTATTTCGTACTCCCAACTAGGCCGCGAGCCTAGAACAGCGTCTCCCAGGTTCTGTTGTCTACATACACATACCCTGATTCGGATTCCCATAGACACATAGTCATACTACCAATGGGATTCCGAGGGGTCTATCCAGAGCGAAGCTGTTTCCGTACCATCGGTAAACAGAACCTCATATTACACTTGCATGAGTATCCAATACCCAAATATATGAGAACTATGATGTTACGCTTCCATAACACGCACAAATGTAATACTAGCCTATTCTGCATTATCGATGTCTAGTCTCAATAATACTACAATTAGGGATATTTAATGATTAAACCTTACGTGGATTAATATTGTCTCATATCTTTTTAATCCGGTGCTAATCATATGGACTTTTATCATTTATATATATCCTGGTAATCCAATTACAAATGATAAAAGAGCAATTTCCTTTTTCACATAGTTAATTTGTACAACAACACCATGTTCTGTACAAATAGTGATGCTATTGGTCATAATTGTCTAACAATGTGCGCGTTGCGATGCGTGAAATGTCAATTTTGCCTTTTTACCCATTTTTCGTTGTTTTGGCCCCGATTTGATTCCAGTGAGTCCTAAAACCTTATTTATCTACAAAATACACAAAACACATCAAAATATTAACAAAACGCAAGAAACTATACAAAATATTAAGTAAAAGGCGCGGTAAATATTGATATATTTTCTGCTTATCATTTCTCCAAGAGAAGAACATCAAGGCTCATATCAGATGTTATAAACAGTCTTTCAGGAGGCCTTGATATTCTATTCGACTTACGTAGAACATGTGTTGTAGATCCTTCACCTATTTGGATCTCTGGTTCCATCTCAAGTTCCTTACTGTTGGGATCAAACTCATCAAGTTCAATCTTTCTACAACTCCCACTATTTCTCAAAAATTCCTTTTCAAGAAAAGTGACAAAACGAATAAAAAATACATTTCGTTGGTCAGAATCATAGAATTGATGTCCCAAAGAGATTTCAGGATATCCAACGAACCTATATTTATACCCCTTGGGTGGTAGTTTATCCCGCTGCGCAACTCTAATGTATGCAGGACAACCCTAAGTCTTTAAATACCTAAGACTTGGATTTCTACTGAACCATATCTGATAGGGGGTCATAGAAACAACTTTCGATGGAACTCTATTAAGTATGTGGGCAGTAGTAAGTAAATCGTAACCCCAAAGGTAATAAGGAAGATCTGTATAGCTCACAATTGATCGCACCATATCTAATAAATTATGATTTCTACGCTCAGACACTCTGTTGTGTTGAGGTGTTCCTGATGGGCTATATTGGGCAAGAATTACATTCTCCCTTAAATAATTTCTGAATTCTTCACTCATGTATTCACCGTCTCGATCTGATATAAGGAACTTGATGAATTACTGGTTTATTTTTCTACTTCATTTCAGAATATTTTGAACTTGTCAAATATTTTTCGACTTATGTTTCATCAGATAAATATTTCCATATCTAGACTTATCATCCGTGAAAGTCACAAATTATGTTGAACCATCATGAATGATTTAATGGACCACACACATCACTGTGTATTAGTTCCAATAAATCTCCAACACGGTGTCCAACACCAAGAAATGAGGCATTTGTCATATTTCCTTGGATACATGACTCACAAATTGAATAAGGATCTAATGTAAGATTTTCAATCAAACCATCATTTATCAATTTGGATAGACGTCTAACACTTATGTGGCCCAATCTCATATGTCATAATTCAGTATTATTTAATTCAGATTTCCTACTTGTATTTTCCTCTACATTAAAGACAACTTTATATGTTTCCATAACATAGTGACCGTTTGATAAAGAACATTCACATTACAATAAATTTTTTTTATCATATAAACATAAAGTTTCTTCATAAATATTTATTTTATATCCCTCTTTATCTAATATTGGCAGTGATATTATTTATGTCTGATAACTGATGGTACATCATAATAGTCATGTAAATCTAATTTACATTTTTTTGGGAGATCTAAAACAACTGTTCCTATGGCCTTGACATCCAATGTCTTTCCATTGCCAACTCTAAATTGAATCTCCCCTTTACTCAACCTTCTTCTTACCCTTATTACCTGCAGAGAGTTGCAAATATGAGTAGGACTGCCAATTTCTAACACCCATCCATTATTTTCATCTAAGGCTAATGAGATGTCAATAATTGGAAAAATGCAAAGTGTACCTGAGGGTACTGCTTTTCCTATCAGCTCTGGAAAGTCCTTCTTCCAGTGTCCAGACTTCTTGCATTGTAGACATTGGTCACAAGCTACTGGTGGTTTAACACATTTGTGCTTCTTGGAGTTCTTCTTTGATATCTTATTCTTCCCCATTTTGATTTTCTTTGACTTCCCCGAATTCTTCGAAGAGCCAGCTCCACCATGGAGGTACAAAGTGAGGTGCCTTTTCTCATATCATACTCCGTCGTGCGTAACATGTTATGAAGTTCTTCATAACTAGCTTGCAGTCTATAGGTATTAGAGTCGGCAGAATTACTGCCATAAGACTGTCACCATCACTATAAGATTTTCTCTATTATAGTGGATTTTGGTTGGTAGCCTAGATACACGGAGTGATTTTTTACTCGAACGAGTTTTCCACTTTGTCATCAAAATTATTCTGTTGATTTTGTATTGTTGATTTAATATTTTGGTTTATACTATAATTGTTTAGACTTAAGGGTGCTTGTTGGAAATCCATAGTAACATTAATTAGGACTTGTCTTAACTAATTATGATTAATTCCACATAGGGTCAGAACCTTAGACTAAAACTAAATTTTCCTTAATAAGTTAAGAGATCATTATATATATATATATATAATAGCCCTCTAAAAATACATTATTTTTTAAATTAATGAGTAACATTTAGATTATGGAAGAATTGTTATGCAGATGTGTTGTAATTCATGCATAATTCAAGCAAACTAATAAACAATTAATATGCAATCAATGGAAACTTAAAAAAACCTAAAAACTATTTTGTAGAAGATGGTGATTCTTAAACCAAGTCGAGTTGCCTCTGTCCTTAAGAACTTATTAGCCCCGCCTCAGTACTCTACGGATGTCTTGTGGCTAACGTTCTCCCAGGATTAGTTGGTTGCTTCTTGTTTAAAGGGGCACTCATTTTACAAGAACTTGAATAAGGAAAATGGAGGAAATTCTTTCTTGACTCTCTAGGCAATATAGGAAATATGAATATTTTTGGATGCTACAAATGATCTCAAGGTCTCTAAATTTATAGGCATGGAAATGTGTCTTTGAAGGCACCCTTTGGTTTAGAGTGTAACCCTCCTAAGGGTTATACCATTTCCTAATGCCTTTAAAGGCCTAGAGATGCATCCTTTTAATTAGAGGATATGTCATTTCACCTTTGTACATTCCTCACAAGGCACTTCTAAGGGACATACCTCTGATACATTTATCTATATATTAAGATAATTTATTACAATCCCCCATAATTCTCTTAATATTAATGTAGACACTAAAGATAGTTTCCATGAAATAAAACTGCATCGTAATATGTAGATTTAGCCTTGAACCTTTCCTAGTGAATGACAATCAAATTTACTTGGTGAATGATAAGTGCATGAAAATGTACTTTGAACATCGCTAATTCTGTTTTGTTAACAAGCATTTGATCCTAATTATAGTTTATTTTATATTTTATTATTATGAAGCAATGGAACATGGAGATTGGAGCAATTACAATTATTTCGAGACATTACGGACGCATCAGAAGCACACGGGAAGAGCGAAAACACGGAATACACAGCACTAGAAAAACCTACTAGCATCGCGGCACCCACTTCCTAGCACCGCGGCGCCTCTACAGGATCTCTCCATATAACATGCCCGCAAGTTTGGCGCCGCGGCACCCCGGAAGACCCCAGAAACTTAATTTAGTCGTGTTTGATATGCATAAGGACTCTGGGACTTCCCCTATATAAACCTAAGCTCGTCCAAACCCTAAAAAGAGGAAAAAAAAACAGATAGAAAACACACAACAAGGAGTTAAAGTCACATATTTGAGAGAGAAGAACGATGAAGCTTCATGCCAGACATGATGCTCCTCCGATCTATCAAGGCTATGTCTCTTTTCTATATGGAGAACTAATCTCCTAGGCAAATCTAAGGATGAACTATTGTAATTGATTTCTTATGTTCATGTTTTGGATTCTTGAATGCTTTTTAACGTTTAATACAATTGATGATTCATTGTTCTTTATTATCTTTCGATCTATAATCCAGAGATTATGTTTTACCAACTTGCATATAGGAATAGTCATGCTTCTTCTATGTGTGATTAGGGAACCCGGTTGTGACTGGTAAAGTTATTTTATGAGTTAGTCTTCTGCTGCAGTATTGCCTATGGGTATATTGTCGATGTTAGATATGTCATAACGATAACTTTATTTATTGTTAAAATAGAGAAAATAATTCATCAGTTACCTTAGAACTTAATACACTTTGAATTGAATTATCTTCCGATTGTTGGTTTGGGATGTGAAACCTTCAATTGAGTAATAAAAGGAATCTACAACTGAATATAGAAATTTAATACGAGAGGTATTCCCGACGCTTTGCTGTTTTTCTCTATTGATAACTTTTAAGTGTTTTTTATAATCTTTGCTTTACATTACCAACTCAATCCATCTATTTTCATTAAGTTATTGCTAACAGTTTGTTTAAGTAAATTAGTCCTTGTAACCATCTCTCTCTGGAATCGATACCCCAACTATATTGCGATAACCGCAAGTACTTTTTGGGCATAATCAAATTTTTGAGCCGTTGCTGGGGAGACGGTTTACAATCAACAAGAGCAGGTTTGCTTAGTCAACAACAAAGCGGTAACTTCATTCCATATTTATTTAATTATTATTTTTATTATTTTATTATTTTTCATTAAGTTATTGCTAACAGTTTGTTTAAGTAAATTAGTCCTTGTAACCATCTCTCTCTGGAATCGATACCCCAACTATATTGCGATAACCGCAAGTACTTTTTGGGCATAATCAAATTTTTGAGCCGTTGCTGGGGAGACTGTTTACAATCAACAAGAGCAGGTTTGCTTAGTCAACAACAAAGTGGTAACTTCATTCCATCTTTATTTTATTATTTTTTTATTATTTTCTATTTTATTTATTTAATTTCAGTTTTAGTTCTAGTTTAGATTTTGATTTTTAGTTTAGTTTATTTTATTTCTATTTCTTGTTTTTATTTGTGTTGAGTGCATGCCTAGACTTAGGGACCGGTTGGGTAGATTTGTGAGAATTGAAGAGGACGATTCAGATTCAGACAACATATTTGAAAACCTTTTAGCTACACCACCTAGATCTAGCACACACAACATGAGTGAGTACGAGAGGCCACCCATTGGGTCTCTTGAGGACTACCTCCACCCCAGTCGCACAGCTACACCATCATTTATAATGTTTCCTTCTAATGCACCACATATAGACTTTAAATCTGGAATGATACAGTATCTCCCAACCTTTCATGGTTTGGAGAATGAGAACCTTTATGTGCACATTAGAGAGTTTGAAGAGGTTGTAGCAACCTTCCATGACCGATTTGGGACAACAGACACAATTAGACTTAAGTTCTTCCCTTTTTCCCTTAAGGATAGAGCTAAAAGTTAGTTGTATTCTTTAAGACCTCGTTCAATAGGATCATGGGGTGAGATGACACAAGCATTTTTCAATAAATACTTCCCACACCATAAGACTAATGCCTTGAAAAGACAGATCTCTACCTTCTCCCAGAAAGATAGTGAAACCCTTTATCAAACTTGGGAGAGGTTTAAGGAGATGTTAGCTAGTTGTCCTCACCATGGGTATGAGAGTTGGCGCTTAGTGAGTTACTTTTATGACGGTCTAACCCCTAGGGAGCGCCAATTCGTTGAGACGATGTGCAATGGTGAGTTTATACGAAACGACCCTGACGAGGCACTCGAGTACTTAAATGACCTAGCCGAGAAATCTCACACTTGGACTGGACCCAATGCCATGGATAGCACTGATAGGACACGTCTCACTCCTTCTAGCGGAGGTATAAACTACTTTAGGGAAGAGGATAGTCTTAAAGCACATGTTGAGCTATTAATCAGAAAGATATGAGCTTTAAAAGTCAAAGATAGAAAAACTATGCATGCGGTGGCCCAGTTAGAACCTCAAGGGGTATGTTTTATATGTAAGGGGATTAACCATCCGACCCAAGAATGTCATTTCTATGGTGAGATGAAGGAAACATATAAGGAAAAATGCAATACCTTATGGATGTACAAGAAAACTTATACACCGTACTCGGATACTTATAATCCTGGTTGGTGGAACCACCCAAATTTTAGTTGGAAACAGAAGTCTCAACAGCCCACTCAAACATCACAGCCTAGAAGTTACAGTGCCCCATAGTATCACACATCTGCCATTCCTAGAAATTCTTTAGTAGACATTGTGCATGCATTTATAGAGGCCTAGAATAAAACTAATCAAATGTTTGAGTCATTGATAGCCCATGTAGTTGAAGACAATAAGGAGATAAAGAGTCAAGTCTCTAAATTAACTAATGTGTTAAGTGTGCAAGAACTAGGAAAATTCCCATCTCAGACTCAACCAAATCCACAAGGGTAACACATGGCACATACTAATCATGAGGCATCCAATGTAAAAGTTGTTAATGCCATAATCACTAGGAGTGGTAAAGAGGTAGAAATGCAAGACACCTCCAACATTATAGGTGACCCCAAAGATAGTAGTACAAATACTCCTCAGGAAGAATAAGTGCCACATGTCCCAGTTGAAGTACCTTTCCCTCAAGCTCTTAGGCCTACTGCGAGAGCTACAGATTAACCTAGAACATTTAAAGCAAGTAAAGATTAACCTTCCTCTGTTACATGTGATCAAACAGATTCCCACTTATGCGAAGGTTTTGAAGGATATATGCACCATGAAGAGAAAGCATCATGTGAAGAAGACTGTATTCTTAACAGAACAAGCAAGTACAATGATTGACCAGAAGGCCCCATCAAAATACAAAGATCTGGGATGCCCTACTATTGCTTGCCACATTGGCACATACGAGTTTGATCAAGTTTTAATAGATTTATGTGCTAGTGTTAATCTTATGCCATATTCTATCTATATGCAGCAAGGTCTTGGAGAGATTAAACCTACATATGTGGTTTTACAGTTAGCTGATCGCTCTATCAGAACACCGCGGCGAAGTAGTTGAGGATGTTTTACTACAAATTGATAAATTCTACTATCATGTTGATTTTCTGATTTTAGACACGCAGTCTCTGGTTAACACTGAGTCAAAAATCCCTTCATCTTAGGTAGACCTTTTCTTGTTACAGCTAACGCTCTTATTAATTATAGGAATGGTCTCATGAAGTTATCATTTGAGAATATGACATTGGAGGTGAATATCTTTCATATTGAGAAACAACCACGAGATAATGATGAGAGTCAGTACACATACCTGATAGACACAGTCTTACCAGAGACATGCTCTTCACCATATGAATCTAACCCTCCTGATCTGGACCTAATCCTAAAGAACCATAAAAAGAGGAAAATGAGAGTTAGTGCTCACTTAAAGATGATCATTGAAAAGTTAAAAAGGCGGTTGAGCCAATTTGACCTTATGTGCAGCCTAAAATCTTAGCCATCAGTAGACCCTGGGGGATCGATGGATATAATGTCGCAGCCAGCCAAAAATTCATTTTCATGCCTTAATCACCAGTGTCTAACGAAGAAGAAAGAACATGGGACTACCTGGTCTGCTATGTGGAAGCCACCATGACCACTTGGGTGATTACGTCTGGCTGAAGACGTTAAACTTAGCGCTAGTGGGGAGGCAACCCTTGCATCTGTATTTATTTTATTCATTTTATTTATATTTTATTTTATTTCTTTACTTTATTTTTATTTTAGTGTGTGCTAATTGCATGTTCATTATTTGCATGAGTATTCACGCATGTGTTAGCGCAACCCACACAGCTCACACAACCAAAGTCTCACCAGTATGAGCCTGATCAACTCCATGTCTGGTAGTGTTGTTCCTCACTTATTTTTCTTTGTATTTATCTTACATTGAGGACAATGCAAGTTTTAAGTGTGAGGGTGTACGCATGTAGCGATAATACATATTATTAAAAAAATAATAATAATAAATAAATTTTATTTTTAGTCCTTAATAATAAAGCATATGTCCAATGATGAATATTGTTTGCTTTATGATGAAATCTTAGAAACGATAAGTTCTTTAATGTACTTTTATATGATGCATTGAGTAGTTGATCTAGGTTAGACTCGTAAGCACTTAACTATAGGTTTTTAGAAGTGAAAACCTAGGTAGTTAGCAAAGTGACTAGCTGAAGAAATTGCATGTCTATGAATGACTGTTTGCTTAGATGTCTATCCTGATTTGCTAGTGTTATGACATATGGTGTGGTTAAAAATAAAAAGAGAAACTCTCGAAAGAAAGAAATTAAACCACCTATAACCGATAAGCATGAATCTACCCATGGGTGAGTATTAGGACCAGTATGAGGAGAAATACTACCTTAAAGTGTAGGTGTGTTGAAAAAATAGGAAAGAAGAAAATAAAAAGAAAAGTCGAAAAAAGATATCTTGAAAGGAAAAATAATAATAAAATCATACCATACTGAGCACAGAAAGGCAATTACAGAGCGCATTTGAGATATCTAGGTTGGTTTGACCCATCAGATTCCAATTTTTAAACAAAATCATTGAGTTGGCTTACCTAGGAGTCGAGCTGTGAATGGACCTTTACACACACACACTGTGAGTCTAGCTTAGATGATTTATTCAAGAACTTGGATTTGAGTTGCATTGAGTACTTTGAATGTTCTCTGATTTCATTGCTAGCCATTCTTTGAGGGTAATAAAATGTTTAATTATTGGGACAATTACATTTTGTTATTTTTGCATGATTGCATGTGTTTTGAATGATGTTTGTGGGTGTCATCGCTGTAAGCCCTCACGAGACTATAACTCATCCACTAGGGCCACCAAGGATTTTAAAGGCTTGTTGCATACGCTAAATGCAATCATGATCCCTACGAAAGTGGCTTAGATAGTTTTTATTTATTTTAGTTTAGTTCTTATTTTCTTTTTGCGCTTGAATTGCTAGGGACTAGCAATAAGCTAGTTGGGGGTTGTGATAAGTGCATGAAAATGTACTTTGAACATCGCTAATTCGACTTTGTTAATAAGTATTTGATCCTAATTATAGTTTATTTTATGTTTTATTATTAGGAAGCAATAGAACGAGGAGATTGGAGCAATTACACATGTTTTGGGACCTTACGGACGCAACGAAAGCACACGCGAAAATGGGAATACATAGCACCAGAAAAATCTACTGGCACCGCGGCACCTCCACAAGATCTCTCCATACAACATGCCCGCCCACGACGCCACTCTCCGACGCCGGTGCCCCGGAAGACCCCAGAAACTTAATTTAGTCGTGTTTGATGCACATAAGGACTCTGGGACTATAGACACTACATTTTTACATGAGCCTGATAATGAGCCTCGTATAGAGGCACTACCTGAAAAGTTACGGAAGTTGTGAAAAACGAATGCCGGAAGGAAAGAAAACCCCTAAAATTAGCCCCTCATCGGATTCAGACTCACTAGCCAGCCTCGGATTCGCTCAGCCGCTGTTTCAAACCTTAGCCTCAGACAAGCCCCAAACACCTACAATTGGCCCATTACACTGCAACCCACACAATTGGCCCATGAACCCATTCAACCCATCCACACGGCCCAAAGCCCATGCAACCCACCATACACACGCCCATAGGCCCATGGAAACCTCCCATGCACGCCCAAATCTTCCCAAATAGATAGAATCCCATGCATTCCACATGCTCAAATTCCCTCATCAATAATTTCCAATTTAACAAGATTTTGGGGATCCCATCCAATTTAACAAGATTTGGGATATTCTCATCACCAAATTTGTGAGATTGTGTTCCCAAAATAATTTAAGAAAATATCTCACAAATCAATATGATTTGTGAGATATTTTCTTAAATTATTTTGTTTCCCTATTTGGAGATCCCTTCAAATCATTATAAATTAGAGACCAAATCATCACAAGAGGGAGGCCTCAGGCTTGGACGTGAACTTCAACAAAAAAAAACCTATGGATCATTTCCTCTTCTTCCATCGAAACAAAAAACAAAAAACCCTCAAGCAATCACCGAAACACATAAGAAAAAAAGCCCTAAACCATCACCGAACAGCAAAAACAACCCAAAAATAGTGCCAAAAATCGTGAAAAACAACCCCAAAATCAACCCAAAAACCACTGAAAAACATGAGAAAAAACAACCCAAAAATAGTGCAAAAATCGTGAAAAACAGCCCCAAAATCAATCCAAAAATCACCAAAAATAGTAGCCCAAAAACACCAAAAAACAGCAGCCAAAACACCAAAAACAGCAGTCAAAATCACCCAAAACAACAACCCAAAACAACCAAAACAGCGAACATCAAACCAGAAAACAGCCACTGAAAAAATAGTAAAAAAATAGTGCCAAAAAATAGTAAAAACAACAAAATAACAACTAGAAAAAGCAAAACAGCAACCAGAAAATAGCAAAACAGCATGCTGAAACAGCGAACCAACAGCCACAAATAGCGAACCAGTAATCCTTCCGACGACGGCCTAACGTACTTTTGAGAAAGCAACTTAAAAGGTAAGACCTGAGGGCACCATTATCATATTTATTTTCATAAGTTTCGGACGCTGCGTGCCTGGCTGGACGTGAAATACGTCGAGCCTGGAATGCAAAGTCCTACATCAAAGATGGCCAAATTTCTGGTCACATTCTTTTTTTTTCTTTAGCATTTCGTTATTTATCTTATTTATTTATTTATTTACTTTTATGGTTATTTCATTATTTCATTTTTTGGTAGTTCGTTATTTTGTTTTTGTCTATCCATTCACCATTATTTTTAATTTGTTTATTTTTCTTGTTCATGTTAATGATTATATTTTATGCATTCTTTTACCTTTTTTGTTATTCAATATCCGTATATGCATTGTTATATTTTTTATTCCTGTTTACATTACATTAATGATTATAGATGTTATTATCCTTTGTGGTATATCGGATGGAAACCCAGACATAAATTCCGTAGCCGAATCCGAATGGACGGTAGTGCGGTCTGTACTTGGGATACAACTCCACGTGCCACTCGGAAAATATTCATATATGCGTGATTAACCCTTTTTGCTTGTTATTTATTTATTGACGCTTTTCTCGCTTATCTTTGTTTATTATAGTTCTTGTTATCGTACCTTGTATTTCTTAATTTAATTTGCTTTTATTTATATTAATGTTTATGTGTGTGCAAATTTGTGTGTTTATTTGAATTATATTGCATGAACTACATAAGACTTGGCTATACCATTGTGTGAACCTGTCCATTATACTGGCATAAGTAAGGGACCATTCTGAACCGAACGGTTTGAGGTCTTCCCTTGCGAGGGGTGAGTGTGGCCTTAAATCTTTTCCCAGTTCACACTGGGTGGCGACTCCTTTATTCTCCGGTTTAGACCCCGCAGGCTACTCCGTACTCTCTACGGGTTGCGAGCCCAACAATGTAATGGTCGCCGAATATCATAGGCATAGCGGTAAACCCCGCTTCCCCCTACAGATGGCGACTCCACTGGGGATAGAGAATAGGCCCCGAAATAATGCCTTGTAGTGTCTGTGGATTTGGCTTTGGTTACCCAAGTCTCATATATTTTGCATACCATTCTTACCTCGATGGCGTCATGTATCGTGAAGTCGCTTTCACTCAAGGCGGCGGATCGTTATGTGATGATAACCATCACTCGTTGGCATGTACCCTAGGGTATAAAAAGGCACGCTCACTTGGTCGCTCGAACCCTTGAGTGGGGAGACCTAGTTGTGAGCAACCCTTCGCCGATGAGAGCCTTATCCATGCCCTTGTAAACCCACATACGAACCATAGTTATATGTCTTATAGAAGCTACCCCCATGCTTGTGTTTGAGCCCATTATCATTTGGATCCATTTGGACTTCTCGTCATAGGATACGAACTTATTGGGCCATTTAAACTGGGACGAGTTTGTATCTTATGATGATTGGGCCAAAAGTTTTCAAAATGATGATGGACCACCCTATGTTTGGGCCCCCTATCATTTGAAGTTATTTAGCCACCATATCGCAAAAGTGTAAACCTATTGGGCCTTTTCAATTGGGACAAGTTTGCACCTCGCGATAATCTGATTGAACGCTTTAAAATGATAACGGCCAACTTGTATGAAAACCTTGATGGGCTTAGAAGGTCCAAACATGATCCGAATATGCCAGATGCATGAGTCCGATATCCGCACTGGCTTTCATCTAGGAAGGATACGCCTTGTTATGATATATTTGTATACTTTTGGATACCTCCAAGTCCATCCCCGCCACAACCGTGATTACTGAGGGCCCAATTCATCGTTTCTAGACAATGGAACGATCCCCATAATAGGCTTAGTCAATTTTGTAAATGTGCGGTCTTTGTCTTTTACCAATGGAAAGGGACTGAGGTAGCCAAGGTTCATCCCTGTAGCGTAAGAGAAAATGATTTTGTGCACCCCACATTGGTGCATAAAATGAGCCATACCTAGGGCAGAAATGGACTTACTACGAGTGTGGGAGGAATAAGGTCGAAAGGATATATGTTGTTTTGATAACCCCATGCATTTCATGCATACACGCATCATGTTAACCCCTTTGTCTGAAAAGATTTCATAGATATCTGTTGGGTTAGAGAAGAAGGAAGACTTGTCAAGAAGAGGTTAGCAAACATGGATGCGCCAGACAGTGAAGATTCCCGCATGGATCAATTGGAGTCCAACATCACCAAAGTTACCGAGCAACTACAAGCTTTGACCAACGCTATGACCAATCTGACAGTACCCCGTACAATGGGAATAGAAAACAATGAGAATGGAAGGCGTGAGGAAACCCCCGAATAGAGTGAGTGAAGAAATCCCTATTTTTGATGATAACATGGCTGAGTATGCCGCGGGAAGGATAGCTGGGCCTCAGGCAGAGTTATAGAAACTCAAAGAACAAGTAGAATCAGTTACTCGCAAGATGAAGGGAAAATATGAAGATCTATTAGACTATGATGCGATGAATTTCAAAGATAGCTACCTCCCCAGTTTAAGATGCCTGACATGGCCAAGTTCAACGAAAACGGAGATCCTAGGGTCCATCTCCGACAATATGTTTCAGTGATGAGTTCAGTGGTTTTGTCAAAGCGCCAGGTGCATAAATTGTTCGGGATGTCACTGGAAGGGGCACCCGTAGTATGGTATCATGGCCCAAAGAAAAAGGTAAGGGATGACTGAAGGGCATTATCGGAGGCCTTTCTGAACCAATATGTCACGGACATGGAGATAGACTTGTCGCTCCGTGACCTAGAAAACACCGAACAGAAGCTGGAAGAGACCTTCAAAGATTATGTGGATCGCTGGAGAAGCCAGCTCTTGAAGATGCAGACACGGCCCTCGGAGAAGGACCCGATTAAGATGATCATTAAGGGAACCGAGCCCTCTATTTATAACAAGCTGAGAAGAATGACCTCCATGATTAGTGACTTTCGAGAGTTAAGAGAAATTGTCATGGATATCGAGGAAGAGGAAGCCGAGAAATAGAAAATTTTATGGCCATAATATAAAGACCATTGGGGGGCCTTCAGCCAAAAAAAAAAATTGTTTATTTTTAGTTCTTAATAGTTAAGCATACGTCCAATGATGAAATTATTTGCTTTAGGGTGAAATCTTAGAAACGATAAGTTCTTGATGTACTTTTATCTGATACTTTGAGTAGTTGATCTATGTTAGACTCGTAAGCACTTAATTATAGGTTTTTAGCAGTGAAAACCTAAGTAGTTGGCAAAAAGACTAGTTGAAGAAATTGCAGGTCGATGAATGATTGTTTGCTTAGATGTCTATCCTGATTTGCTTGTGTTATGATGTGTGGTATGGTTGAAAATAAAAGAAAAGTCTCTAAAGAAAAAAAATCAAACCACCTATAACCGATAAGCGTGAAGCTACCCATGGGTGAGTATTAAGACCACCATGAGGAGAAATGCTACCTTAAAGGGTAGGTGTGTTGAAAAAAATAAAGAAAAGAAAAAAGAAAATCATACCATATTGAGCACAGAAAAAGCAATTACAAAGCATAATTGAGATATCTAGGTTGGTTTGACCCATCGATCCCAATTTTTGAAACGAAATCATTGAGTTGGCTTACCTAGGAATCAAGCTGTAAATGAACCTTTGCACACACACACTGTAAGTCTAGCTTAGACGATTTATTCAAAGACTTGGATTTGAGTTGCATCGAGTGTTTTGAAGGTTCTCTGGTTTCATTACTGGGCATTCTTTGAGGACAATAATATGTGTAACTATTGGGACTATTTCAAAGCCCGTAATATAGTATGTCGATATGGAATGCAACATCACATAGTGACAGACAATGGAGTCCAATTTCAGGAAGAAGGCACATTTAGAAACCTGAGAATCGGAAGACATGATCCAAAAATGATGAGGTCGCTTTCAAAAAGAGGTAATCTACCTTGACCCAGTGCATGTAGCGAAAAGCAGAAAGCTTAACCAGGTCCGGGGATGACCAGTCTACCACCCCACGAATAAGGGACACAACGGAATCTTGAGCCATGAGACCAAAGAAAACTAGCAATCACTGGAGTAGAATTGACAAAGGAAACTGTAAGCAGGCCAAGAGGGCGACTAAAGACTTCTATAGGCAAAGAACACCAAAGAGCGCAAGGAATGCCCAACCAAAGATGACATCAAGCCAATAGGACAAAAAAACCACATCGGAATAGGGAATCCATCCATGCATACACGTCGCATACACGCAAGTTTTGTTTTATGTTCACAGGCTTTGAAGAAAAAGAAAAGCGGCGATGGCGAGTAACTCCAAGAATAGAGAACAACCTCGCGAATAAGGATAGATCAGGGGTCGAAGTGCCTCACCACCATTATCAACAGTTTTGGTAATGAATCCCAGGGTCGAGGCCCACATTATCAACAGTTCATGAAAGATTCCCAGGGGTCGAAGCACCTCATCATCATAGAAAAAACTCCCCAGCGGATCAAAGAGTCACGCAGGTGGACCAAGACGCTACCACTCAACTCAGTTCGGGAATAAAGCCCATAGATCGAAGCATCTCACACTCAGGATGGTTCGGGAATGAAGCCCAGGGATCGAAGCACCTCACCATCAACTCATTACAGTTCGGCAATGAAGCCCAAAGATCGAAGCATCTCACACCCATGATGGTTCGGGAATGAAGCCCAGGGGTCGAAGCATCTCGCCATTAACTCAGCACAGTTCGGGAATAAATCCCAGAGATTGACCGGCGTAAACACTCACATATAACGCAAGCGCACATATCGTTCAAGTAGTATAAAAATATCGATCCCGCGAGGACTTAATATCTAATCTATTAATTTTATGAGGTCAAATGATTACTAGTATCTAAGAGGTTGTTTGATTGATTTGAAATGGTGATGATTCTAAATTTAAAAACAAGTAAATAAAATGGTTCGAAAGTAGGTTTTAAGAAAATTCAATATTAAAAACTATATAGGGTTGTGATTTCTTCCAATGTCATTTTAAAGATGAAGTGGTTATTTTATGTTTGTGTAATAAATCGGTTTACTAACCTGGAACACTAAATTATGCAAAAGCCTCTGTCGATGGTCAGACGCAAATACCCAGTTTAACCCAATTGAACCATATGTCTATGTCAACCAAATTATATGGATTCATTAAGTTTCAGTTCCAATTATGGCTACCGCCGCCCGACAGGTATATGTCTATCCTGTAAGGAAATCTATTAAAAGGTTATCTATCCTCAAGGAAGATCGTGGGCTATTAAGTCTAAGGCTGAAACCTAAAATTCCTTTGTCAAGTTTATTTTAGATTTACCACATCAATCTTATTAGTGGCCAATAATAAGACGCATTAAGCTTAAGACTTAATAAGTAAACCTTTAAATTACCCAAACTATAATTTAACCCCTTATAAACCGGTGATATTGGATTTCATCACAACCCCAGATAACTGGCTTAGTTACGACACATATTTACGGGTAGTAAAAAAACTTAAATAAAATAAAAGACATAAAGTAAAATACTGAAAATTAAATACTGAAAATTAAATACTGAAAAGTAAATGCTGAAAATAAATGCTGGAATTAAATACTGAAAATTAAATGCTAAAAAGTAAATGCTGAAAGTAAATTACTGAAAAGTAAATTGCTGAAAGTAAATTACTGAAAAGTAAAAACTGAAAATTAAAGAAAGAAAAGTATTGTGCGTAAAAGTAAATTACGGAAAGTAAAAAACTGAAAAGTAAAGAAAAGAAAGTGCGAAAGCGGAAATTAATTACTGAAAGTTGTAAATAAACAAACAAGATACAATCTTCTTAGTATTCTTAAGGAATTCCTTAGAAGAAAGTATGAATTTTACAAATGAAATGGTTTGGTATTTATAGGCAAAATTTTGCCTCCATCAAATCATCCACCAAATCAATTATTAATGCTCCACTAATTGCTCCACTAATTGATCCACCAAATCCATTATTAATTGCTCCACTAATCTCTTATCATGTTTGGTGATGATTTGATAATTTTTATTATTTATTTATTAATTTATTTTTTGCTTTGAAAATGATTGAAAGTGACTTTAATAATTACACACAACACACTTCTGGCTGGTTCATCAATTTCGGGCATGAAATCGTCAGAATTCGAAATTATTTTGTCTTTAAAGGTTGTAGATATTTGAGTCTTATTTAATCTGGAACTTGAATCAGCTCAATCCGATATCGGAGTAAAAAGTTATGCCCAAAATACAACAGATGCGCAAAACTGGAATTTTCAAAACTGCACTTCGTCAAAAACGCCCTTTCAAGTTTCCAATCTCCAAAATTAAAATATAAAGTCCAATAATTGCCCTTATTTGACCCATATTTCGTCCTAAATGATTCATTGAGATCCGGTATTATTTTATCTGTAAAATAAACTAAAACACATCAAAACGTTCATCAAACCCGAGAAACTAAACAAAATATTAAGTTAAAGGGGCGGTAAATATTGATATATTTTCCGCTCATCACACCCTCAAACCTAACATTTTGCTAGTCCTTGAGCAAAACAATAAAATAAAATACAAGAAACAATTAAAATTAAACTAAGCCACTTTCGTAGGGATCACGGTTGCATTTAGCATATGCAACAAGCCTTTAAGCCCCTAGGTGTCCCTAGTGGACGAGTTAGTCTCGTGAGGGTTTACAACAACGATACCCACAAACGTTTTACAAAAGTAAAAAAGTAGTGAAACTAATGCACACAAAAGCAAAAAGACAAGCGAAAGAGAATAAAGATGTTAGTGACTAATCAGGTGAAACTTCTACTCCAAGTTACTAGTTGTTTTATTTCATTCTAAATTACCGAATAAGTAAATTCTCCGATCATTTTTACCATTCTTCATATACACTGCCAACAAAATATTAAACAACTCATTTTTGCCCACAACAGTCATAAGTGCAGTTGATAAGAGAGTAATATTTTTTTTCCTAAAGTTCTATCAGATTTCACACCTTTTTTGCAGCAATGGAATAATTTTTCTGATTTTTCTGATTTTTTTCTTTGATTTTTCTCTATTTTTATTTATATACAATATCTTCCATCTATGTAACGAGTGTTAGGTCGGTGTCCCAAACCAGTTGGCTTTATGGCACCTGGTGTTAAGACACCCCTACGGACTTAATTACTCAGACTTCATAGAAATATATATATATATATATATATATATATATATATATATATATATTTTTTTTTTTTTTTTTTTTTTTTTTGCAGCATCTTTGATCCAATGTAGCGATTTTTGGGCCAGTGACTCCCAAACCAGTTGGTTTTAGGGCACTAGGTGTTAAAACACCCTTACAGACTTAATAACTCGGATCTTAGAATTTTTTTTTTTACTCCATTGCTTTTTGAGATGCTTCCTCCAATTTAACTAGAGCACTGAATATTACAAACTTTTCAATTACAGTTCATGTCCATATGTTTCTATGTATGTTGATAATATCTGCTAACTGAACATATGAAGATCCATTTTAGTCCGTTTTATGGAGAATTTAAAAATTCAATAATTTAAAAGGAAATAAACAAAAATTAACTGATTTCGAAAATAGGCTTGAGATACGTCTCAGGAGTGGAAACTTCATACTCAGCCATCTCTTACCAATTTCACCCTTTTAGTCAAAATAAAAACACAAAAACACAAAATATTTTTGTAATTTTTGAAAATTTTTCAATTTTTTTGTATTTTTCGAAAAATTTTGGACTAAAAACAACACACAAACTAAAAAAGAGGTACTGATCAACTAATTCCCTCCCCCAAACCTAAATGAGACATTGTCCCCAATGTCTTAAACAATAGAAGAAGAGTTTAGAAGATAATACCTGGTTAGCTGAAATTCTACAAGAAATTAAAGGTTAAGATCCAGATTAATCCTACGCCTCTTACCATGATCGTCCTCAGACCAATTTATCTTTGAAAGGATAGGGTCAACTCGTGGTTCATAGGCTATGAGTTGTTCTATTAGATCCGGAGCAGTTCTGGCAGTAAAGAGGAGTTCTTTCAAAGGTTTCGACACGAACCCATTTCTCCGAGCATCATCAAGAAACACACAAAGAAAATCATAAAATCCATCAACGTTGAGCAGTCCAATTGGTTTCTGGTGTATGTTCAGGTTCGCCCAAGATAGTACTATAAAAATTTCCTCCAATGTGCCCAAGCCACCTGGCAAAGCAATAAAAGCATCAGCACAGTTAATCATTTCCACTAGTCGTTCAGACATACCTGGCACGATTATTTCCTCTCCGTTTGATGGTTCAATAAGATTTGCTTCTGCCAAGGGTTTTGTAATGATTCCCAAAACGTGACTGCCTCCTTCCTGTACGGCCTTTGAAACGATCCCCATTAGTCCAAGATTTCCTCCGCCATATATTAAGTGCATATTCTTTGTAGCTAAGACTCGACCCAATTCATGTGCTGCTTCTACGTATTGTCGTTTAGTACCAACACTACTACCGCAAAACACACAGATGTTCTCAATTCATCTTCTTGAAGTGGCTTCCATTTTTTTATGTATTTCTTTCTCAACTCTGGATGCCTTCAAAAGTGAAATGACGGGCTGAATTTATAGTACCTGAAAAGGGTGAGTAAAAATAGCACAAGTATCTTCCTGAGGACGATTAGTAGCGAAATAATATCGTGATAGTCAAAAAGGTCTGGATCCTGTCGGAGAAAATATAAAGAAAACAACAAAACAAATATAATTATTAGGAAAAGACAAAAGATATAATATTCACAAGAAAAGTAACAGCTTGATTGACGTCTATGCGTCGGGGACAAGCTTCCCATCCAATTTTCTTATAAATTGGCAAACAGGGTCTTTTTGAGTCAGATTCCCGAGACGTAACAGTTGTCTTTCTTTTTGAAATTGTGTATGTAATTTGCGAAAGGCTATGTGAACATATCCACTGGGATGCGTCTCAAGAGTCGAAGATATATAATCTAAAGACTCCTTACTCAAGCCATCCCTAATGAATTTAATTTTGTCTTCGCGATTATCAGACACCATTCCTAAAGAACGACAATTCCAGCGTGCACATTTATAACAAACACCCATTTGCTTAGCTCTACGTTTCTTTGCATAGGTGCTTCTTCCAAAACCAGGCAGATGTGAAATAAAAGAGTTAGAAGACTCACCTGCCAATCGGACCCATGCTTCAATAATCCAACGAATGTCAGTAGGAATACCTTTGATCATCAATAATCTCATCCGTTCCAAGCGAGCTTTGTATACTTTCATCAGAGATTTTTGAGGGAGAGAAGGAAATTTCTTGTGAAGATTTGCGAGAGCTTCTTCCATCTTGAAATGACTTAATCTGCAAAAAACTAAACACACAAAAATAAAACACACCAGATCACAATATATACACAAATTGCATGGGTTGCCTCCCTGCTAGCGCTAAGTTTAAAGTCGTCAGCCAGACTTGACTTCTCGAACGTTAAGCTGGATCTGAAAGTGTAACACTTTCTTTTTGTCGCTCAAATGATTCTCCCCAGTAGTGCTTGACACGCTTGTTTTGAACCTTGAAAGTTTTTTAGGAGTCAGAATCATGTATCTCAACGGCTCTATCTGGTAAAACTTTGGTGATCACAAATGGACCTGACCACCGTGATTTTGGCTTCCATGAGAAGAATTTCACCCTTGATTTGTTTAATAGTACCTTCTGCCCTGGTTCCAGTTGTATGCGCACTAGCTTTTCATCATGTCTTTTCTTGCCCTTTTCTTTGTATAATTTGGCATCCTCAAAAGGCTGATTGTGAAATTCCTCCAATTCGTTGAGCTGGTGGAACTTTTTCACTTCTGTTGGTTGTAGAGCAAGAATTGGCTCTTTCAGTGCAAAAGATGCTTTATCTTTAGGCTCCACAGGCAATTGACATGTTTTAAGTTTGTCAGTAGAACTTTGCATTGCATTGGAGTTCTGAATGGTACTGTGTATCACATCAAGTTTGAAACATTCCTCCTTCTTTTCATCATCTGGGAAATTCATGGCCTTGAAAACATTGAATGTTACTTCTTGGTCATGTACCCTCATGGTTAATTCTCATTTTTGTACATCAATAATGGTTCGACCTGTAGCCAAGAATGGTCTCCCGAGGATGATTGGCACGTCTGCGTCTTCCTCCATATCAAGGACAATAAAATCTGATGGGAAAATGAATTTGTCAACATTGACCAGCACATCTTCAACTACACCTCTCGAAAATACAAGCGTTCTATCAGGAAGTTGTAGTGAGACTGAAGTTGGCATTGTTTCTCCAATCTGTAATTTCCTGAAAATAGAAAAAGACATCAAGTTAACACTAGCACCTAAATCACACAGAGCCTTACCGAAGTCATGTTCTCCTATGGTGCAAGGAACAGTGAAACTGCCAAGATCTTTCAACTTTGGGGGAAGTTTCCTCTGAATGATAGCGCCGCATTCTTCTGATAATGCTACTGTCTCGTAATCTCCCAATCTCCGCTTTCGTGAAAGAATGTCTTTCATGAATTTAGCATAGCTGGGCATTTGTTCCAACGCTTCTGCAAATGGAATGTTGATATGCAGCTTTTTAAAGATCTCCAGGAATCGAGAAAACTGCTTGTCCAATTTGTTCTTCTGAAGACGTTGAGGAAAATGTGGAGGTGGAATGATTTGTTCTTTTTCCTTTGCTTCTTTTTCCTCCATCTGTTGCTTTGTTTCTTTTGGAACTTCCTCATCATCTTTTTTGGCTCCAACATCTTTGTTGATTTCAGTACGCCGTTTTTAACATGATGGCATGACATTGTTCCTTCCCCATGTTTCTTGGATTTGGCTCTGTGTTGCTAGGAAGGGTACCTGGCGGTCTGTAACTCTGAGCGTTTGCCAGTTGTCCAATTTGATTCTCCAGTACTTTAATAGAAGCAGATTGACCTTGAATTAATGCTGCTTGGGATTGAAACATAGCATCATATCTTGCTGCTTGAGATTGAACCATAGTATCATATCTTGCTGCTTAGAGTCGTGTTTTGCTTCTATATCTTTTTCAAGTGGGTCAACACTTCTGTTATTCCTGGTTCATTTGCCTGCTCCTGGCTTTTGTGTTCTGTTGTTGGAATCCAGGTGGTGGATAGTTCTGCTGTTGGGCTGAATTGTTGCTCCATGATAAATTAAGATGATTCCTCCACCCTGGGTTGTAGGTGTTGGAATATGGATTGTTCCCATGTCTGTTGAAATTGTTGACAAAATTCACCGTTTCTTCAAGTTGGTTCGACTCTAGTGCTCCTCCATATGGTGAACTTGTGGATCCAGTGGTAAGAGTCTCCATGAATTTGCATATCTGATCTAGCTTGGTGTTGACTGCTGTATTGGCTCCACTTTCATAAATTCTTGCAATTCTTTGGATCATGCTCCTTTCTGTTGGCCACAAGGAATTATTGTTGGCCATTTCTTCGATTAGGTCACAGGCTTGATCTTCTCCTTTGGTGAACTTGTGGATCCAGTGGTAAGAGTCTCCATGAATTTTCATATCTGATCTAGCTTGGTGTTGACTGCTGTATTGGCTCCACTTTCATGAATTCTTGCAATTCTTTGGATCATGCTCCTTTCTGTTGGCCACAAGGAATTATTGTTGGCCATTTCTTCGATTAGGTCCCAGGCTTGATCTTCTCCTTTTGCCTTTAAGGCTCCTCCAGCAGCAGCATCAATTGTGATTTTCATTATTCCAGAAAGCCCATTATAGAATGTTTGGACTTGAAGCCATTTTGGAATCTCATGGTGAGGACATTTCCGGAGCAAATCTTTATACCTTTCCCAAGCTTCGCAGAGGGATTCTGAATCTTGTTGTACAAAGGATGTGATGTCATTCCTCAGTTTTCCGGTTCTGGCTGGTGGAAAGTACTTTGCAAGAAATTTGGTGGCTAAAGTGTTCCAAGTTGTGATGGAACCTGCTGGTAATGAATGTAGCGAAGCTTTAGCTCTGTCCTTCAAGGAGTATGGGAAAACACGCAATCTCATTGCTTCTTCAGCTTCTCGGTTATAATTGAAACTGTCGCAGACTTCCAGGAAGTTGCTGATGTGGACATTAAGATCTTCAGTTGCATTCCCCCCAAACTGAACTGACTGTTGAATCATCTGAATGCATGTTTTGATGTCACATGTATTTGCTGGTAAGGAGGAGGAAGTACAATGCAAAAAATAAGTCTGTCAACCACCGAATGGTTCTGTCTCGAATGGGAATGGTGGTGGTGCAACGTTCAAAGGTTCATGTTCCATGTTGACTAAAGCTTCTTGGCCTTCTCGCCTTTCCTTTCTCAACTGTCTGATGGTTCTTTCATTTCTGGGTCAACGGTCGAAGTTCAAAGCTTCTGGTTCGTCTCATGTAGTTTCTGAGAACCTGAAACACAAGAAAACAAAAACAATAAGTAAAAAGAAATTAGATACAAGTAACGTATCTAACCCCAAAAACTAATAGTGAAAGATAAATAAGTCCCCGGCAACGGCGCCAAAAACTTTTACGGCGTAACAACACGTATAACGCAAGCGCACGTATCGTTCAAGTAGTATAAAAATATCGATCCCACGAGGACTTAATATCTAATCTATTAATTTTATGAGGTCAAATGATTACTAGTATCTAAAGGTTGTTTGATTGATATGAAATGGTGACGATTCTAAATTTAAAAACAAGTAAATAAAATGGTTCGAAAGTAGGTTTTAAGAAAATTCAATATTAAAAACTATCTAGGGTTTTGATTTCTTCCAATATCATTTTAAAGATGAAGTGGTTATTTTATGTTTGTTTAATAAATCGGTTTACTAACCTGGAATACTAAATTATGCAATAGCCTTTGTCGATGGTCAAACGCAAATACCCAGTTTAACCCAATTGAACCATATGTCTATGTCAACCAAATTATCTGGATTCATTAAGTTTAAGTTCCAATTATGGCTACCGCCGTCCAACAGGTATATGTCTATCTGTAAGGAAATCTATTAAAACCGACAGGTATATGTCTATCTTGTAAGGAAATCTATTAAAATGTTATCTATCCTCAAGGAAGATCGTGGGCTATAAGTCTAAGGCTGAAACCTAAAATTCTTTTGTCAAGTTTATTTTAGATTTACCACATCAATCTTATTAGTGGCCAATTAATAAGACGCATTAAGCTTAAGACTTAATAAGTAAACCTTTAAATTACCCAAACTATAATTTAACCCCTTATAAACCGGTGATATTGGATTTCATCACAACCTCATATAACTGGCTTAGTTACGACACATATTTACGGGTAGTAAAAAAAACTTAAATAAAATAAAAGACATAAAGTAAAATATTGAAAATTAAATACTGAAAATTAAATACTGAAAAGTAAATGCTGAAAGTAAATGCTGGAATTAAATACTGAAAATTAAATGTTGAAAAGTAAATGCTGAAAGTAAATTACTGAAAAGTAAATTGCTGAAAAGTAAATTGCTGAAAAGTAAATTGCTGAAAGTAAATTACTGAAAAGTAAAAACTGAAACTTGAATGAAATGGCTTGGTATTTATAGGCAAAATTTTACCTCCATCAAATCATTCACCAAATCAATTATTAATTGCTCCACTAATTGCTCCACCAAATCCATTATTAATTACTCCACTAATCTCTTATCATGTTTGGTGATGATTTGATAATTTTTATTATTTATTTATTAATTTATTTTTTGCTTTGAAAATGATTGAAAGTGACTTTAATAATTACACACAACACACTTCTGGCTGGTTCATCAATTTCGGGCATGAAATCGTCCGAATTCGAAATTATTTTGTCTTTCAAAGTTGTAGATCATTGAGTCTTATTTAATCTGAAACTTGAATCAGCTCAATCCGATATCGGAGTAAAAGGTTATGCCCAAAATACGACAGATGCGCAAAATTGGAATTTCCAAAACTGCACTTCGTCAAAAACGCCCTTTCAAGTTTCCAATCTCCAAAATTAAAATATCAAGTCCAATAATTGCCCTTATTTGACCCATATTTCGTCCTAAATGATTTCATTGAGATCCGATAATATTTTATCTGCAAAATAAAGTAAAACACATCAAAACGTTCATCAAACCCGAGAAACTAAACAAAATATTAAGTTAAAGGGGCGGTAAATATTGATATATTTTCCGCTCATCAGAGATCGAAGCATCTCACACCCAAGATGGTTCGGGAATGAAGCCCACGGGTCGAAGCACCTCGCTATCAACTCAGCACAGTTCGGGAATAAAGCCCAGAGATCGAAGCATCTCACACCCAGGATGGTTCGGGAATGAAGCCCATGGTCGAAGCACCTCGCCATCAACTCAACTCAGTTCGAGAATGAAACCTAGAGATCGAAGCATCCCACACCCAGGATGGTTCGGGAATAAAGCCCAGGGGTCGAAGCACCTCGCCATCAACTCAGCACAGTTCGGGAATAAAGCCCAAAGATCGAAGCATCTCACACCCAGCATGGTTCGGGAATAAAGCCCAGGGGTCGTAGCACCTTGCCATCAACTCAGCACAGTTCGGGAATAAATCCTAGAGATCGAAACATCTCACACCCAGCATGGTTCAGGAATAAAGCCCAGGGGTCGATGCACCTCGCCATCAACTCAGCACAATTCAGGAATAAAGCCCAGAGATCGAAGCTTCTCAAACCCAGCATGGTTCAGGAATAAAGCCTAGTGGTCGAAGCACCTCGCCATCAACTCAGCACAGTTCGGGAATAAATCCCAGAGATAGAAGCATCTCACACCCAGGATGGTTCAGGAATAAAACCCAGGGGTCGAAGCACCTCGCCATCAACTCAACACAATTCAGGAATAAAGCCCAGAGATCAAAGCTTCTCAAACCTAGCATAGTTCAGGAATAAAGCCTAGGGGTCAAAGCACCTCGCCATCAACTCAGCACAGTTCAGGAATAAATCCCAGAGATAGAAGAATCTCACACCCAGGATGGTTCGGGAATGAAGCCTAGGGGTCGAAGCACTTCACCATCAACTCAGCACAGTTCGGGAATAAAGCCCAGAGATCAAAGCATCTCACACCCATGATGGTTCGGGAATAAAGCCCAATGGTCGAAGTACCTCACCATCAACTCGGTACAGTTCAGGAATAAAGCCTAAAGATCGAAGCATCTCACACCCAGCATGTTTTGGGAATAAAGCCCAGGGGTCGAAGCACCTCGCCATCAACTCAACTCAGTTCGGGAATGAAGCCCATAGATTGAAGCATCTCACACCTAGCATGGTTCGAAAATGAAGCCCATGGGTCGAAGCACCTCGCCATCAACTCAATTCAGTTCGGGAAGAAATCACAGAGATCGAAGCATCTCACAAAAGTAGCGAAATAATAGGTAAGTTCGGCAACGGCCGACGAACCAAGTAAGCAAAAATGCATGCATGACTTTGATAGGGTTGTCACTATCACACATTGCATAAGCCCTATCAAAGTGGAGGCGACTGTAGACACTGTATTTTTACATCAGCGCGATGATGAGCCTCGTATGAAGGCACTACCTGAAAATTTACGGAATTTGTGAAAAACGAATGCCGGAAGGAAAGAAAACCCCCAAAATTAGCCCCTCATCGGATTCGGACTCACTAGCCAGCCTCGGATTCGCTCGGCCGCTGTTTCAAACCTTAGCCCCGGAAAAACCCCAAACACATGCAACTAGCCCATTACCATGCAACCCACACAATTGGCTCATGAACCTATTCAACCCATCCACACGGCCCAAAGCCCATGCAACCCACCAAAATCACTTAAAACAGCAAGCCAAAACAACCAAAATAGCGAACAACAAACCAAAAAACTGCCACCGAAAAAATAGTAAAAAATAGCGCCCGAAAACAGTAAAAACAACAACCAGAAAATAGCAACCAGAAAACAGCAAAACAACAACCAGAAAAAGCAAAATAGCAACCATAAAATAGCAAAACAGCAAGCTGAAACAGCGAACCAGCAGCCACAAATAGTGAACCGGCAATCCTTCCGACGACGGCCTAACGCTCTTCCGAGAAAGCAACTTAAAAGGTAAGATCTGAGAGCACATTATCATATTTATTTTCATAAGTTTCGGACGCTGCGTACCTGGCCGGACGTGAAATACGCAAAGTCCTACATCAAAAACGGCCAAATTTCCGGTCACATTCTTTTTTCTTTAGCATTTCATTATTTATCTTTTTTATTTATTTATTTACTTTTATGGTTATTTCATTATTTCATTCTTTGGTAGTTCGTTATTTTGTTTTTGTCTATCCATTCACCTTTATTATTTTTATTTTTTTTTATTTTTCTTGTTAATGTTAATGATTATATTTTATGCATTCTTTTACCTTTTTAGTTATTCATTATCCGTATATGCATGGTTATATTTTTTATGTCTGTTTACATTACATTAATGATTATAGATGTTATTATCCTTTGTGGTATATCAGATGAAAACCCAGACATAAATTCCGTAGCCGAATCCGAATGGACGGTAGTGCGATCTATACTTGGGATACAACTCCACGTGCCACTCAGAAAATATTCATATATGCGTGATTAACCTCTTTTGCTTGCTATTTATTTATCGACGCTTTTCCTACTTATCTTTGTTTATTATAGTTATTTTTATCGTACCTTGTATTTCTTAATTTAATTTGCTTTTATTTATATTAATGTTTATTGGTGTGCAAATTTGTGTGTTTATATGAATTATCTTGCATGAACTGCATAAGACTTGGCTATACCATTGTGTGAACCTGTTGTGATATTTTTATATCGTACCGCAAGTGTACGGTGTCAAGTTTTAGTATAAATCAGTGAAAAAATGTCGAACCCACAGGGATTGCGTTAACTCCCACTTAGTACTACAATTGATAATCCTAACTTTATTTAGACAATATTTAACAAAGATTTAATTATATAAATAAACATAAAAATAATTGGATAGGAGAAACTAATACGATAGAGATTCTGGATCCTGATTTCACCTAGCTGTCACCTATGTATGTGTTATACCAATTAATCTTTGTTCAGTTATATTATTTATAAGTCAAGATTCCTAAAATATTTATTCCCTCTCTCGAGTGCCGAGTGAAATTATCATTAACTATAGACTTCGATATCTCTATAAAAATCCAATAGTTAACAACTCATTACGATTAGTGATTCTATATTAACGACTTCAAAGGACTACAGATTCTCTCGAACTCTATAAAATCCTAGGCTATATTCTCTAGATCCATTCAAAATCCCCTCTCTCGAGTGATAGATTTCAAACAAGTATCATCATATTTGTGGCCAACAAACACAAAGCATTAAACTCAAAAGAATATAAATAAATCAATAAAACTTCATAACAAAATTGATAAACAAAATATAAGGTTCAAGCATCGATTACATCATTCTCCAGAATTAAGGAGTTAATTCATGACAAAAGATAAAAACAATAATAAACAGGCCATGAATTTAATGGAAATCATTAGAGTTCTAAGAAAGAAACAAGAAGATAAAACCCGAACTGAATCTCTTCCTTCTCGGATGTCACAGCCTTTGTCTCCTCTTGTCGCTCTTCAATCCTCTCCTTGGATCTCTAAAAATATTTATTTATGTGTTTTGTGCAGTGTATTAGCCTCCTCCTCTAGTTTTGGACGAACTGATATATTTATAGTAGAGCCTGAGAGTCATAATACATGTTGAAAACCTTAAAAATCACTTTCCTGGCTTGCGCAAGTTTTCTTCCACATAGGGCGCTGCGGCGATGAACAGTGGGCGCTGCGGCGCCCAACTCCATGGAAAATGTATGTAAATGACTAGATTTCCTCGAGTAGATACAAATCGATATATTATGGGTCTCGTAACTCTTTCTAGATCAAAATTTATAGCCTTTTTAATTTCAGTACGCAGCTGATGCTGGGTTTTACTGCTTCTTGAGTCCGATGCTCCCAATAGGTCCCAAAACACACGTATTTGCTCCATTATCGATGTTCTAATGCTTCCTACAAATAAGACAAAAAAGATACTACAAAATACATTAAATGGCTCGAAACATAACAAAATAATAGGGTAAAGATGTCGGAATAAGTGGCTATAAACCACACTTATCAGAACCCGTCCATTATACTGGCATAAGTAAGAGACCATTCTGAACCCAACGGTTTGAGGTCTTCCCTTGCGAGGGGTGAGTGCGGCCTTAAATCTTTTCCCAGTACACACTGGGTGGCGACTCCATTATTCTCCGGTTTAGTCCCCCGCGAGCTACTCCGTACTTTCTACGGGTTGCGAGCCCAACAGTGTCGTGGTCGCCGAACATCATAGGCATAGCGGTAAACCCCGCTTCGCTCCTACAGGGACTTCCCTATATAAACCTAAGCTCGTCCAAACCCTAAAAAAAGGAGAAAAAAAGAGAGAAAACACACAACAATGAGTTGAAGTCACATATTTGAGAGAGAGGAACGAGGAAGCTTCATGCCAAACAAGATGCTCCTCCAATCTATCAAGGCTATGTCTCTTTTCTATATGGAGAAATAATCTCCTAGGCAAAGCTAATGATGAACCTTGTAATTGATTTCTTATGTTCATGTTTTGGATTTCCGAATGCTTTTTAATGTTTAATACAATTGATGATTCATTGTTCTCTATTATCTTTCGATTTATAATCCAGAGATTGTGTTTTACCAACTTACATATATGAATAGTCATGTTTCTTCTATGTGTGATTGGGGAACCCAGTTGTGACTGGTAAAGTTGTTTTATGAGTTAACCTTCTGCTGCAATATTGCATGTGGGTATATTGTCGACGTTAGATAGGTCATACGATAACTTTGTGTGATGTTAACATAAAGAAAATAATTCATCAGTTACCTTAGAACTTAATACGCTTTGAATTGAATTATCTTCCTATTTTTGGTTTAGGATATGAAACCTTCAATTGAGTAATAAAAGGAATCTACAACTGAATATAGGAATTTGATACAAGAGGGATTCCCGACGCTTTGCGGTTTTTCTCTACTGATAATTTTTTAGTGTTTTTTATAATCTTTGTTTTACATTACCAATTCAATCCATCTCTTTTCATTAAGTTATTGCTAACGTTTTGTTTAAATAAATTAGTCCTTGTAACCATCTCTCTGAGGAATCGACACCCCAACTATACTGCGATAACCACAAGTACTTTTTGGGCGTAATCAGTGAACCAATAACCTATAGTCTTGAACTGTTTCACCGTTGGTGTAAACCAAGACAATTGCCAACACACAGCTTCACTTCGACCATTTCCCGTTCTACAGTTGTGTTCAATTCGGCCATTAACATCGGTCATGGATTCATCAAGTACTTTAGGGAAATCAGCCTTCAAAAATTCCCATGGAAGCCACCTCACTTCTTACTTGAAATAAGTGCTCTATTATGAAAGGTCATTTGCCTTTACCCACATTATGACTCTTCTCCTAATATAGAGATCATTAAAAGCCTTAGGTTATCATAACATTGACAGACAACACTCTGCATCATTATAGGAATGGGAAAGAGTATAGAACTCCACAATGCTTGTTTTAAATTGCATAAATTTTAGTCGTCCAGTTTGAACCTAGATCTTGGGATCTCCAGTCATCTAGGTTAGATTTCCACAGTGATAATTCTTAATTTATAGGCTTCAAGCACATTCCCCTCGATGACTTCTCAACTTACACTCTAAGTAAACCTTAAGTAAGTGGATCCGCTAGGTTTTCGTTCGATTTGACATAATCTATTGAAATTATGTCACTGGAAAGTGGTTGTCGTATGGTAGTATGTATGCGACGTATGTGTCGAGACTTACCATTATACATTGTATTTTGGGCTCTTCTAATAGCCGATTGACTATCACAATGTATGTTTATTGCTGGCACTAGTTTTGGCCAATTTGGAATATCCTCGAGGAATTTTCAAATCCATTCCACTTCTTCCGTTGTTTTGTCTAGTGCTATGAACTCTGATTCCATAGTAGACCATGAAATATATGTTTGCCTCGAGGATTTCCATGACACGGCTGCACCACCAAGTGTGAAAATAAATCCACTGTTAGATTTGGAATCCATTGTATCAGATATCCAGTTAGCATCATTGTATCCCTTTAGAACAACATGATATCTCGTATAATGCAAACCATATTTTGAAGTTTCTCTTAAATACCTCAAAACTCTTACTATGGCTTTCCAATAGTTATGTCATGGATTACTCGTATATATGTTAAGCCTGTTTAAAGCTTAAGCGATATCAGGTCGTGTGTAATTTGTGAGATACATCATACTTCCGATGATTCTTAAATACTCTAATTGCAATACGCTTGAGCCAGTATTCTTTGATAAATGAAAATTTAGGTCCACAAGAGTCCTAGCCACATTTAGACCTCCTTTATTATATTTCTCAAGTATCTTCTCAACATAATGAGTCTGAGATAATATATACCCCTATGATGTTATGGAAATCTTAATTCATAAGATCACATAAGCTACTCATAAGTCTTTCATATCAAATTTGTTGGTCAATACTTTCTTGGTAGACTGAATCATCTCATGATTACTACCAATTATCAGCATATCATTTACGTAGACACACACAATGAAATATTTTTTTTGTAGTTGATTTAGTGTATACACATTTATCACACTCATTGATTTTGAACTCACTTGACAACATCTCTTTGTCAAAATTTTCATGTCATTATTTAGGTGCTTGTTTTAATCCGTATAAGGATTTTACAGGTTTGCAAACCTTTTATTCTTGTTCAGGAACATTGACCTATCTAACTTCGATAATATACCCTTAGACAATACTGCAGCAGAAGATCAACTCATAAAATAACTTTACCAGTCACAAATGGGTTCCTCAATCACATATAGAAGAAGCATGACTATTCTTATATGTAAGTTGGTAAAACATAATCTCTATATTATAAATCAAAAGATAATAAAGAACAATGAATCATCAATTGTATTAAACATTAAAAAGCATTCAGAAATCAACAACATGAATATCGGAGTTTAAATACAAGAGTTCATCCTTAGTTTTGCCTAGGAGATTAATTCTCCATAGAAGAAAGAGACATAGCCTGAAGAGATTACAGCAGCATCCTGTCCGGTATGAAGTTTCTTCGTTCTTCAATCTCAAATATGTTTTTAATCTTTATTGTGTGTTTTCTCTCTGTTTCTTCTCTATATCTTTCCCCCTCTAGGGTTATGGACGAGCTTGGGTATTTATAGAGGTGTCCCAGAGTTCTTGTGTGCATAAAATACGAACTAATCAAAACCCTGAAAAATGTCTCTGTGTCGCGACGCGCATGGTGCGTGGCTAGGCTTGCAGGATAATGATTCTTGTATTTCTTCTTGTTCCCTGCGTACTTCCAATGTGTCCGTAAGGTCCCGAAACACGCGTAATTGCTCCAATATCAATGTTTCATTGCTTCCTAATAACAAAGCACAAAATAAACTATAATTAAGATTAAACACATGATAATCAAACCTAATTAGTGATGTTCAAATTACATTTTCATGCATTTATCACATGTAGCAGTATCAATAGTTTTTTTGACACTCTGTTCTTTGTTTTTCCTTACAAGGAAAAGTCTCGTCAAAGAATGTTGCATTCTTTGACTCAATTATCATATTTGGATTGATGTCAGGAATTTCATATTTATGTACCAAGAATCGATACGTACTACTGTTGTGAGAATATCTAATGAATATACAATCATGTAACATCCCGTCTAGACTAGGATGCTACCGGCAGGAGACAGGCTAATCCTGCCTCCATAAGCCTCCGACTCTGACAAAATTTCGACATGACCTCAGCTAAAAGTCATGCAACCTAGATCAAGTCCAGCTCCTCTAAACAATCTATTGGGCCCAAATATAAAACATAACTCTAAAATAAAGATCTCAAGACACAATATAACCGGGCTCCATACCCGAAAATGCGTACAAATAAAAACTTTTATAATTAAACTTATACAGCTCAAATTCTTTTCATTCTAACTAATAAACAACTTGACTTATAAATGCCCAAGTCTGGTGACTGGCTGACTGCAAATCTGCTATCCGACTCCTCAAGCTCTGGTATCTGTGGTCGACCAATCAGGTCACCAACCTGCAAAACTCAAACACTGTTGGGTTGTGAGTCATAAGACTAAGTAAGTAACTATGCTCATTCCTTGAGCGGTAAACACACGAAGCTTAAATTCTGTTTTTGTATTAACCTGGGCTGTTTATTAAGCCATTCAGCTGCTTAAATTCTTTTCATGTATTACCTGAATTGTCTTTAAAGCCATGCAAATATTCACAAAGTCTGAATTAACCATATAAATCTTATCCATATTATAAGCATATTACTTGCTATCACTTCTTTATCTATCTCTACTTATATTTTTATTCTTATTTCCTATTTCTGTTTACCTTTCAATATTCACAAAATGAATAATAAGTCTCCACATCCTTATCTACTAAGTCAAATCTCATCACATTTCCGTTGCGCTACTCTGATATCTCGATACTTACCTACACACTATCTGTCAATCTAGCTCAGGCATTTAGTATACTTATCTTTCTTTATCTCATTGAAATATCATCAAATCAGATTTATAAAATATTCTTTCTACTAAGCATTTATCATATAATCTTCAACCATGTATACATGTATAAATGTATTACATACAATCATGCACTAGTATTCGCAAAAGGTTCTTTCTATGTAAACATACAATTTATACCACGATCAATCACATATGCGTATAATTGTAATAATGCTATCATGCATTAATATAAGCTATGAATAACTCAAATGATTTCTAAAATGTATGATTTATATGCATAATTTGTAAACTAAATTCTACTCTAACATGCCATGGTTCTATAAAATGATTCTTGAAAACCTTTTCTGAAATTTTTTTTTTTTTTTTCTGAAAACTTCTTTCTGAAAACTTTTTGCTGAAAACTCTATTTTACTTTTTCTTTCTGGAAAAGCTCTTTCTGAAAAACTGTATCTGAAGACTGAAAACTACATCAGAAAACTGAAATTTGTAACTGAAAACTGAAAACTATATCTGAAAACTATAAACTGTATCCGAAAACTGAAAACTGCTCTACACCCAGGACAGCGACTCAACTGGGTGTCTCTGAAACTAGTGGTACTCGATGCCCAGGACAAATACTCAACTGCGGCAGCTCTGAAAACTGGTGATACTCGATGCCCAAGACAAATACTCAATTGCGGCATCTCTGAAACTGGTGATACTCGATGCCCAGGACAAATACTCAACTGCGGCATCTCTGAAACTGATGGTACTCGATGCCCAGGACAAATACTCAACTGCGGCATCTCTGAAACTGGTGGTGCCCTACGTCCAGGACAACGACTTAACTGGGCGTAACCACCACTAGAACTGGGGGTGCGGATCAATGCTACCGCCCAAGCTCTAGACTAGGGACCAGGTACACGATCCTAAGCCGCCATCCTGGCCCTACATGTGCACATGTCCTCTGTATCCGTCAATTCCAAACTGCATCTCAAGTTACATACTAGGTTGAGGTTTTACCTCATGCCCTGAAAACATGAAACCATATTTTCTGAAATACAGTTCTTTCAAAATCATTTGAAACTATTCTTTAAAACACTTTGACTTTCAAAATCATTCTTAGCTTTGACTTAACATAACATATAAATGTGCATATGCATGTCTTATACTATCATACATGTTCATGCATTCATTCATGCATAACTATGATACACATGCACACTCTTTACATACACAAAAAAAATCTTTATATAGCCATATTTATATTTATTTATTTACATATATATCAACATGCTTTTCTTAACACTTTTATCTATGTTAACACATTTATATGGTTCTCGTGCCTCAATCAATTTGACTACAACCAGGCATGAATTGCAGGAATACTAACATATTATTTACTCATTCACTAAAAGCATATTCATTTCTATTACTTTCTCTCTTTCTAATTATACTTTAGTATGCACTTATCTTATATTATCATATATGTGCATACATATGTTCATATATTTCTGCAAATTAATGATACATATATTCTTTTTTTTTTTTATACTTTTATCTTTAACTACCTGAAGATTCATAAACTAACTATATTATCATTATATTTCACATGAATACATTCAACCACCACATGTACATATACCACTCATCACCACTTTAAGTAAACAACAAAACTCATGCTAAAAAGCTCACCAAAACATAAAATACATGCACCCTTTTTATTCTTGCATTCGGCCAAATGGCCACTTCTCCCCAATGAATCTTTCAAGCAAAACAAGGCACAAGCACAATCAAGTGTTCACCTAGCATAGACAAACAAGCTAATTAACTCAAAGTCAAGGCATCTTCTTAATCTTCAAACCTTTACATTCAGCCCAAATTCAAATTGAAAGGTTTCAAATTATAACATCACATTCACTGCTTATTCAAACCAATTTAATATTCCCATAACTCATACACACACGTCACATATTAACATATATACGTTTTCAATTCATATTCCTATAGACATAATCACATTATCATTTATATACTCATATATTCAATTAATTTCTTTCAATTCATGGCTAAAATCAATTTTGATTTACTACAATACAAACTTTTTTATCATTCAACGATTCAACCATACTCATACACGCATCGTTAACACACTAACTATGCACAAAATAACAAGCCCAAAGACTAATCCCCTTACTGCCGAAATTCTAATTTCAAACTTTATTTTCACAGGACACATGTATATCTCATCACTTTACTTATTAAATTTCCAAATTAAGCAATTATTAAACCTAAACCCTAGTTCCAAAAATCCCCAAATTTCTAGGGTTACTGCCGAATTTTTCCCCAAATTTACAGTCTCTTCATTCTCAAAATTTCTTCTGATTTCATACTAATTATCAAATTTAAATTACATATAACACATTTTGATCTTATTATCTTGCCCAATTTCAAAATCTAATCAAAATCCAATTGACAAAATTAATCATTCTCAAGGGATTCACGGCAATAGTGTACTTACCATTTTCTGCCTCTGCTCAATTCTTCTTCTCTATTTTTCTCGATCACTCTCTCTTTCTTCTCATCTTTCTCGGCTTTTTCCTCTCTTTCTCGGTCTGTTTCCCTCGATCAGCTCTCTCTCTCTCTTTTTCTCTTCTACTCTCACTCATTCTCGGTCTTTCTCTCAACTTCTCTACTTCACTTTCTCGGCTTCACTCTCAATCTCTCTTCCCCTTCACTATTTCGGTCTCTGCTTCTTTCTCTTCTCTCGATCTCTCTCATCTCTCTTCTGTTCTGTCTCTCGTCTCTGCTCTCCTCTTTCTTTCGTCTGTGTGTGTGTGTGTCTTTCTGATTTCGTGTGCGTGTGTGAGCTGTGTGTTTTATTATGTGCGTGTTGTGTGTAATATAATACACGTGTGAGTGTGTAGAAGAATTTAGGGTTATTTGTTGTGGAAAATTTCTGGTAGGTCCCTCAAGTCTAATTATTATTGCCTTATACTATTTTCTCTATAAAAGTCCCCATTATTTAATAAAAATTGACCTCGCGTTCGGTCGCAGCTTCACGCGCGAAAATAAAATTCACGCTAATATTCTAAAATAACCCGGGATGTTACAAATCAATAGTCTTAGGTCATATTCTAACCTTTTTAATTTATGAACCATTACTTTGACGAGATACCCCAACACTTTCAGATATTATTAGGAAGATACGTGACCTTTCCACAATTCATATGGTGTCTTGTCCAATCTTCTGTAAGGTAGCTTGTTCAAAACATAGTTGGCCAGAAATAAGGCTTCCCCCCACAAGTTCTGGGGTAATTCGGAGCTTGTCAACATGGCATTCATAATTTCCTTCAACGTACGATTTTTGCGTTCAGTAATCCCGTTTGTTGAGGCGAATAAGAAGCTGTAGTTTCGTGAATAATTCCATGATTGGAACAATATTCACCGAACAGTGACACATATTCACCTCCCCTATCACTTCTGATTCTTTTGATCTTCTTGCCAAGTTGATTTTCAACTTTGTTCTTATAGTGTATAAAGGTCTCAATAGCTTCATCTTTGCTCATCAGCAAATACATATAACAAAATTTTGTGCTATCATCAATAAAAGTGACAAAATACTTTTACTGCCTCTTGTTTGCACAACATTCATATCACACACATCGGTGTGTATAAGTTACAAAAGTTCAGAACTTCGTTCTATGGAATGAAATGATATTCTATTCATTTTTGCTTCAACACATGCTTCACATTTATGTTGGTTATCAATTATAAATTTAGGTATAAGGTCCATGTTAATTAATTTACGCATTGTATCATAATTAACATGCCCCAACCTCTCATGTCATATATTTTGTGACTCAATAATATAAGGAGAAAATGTAGCTTTATTATTAGCAGTGTGTCGATTGACAGTCATTACATTGAACTTGAAAATACCCTTAGTGAAGTATCTTTTTCCTACATAAACATCATTTTTAGATAGTACAAACTTGTCAGAAATAACTACAAGCTTAAAACTGTTATTGCTAAGGATTGAGCCCGAAACCAAGTTCTTTCGAATATCAAGAACATGCAATACATTCTTCAATATAAGCTTCTTCCTAGATGTCATCTTCAGAACCACTGTGCCTTGTCAAACTACTTTGGAGGTCGAAGAGTTTCCCATAGTTAGATGATCGCCACCATCGACCTTCGGATATGAGGAAAATATCTTTTTATCTGCACAGATATGATGAGTACCCCAATGTCTATCCATCATTCTTTTAGATTTCCAACCAAGTTGGCTTCAGTTACAACTGCTGAGAGGTTCAACTCTGAGATCTCATCAGTTAATTGCTCATCTTCAATGACATGGGCCTCATTTTTCTTTTTCTTGCCATTGTCCTGAGACTTCTTATTTCTGCAGTCCTTTGCCATATGACTGCATTTTCCACATACGTAGCACTTCCCCTTGAACTTCTTGTTTGCTTAGGAAGAATCAGTTCCACTGTTCTTTCTCTTTTTGCTACCTTTTACACCTTCGAAGATGTTGGCCTTATATTTCATAGTCATGTAGCTGGCCTTCTCGAACTTCATGTTGTCTTCTTCGATCCTCAATCGTACTCCAAGGTCTTCAAAACTCATCTAATTCTTCTTGTGTTTCAGATAGCTCATGGAATCCTTCCATGATGGAGGTAACTTTTCAATAATTGTGGCAACTTGAAACGTCTCACAAAGTTTCATTCTCTCATCCAATATTTGATGAATGATCAACTGAAGTTCACCCAACTGAGACATTATTGTCCTTGAATCTATCATTTTGTAGTCCAAGAACCTATCCACGATAAATTTCTTTTGTCCGACATCCTCTGTTTTATACTTATTCTCGAGAGATTCCCAGAGAATCTTCGCAAAAGTCATGCCTTGATACATATTGTATAGGGTATTGTCAAGCCCTCCCAAGAGGTAGTTCTTGCACAAGAAGTCGTCTGACGACCATGTATCTTCTCGTAGTTGTTTGGCTATTTTTGTTTCTCCCTCAACAGAACCCGGAGGATCTTTGAGATACTTAGCCAATTGCAGTGTTGTCAGGTAGAATAATATTTTTCTCTGCCACTGTTTGAAATTTGCTCCACCAAACTTTTCCGGTTTCTCTCCATGAGCGACTGGTACTGTGATATTTCTATTAGCCATATGTAACTGAAAAAATGACCGTAATCAATAATTCTATAAAAGATAAATTACACCACGATCAACTGTATGATCTTATTTAAGTGATACACTAAGAATCCATTTGTTGTTATATTAGACAATAGTACCAAATAACACAAGTTCTTAAATTTATGACTAAGGTTTCTTATGATTAGTGAATAAAGGAAAATTCCAAGAGGATGAGGGGGGGTCTGGTGTAACCACTTAAATCCCTACACACTTAGGCTCTTATCGCTTTGTTGACAGAATTTACTTAAAACAACTTTCTCAATAGAATATCTTAGACATTCAATCTTAGTGTTACACTTCAATTCACAAATACAATAATAAATATGTGCAAATGTGTTGTGGGAATTGCTTGTGGTATGCTTGTTAGGGTTGGTGCTCGGAGCGCCAATTTTCTTATGTATTTCCCTGTAAATACTTATGTAAATATTTTATTATGAATAAAATAAATAGTTTCTATTATATAACATCTCTTTATATATGGTAAAGACGTAATTCACCTTAGAATGATGAGTTATGATATAGTTGCAAAAGCGTCGCAACTGACATTGAGTTGTATAATAACAATATCATTTCTTTAACAGTTCATGGTTAATGTTTACAGCATTTGGTCAGTAAGTAAACCCGTTGAGACCGGTACATGTAACCGGTACATGTCGTATATTGGAATCTTGGATTCCAATGGTAGATTCTCAATGAACCATGAGTCTTGGAGACTCGTATAGACATGTAGGTGTTTATATCAGATAAACACTAAATGATTCACCGAAGATTCTTAATTGATGCTACACCAACGTCAATAAAAATCTTCTCGGGTTGAGTAACATAGTGACCAGCAGATATTAGTCCAATCCAGGTAATGACCATTGGATAGCCATTAAACATATCCTAAAGTATCTTAAAGGTACTAAGGATAAGTTTCTGATTTATGGAGGAAATGAACTGCAGGTTAATGGGTATACAGATTCGGATTTCCATTCGGATCCTGATGATAGAAAGTCTACATCATGATTCGTGTTTACCCTTAACGGAGGTGTAATTTTTTGAAAATGTTCCAAACATGGGTCCACAGTTGATTCCACCACAGAGGCAGAATATATTGCAGCTTCTGAAGCTGCAAAAGAAGTTGTTTGGGTTAAGAATTTTATCACAGAGTTGGGAGTTGTACCAAGTATCGAGAATCCGATTTCGTTATATTGTGATAATAATAGAGCCATTGCGCAAGCAAAGGAACCGAGGGCGCATCAGAAGTCGAAGCATGTGGAACGAAAATACCACATCATTCGAGAGATTGTGTCACGAGGGGATATTGTCGTGTGCAAGGTCCCGAGTGAAGATAATGTAGCAGACCCGCTTACCAAGATCATTCCTCTGAAGTTATTTGATAAACATGTGGAGTCGATGAGTATGAGATACAATCGATATTGGCACTAGAACAAGTGGGAGAATTTATTAGGGTTGGTTCTCGGAGCGCCAATTTTCTTATGTATTTCCCTGTAAATATTTATGTAAATATTTTTATTATGAATAAAATAAATAGTTTCTATTATATAACATCTCTTTATATATGTTAAAGACATAATTGACATTAGAATGATGAGTTATGATACATTTGTAAAAGCATCACAACTGACATTGAGTTGTATCATAACAATATCATTTCTTTAATAGTTCCTGGTCAAAGTTTACATTACTTGGTCAGTAAGTAAACCCGCTGAGACCGGTACATGCCGTATATTGAAATCTTGGATTCCAATGGTATGTTCTCAATGAACCATAAGTCTTGGAGACTCGTATAGACATGTAGGTGTTTATATCGGATAAACATTGAACGACTCACCGAAGATTCTTAATGGATGCTACACCAACGTCAATAAGAATCTTCTTGGGTTGAGTAGCATAATGATTCTTTTACTTGAGATACCACTATGGATATATGAGATATCCTCCACACTTTGGTGGCAGTCACGTCATCGACCTATTAAGGTCAGACCTCCGCCTTTTCGTTGGGTGTGGACTGATCCTCAAGATATCATATGTGTGTCAAGATAGAATTTGTCAGCTCTGTGTATAGAGCATAGGTATTCAATATGAAATTAGCAAACTGTTAAATTCGTGTGCCTGTGGTACACTGTAGAAATGAGTTCTAAGTGTTATTAAGAGATTGCTAATAGAAATATCGACATAATTATATCTATAGAGATTTGAAGTTTATATCTATATCTCTAGAATAATCCCAATACCTGTGACGGATGGATTATACGTATGCAATGACCTCGACCTGAATGGTTCAGTGATGTAGACACTGGTTTTCACCCGAGGTCCACAATCGAGATTTCGTTGAGATGGGGGCACTGGCGATCCTGCAAAACAAATGTAGAGTGAGCGAGAGTAGACTACCCACCGGTGTGGTGGGTGCCGGGGGCACTCCGACGCTCAAGTTAGCGAAGGTACTAAGGAATTAGAAGGTGGGAAGTCAAAGGTTAGATGCTACCTTGAACTTAGTATGGTGCCGTGAGGGCGATCAGTCAGTGGTGTGGTGAGCTTGAAGATGTCTCAAGGTTGTGAGTAGGAGAGCTAGAAGTTGAATCCCTCCCTCCTGGAGCCTCGTTTCCTCTATATATATGTTGTAATAATGTGTCTTTATTGCTATTTGATTGCTCATCCGTTAGATCGACTTCATGAGGAGCTATTACTGCATTTTGCCCGTTTTTAGGCTGGAACGGATGGGTTCATGAATGGTGTTTATGACCTTGGGCGTTACGTGGGCTGGCGTTGGGTGAGCCTTTGATTATGGATTGGGCGTGTGATACTTTATTGGGCCTAGGTTTGTGGATCTCTGGGCCTTTATGTACATCAAACCTTGGGGGTTCCATTAGTGAGAATCTGTGATGGTAACTTGGGCTTGGATCCATGCTGGGGGCCTAGTATTGGGCCCGAAGTAAAATGTCGAAATTGCCCTTGGACCAAATTTGGCCCGTACAGTTTGTCCCCTACTCTCTAAGTCAATGAGTCCTTGGCTTGGAGAGTACTTGATGCATGTGTAGCTTGGGACGAGGCCATAGTATATAGGGATACTCGAGTGTTGATGCTGCCTATTGTTTAAACGAATGTAAAGTTATGAGCTTGACTCTATATGAGCCTTTGGGGAAGTACCCAATCGATTGAACCAGATGAAGGTCAAGATATAAATCAAGCAACATGTGTATTCCATGTCTACAACTTGACTCGACATGAGTCAATGGGGGATGTCCCCAGTCGACTGGACTTGATGAGTCCAGGAAGATATAAGTCATACGACATGTGTATTCCATGTCTACAACTTGACTCGACATGATTCAATGGGGGATGTCCACAGTCGACTGGACTTGATGAGTCCAGGAAGATATAAGTCATACGACATGTGTATTCCATGTCTACAACTTGACTCGACATGAGTCAATGAGGGATGTCCCCAGTCGACTGGACTTGATGAGTCCATGAAGATATAAGTCATACGACATGTGTATTCCATGTCTACAACTTGACTCGACATGAGTCAATGGGGGATGTCCCCAGTCGACTGGACTTGATGAGTCCAGGAAGATATAAGTCATACGATATGTGTATTCCATGTCTACAACTTGACTCGACATGAGTCCATGGGGGTTGTCCCCGGTCAACTGAACCAGATGAAGGTTCAGGATAAAAGTCATACGACATGTGTAGTCCATGTCTACAACTTGACTCGACATGAGTCCATGGGGGTTGTCCCCGGTCAACTGAACCAGATGAAGGTTCAGGATAAAAGTCATACGACATGTGTAGTCCATGTCTACAACTTGACTCGACATGAGTCCATGGGGGTTGTCCCCGGTCAACTGAACCAGATGAAGGTTCAGGATAAAAGTCATACGACCTGTGTAGTCCATGTCTACAACTTGACTCGACATGAGTCCATGGGGGATGTCCCCGGTCGTTTGGACCTGGTGAAGGTTCATGATATAATTCATACGTCATGTGTCGTATGGACTGTAGGAAGTCCATGTCTTTATTTGACTCGACATGAGTCATCTGGGGGATGTCCCATGTCGACTGAACCAGATGATAGTTCAGGAGTTATTTTATACGACATTGTGTCATATGAAATGATGAATTATATAATCATATTTGACTCGCCTCGAGTCACCCGGGGGATGTTCTCTGTCGACTGAACCAGATGGTGGTTCATGAGTTATTTCACTCGTTATTGTAGTATGGAATGTGGGAAGTCCATGGGGGATGTCCCCGGTCGATTGAACCATATGAAGGTTCAGGAGTTAGTTCACATGGCATCTCATATGGACTCGATGTCCATTTGCAGGATCGAAGTCCTTCTACTTCGGCAATGACTGGCCCACAAAAGAGGCCCAATTATCATTATGTAGGAACATGCATACATGCAAAAAGAAGAAGATGACTAAAAAGCCCCATAAAATGCCATACACTTGCTGCCAGAGAAACACGCCAAAACCGATAAGCAGGGGAGCCCACATACGCCATATTTCATGGGAGAGGGAGAAGATTCTCTCAAACATGCAAGAAGATGCAGAACTCGTGATGCTAGAGCCCACACTTTTTTTTTTTTTTTTTTTTTTTTTGGAAAAGGTTACTGTATATTCCAAAAGAAGAGATATAAAAAAGTGCAAGGGCATATCCCCCAGGAGAGCGCTAAACAATACGATAGGTTAAATCAAAAGGCCAACAAGGCCGATCACCAAGAAAGAGGAAGCTAAGAAAATTACAGACTTCTCCGAATCTGCTATACACAAACTCATCGGACCATAGCACCATGAGCATCGTCCCACAAGCCCAACTCTATGAGCAAAAGGCCGAACAAACCGGCTTGCCCAAAAAACAAAGACTCCACATCCAGAAAAATAGAAAATAAGCGGCCCAAACCCAAATCACCAACACCCTTCATTCTCGACTGAGAGGATAACACCCTGAAATAAAACTAAAGCCATCCCAATCACTTGGTAGGCCCACAAAGCAGAAGGAATAAAAGCTTCGGCCGAAACCCAAAATACAGCACACTATCCATATGCAAACGCCCAAAGCTTTGGCTGAAATCCAAATCGCCTAACAACCGCCTAAAATAAATTCTGCCTTTGTCCCACATCGCCCATTGCAATAACCAAAACAAGCAGCAGAAAACACTAAATCCCACGTCGCCCAGCCAAAACCCTTTGGCTTAGGAACAAGAAAAAAACAAACAACAAGGGATAAGTCTTATCGTCCCATATCGACTATTTGGAAGAAAACCAAGATGTAGCTACTAAAAAAAAAAAATCAAACCCACACCGACTCAACCTCTCAATAGACACACCAAAATAAAGATCCAGAGCTCAAGAACCATAACTGCTCAAGTTCCATAACTTCCACATCCCCACTGCAAATCGAATGAAAAAGAGAGGCAACCATACTCCCACGACGATATGCCAAAGCCGAAGCCATAAGATGGAGTGCCGTGTGATATGACTTTTTCTGTCGACTGGACATGATACTACCTTTTGAATGGATGAAGTCCACATCGTTTGGGATTTTAATCATACACATGTGTGAACGGTTTTGGCACTTTAAGCTTTAATCCTTCTTTTGATTTTGAGCATCACGTGTGAGCATCGCACAAGGAGTGGCCAGTAATATGTCAGTCGACTCACATCACCAAGAATCAAATTTACCATAAGCCACTGCAATACTCTAATTCATTCACTAAAATACCACAATGCCACATTCATCATTCCTTGGAATACCCACACCACCCTCTATTCAAGTATTTCACTTTTACTTCGTCGAAAACTTACATCCTCATCTTCTCAATCCAACAACACTAACGACACTACCTTGACGATGTCCACCAGAGCTCATACCTAGGAATACTGAAGTGAACACTTATCGCTAATCACTTGTGCAGCGATGGCTTCCAATACTAATGCCGCTATTTCTTAAAACTAAAGGGGATGATCAACTCAATTAGTAAGGCAAAGTAGAATCGACCAAGCTGCAATCTATCATCGTCACATTTGGCGGTGTCGTCCCTTTTATCCAACCTGGACGAGAAGACATTAGTTTAAAATATGAGAGGTTTTGACTGCAGGTTGTCGTGAATGGGCCAGTAGCTTTGTCTATGGCCTAGGAAAGTCCCCGGGCCACTTCCCCAAATGATGCGATACTTTGCAAAGATTGTCCTACGAATCTGAAATTCCCCTCGCAGTCGACTCGAGCGGCTGAGACATAAGTGGGTCCATTGAATTTCACTATAGGGCTTGGCAGGTTGCTACAATTTTCCATGAGGTTTCTGAAACCAACTAAACGGGGCTTACAATCTTGTTGTTCCCTTCTATAAAATAAGCTTGGAAAATGGCATTTTCCTATGTGTATTATGTTGGTAGTCTCATCCACACGACCTTGTTTGCGATAGCTGAGCGTATGGGGTTTCCGCGAGTGGGCTTCAGTAGGCACGTCGAGGCCAATTCTTCTTTGCACGTAGCGTGGCTTGAAGAAGGATATTTTTAAGCATTGACCGACTTTAGTTGTAAACATCGTGAAATCTTTTGAAGCCTACACGTTTTTGCTCATGGGCTAAGCTTGGGTGTTTTAGTTATGTGTGGACAATGTTTGAAGGGTTGTGGCCTTAAAAGAAGTAATCTGGGATTTTGGGCTGTGTTTCATTTTTGGATAGTGATGGGCTGAGTGAAATGGATTCATGCCATGTGTTATGGAGATTGGTTCATTTGTCGAGGCTGGTCCCCCATTGTTTTGGTAGATCTTGAGCCGGCGTCAGCAGCTAGGCTTTGCTTTCTGGTTGACTCACGTGGTCTTTGTTGGTTGCATGAGAAGGTCTGCAATAGAATCATGGTAGACTGGACACATGGAATGTCCCTGAAGCTATTACTTTCTGAACCAAATGGAGGTCAGTGAGTCCGCTCTACTGGATTCGATGAGAATCCATGAGTCTACGATCGAGCGGACCTTGTGGAGGTTCAGAAGGTTCTCCACTCAGTCTACAAGACTTTTTCCCTGTCATCAAGAGAACAATGCAATCCCTCTACTCTTGCTGTATATAAGAGATAATATCCTTCCACATCTTATGAAACAGACGACATTCTATCAATGTAATCTGGGGAAGATAACACTGCATCCATGTCGTCTTGTCGTATGGAGTAAATGACTATCCTCTTTATGTCATCTGAATGAGGTAACAATCATCCCATGTAGTTTGAAGTTTTTGGCTATCTATTCTGTCATATAGGTAATTCTGTTGTGCTTTATCTAATAGTACCTCAACCAAACTAAGTCTTCTTCCATCTCATGTCGAATGGGAATTCAAACAAGTGTCAAGCCTCATACGTGGAGTGTCGAGTAAGATCTTTAATACTAAACAATCATAAAGTGTCAATTTTGACTAGCTATATATAGTATTGTCAATCGGGACATCCTCCACAACACACTAATGTCGAGTGGGACGTCTCTAACAAGTCCTATGCCGCAATGTAAATGTCGACTGAGACATCCTTATCAGTTATCAGGTTGTAAATTGTAGTGTCGACTGGGACACCTTTGCAAGTCTAATACTATAAATGGTAATACCAACTATGACATCTATTACAAGTCCCAAGCCACATATTGACGTCGACTGGGACACCCATAACAATTATCAAGCTATATAGTGTAGTATCGACTGAGACATCCATAACAAGTCCCAAACTATGACACCAATTATAAGTCACATGCCTTTCTAATGTCGACTGGGACATTATTAAAAGGTTCAAGACATACCTGGTAATGTTAACCAAGATGTCCACGCTAAGTCTTCATTCGGGTATGTCGACTGGGACACCGTCCTCATGCCAAGTACTTGTTCCTTATAGAAGTCCATAAGAGACAACCCAATCACGTAGTATGGAGTTGAAGGCAATCCATGCATTCTATGGAAGATGACCATCATTTCACATGTAGTAAGAGGTTGATGACAATCAACCCATGGATCGTTATGTGTGAAAGGGTCGTAGATAGAGATGTCTTTGCTTGCTAAGAATCGCTAGGGCCCCACGGTGGGCGCCAAATTGTAGACACTGGTTTTCACCCGAGGTCCACAATCGAGATTTCGTTGAGATGGGGGCACTGGCGATCCTGCAAAACAAATGTAGAGTGAGCGAGAGTAGACTACCCACCGGTGTGGTGGGTGCCGGGGGCACTCCGACGCTCAAGTTAGCGAAGGTACTAAGGAATTAGAAGGTGGGAAGTCAAAGGTTAGATGCTACCTTGAACTTAGTATGGTGCCGTGAGGGCGATCAGTCAGTGGTGTGGTGAGCTTGAAGATGTCTCAAGGTTGTGAGTAGGAGAGCTAGAAGTTGAATCCCTCCCTCCTGGAGCCTCGTTTCCTCTATATATATGTTGTAATAATGTGTCTTTATTGCTATTTGATTGCTCATCCGTTAGATCGACTTCATGAGGAGCTATTACTGCATTTTGCCCGTTTTTAGGCTGGAACGGATGGGTTCATGAATGGTGTTTATGACCTTGGGCGTTACGTGGGCTGGCGTTGGGTGAGCCTTTGATTATGGATTGGGCGTGTGATACTTTATTGGGCCTAGGTTTGTGGATCTCTGGGCCTTTATGTACATCAAACCTTGGGGGTTCCATTAGTGAGAATCTGTGATGGTAACTTGGGCTTGGATCCATGCTGGGGGCCTAGTATTGGGCCCGAAGTAAAATGTCGAAATTGCCCTTGGACCAAATTTGGCCCGTACAAGTGAGTTTATCCATGTTCGTCATAATTTACGGGTTGGTAATTATGGATAGGAAATTAGATTTCGTGACAGATATACTCGAACCTAGAGAGTCTCACTAATGAAATATACTCGTAGAGCACTAGGACAATTTTTATGAATAATATTGATTATTTATAAATCATTTAACGGTTAAACGAAAGATACATGCAAAATGACATTTTTGGTAATTTCCTAATTAATGTGTATTTGTATTTAATGTATGATTTAATTAAATACACATTAATTAAATGTCAAATTATGATATTTGACATATATCATTAATATATATTTGGATTATTTAAAGTAAATATAATACATATATTTAAGATATTTATATTTAATTAATTATTTAATTATTTAATTATTTAATTATTAAATAATTAAAATATAAATATCTACCATTATGATAAAGTTAGGAAATGATTATGTAAGTGTATATGTTTGACTTTACATTAAAGAAAAAGTTGTCAAATGGTATTTGACTTCTTTGATTTTTGTTTTGGAAAATTGGAAAAATATTTTTTTTTCCTTGCAATTTTTGGCCAACCCTAAAGATATATAAGTGTTATGTTTTTTCATTTGCTTCACACAAAGTGTTGAGCCTCCAAAGTTACAAAAAGAAAGTTGAGAGAAAAAGTTAAGTGTTAAAGAATAAAAGTGAAGAAAACTTCAATTTGTGTAAGTTTTTTCTACTTTCTTTCAACTAGAAAAATATTTCTAGGGTTCTTAGCTACAACACGTGTTGCTTGAATGTTTTTCTACTCTTTTAGTTTTGTAATAAGATGATTGGAAGTATGAATGAAAGATGTGAGCATGTATGTTTATAAAGTATGCTTGTAAATGGTGTATAAGCACACTTTTGATCATTTGAAGATCTTGTTGTCATTCTAGAGTTGTTAGGCCACTCATTGATGACCTAGAATTGTTCTTGAGTTCTTTAAAAGTGGTGAGACTTGTTTGGTGTTGTAGAGATTAGATTAAAATGTTGGGTTTGTTTAATTTTGGTTAATTTTGTTCATTGGATTAATTTGAAAAATTAAGGTTCATACCTCAACCAAAATTGGGGCTTTCATATATGTGTTGTATAATGATGTATATAAGATGTACAAATCATTTGGTGTTGATTGGAAATAATCTAAAATTGTTTTGAATAAATTTGGACCAAAATGCAACAAATTGTAATTGTTGGGTGTTCTCGGCAATTGTAAGAAAAAATGGGATTTGTGTTGTGAGCTGTATTTTGATGTTATGATATGTATAAATCATTTTGGTGGTAATTTGACATCACTTAAATTTGTATTTGACAAATTAGGACGAAAATGATCAAAATGCAAACCTTTGGAAAATCTCACGGCAATTAAGAGAAAAATCTGATTTTTGGGTAAAAAATTCAGTTTTTAAGTATTGAGTAATTAGAATAAATAAGTTTATTTTAATTGCCCAAGAAAAATTATTGAAATCGGAAAAATTTATTTTTCGCGTTCTGTTGTGTTATTCGGTTATACCTCATAAATCTCATACAATGCTGATGTATCTGGGTAAATCAGTTGGGGATAATCCTGAAAGGTTTAGATTTGAAATTATAACATAAACTTAGATTAACATATATGAGATACATGTATATGGAATTGGCATTGTAGAATTTGAAAATTCACGATTAGCCTAAGGTTCTGACCCTATGCGGAATTTTAAACAATAAACAGGACAAGTCCTGATTACTGTAACTATGGAATCTCAAAAAGCAACCACAATAAACAACAAATAAAATATACTGCAAATATTAAATAAATAACAGAAAGTAAAGCATCAAATAAATCAAACCACACAAAATCAACACAATAATTTTGGTGATGAAGTGGAAAACTCGTGCGAGTAAAAAACCACCACGGGTATATCGGCTACCAGCCCAATCCACTATATAGAGAAAAACTTACAACGATGGTCAAGACCTATGGTGGCCACCGACTCAAGTACCTCAATACTGCAAGAACTCAAGGCAACTCCTCAAGCCCGCGACCCACGGTTTTCTTCAGAACCTCTGAAGTCTCTGAGTAGATTGTATCACCTCTGACGCCGGAACTCCGACAACCAAACTTTCTCCATTAATTAAGAAGACAAGGAGATGAAGAAGTATTCAATGGTGGAATCAAGAAAGGTTGAAATATTTGAGAGATTTTGGCTCAAGGAAAATATGTTTCAACTATTGGGGATGGCAACTACATGTTATATTTATAGGTAGGGTGAAAAGCTAGGGTTTTTCAAGGTGAAAAGGCACAAAAACGCATTCAGATCGCAGTCACGTTCAAACGTTTATTCGAACGTAACACGAACGCGCGCCTACTGGAAAGACTCGTCCGAACGTCAATCGAACGCACATCAAATGGATGCTCTCTGGAATGTCCATGTTCGAACCCAACAAGAACGTGCCTCAAATGTTTGCTCTCTGGAATGATCCCATTCGAACCTAATGGAGAACGTGACACTAACGCCACACGTTCGTGTTGGACAATTATGACCCATAGCGTCACTATTTGTACATATCATGGTGTTGTTGTACAAATTAACTATGTGATAAAGGAGATTGCACTCTTATCATTTGTGATTAGATCACCAAGATGTATAAATGATAGGAGATCCTTATGATTTGTTTATGGATTGAGACTAATATGAGACAATATCAGTCCACGAAGGATAAATCATTAAATATCCCTAGTCAGAGTATTATCGATATTGGACATCGATAAATGCGTAAAAGATTAGTATTACACTTGTGCGCGTTGTGAGGGCACAAACGGCATAGTTCTCATATATTTGGGTATATGATACTCATGCAAGTGTAATAAAAGGTTGTGTTTACCGATGGTACGGGAAACAGCTTCGCTCTGGATAGACCCCATCGGAATTCCATTGGTAGTATGACTATGGGTTTATGGAAGTCCGAAATCAGGGTATGTGTATTTGGTCTTAACTTAAGACTTGCACCGCTAATACTTGCGACAATCAATATACTTTGGTTTTGGTCGTCCAGGGCTTTAACAGGTTATGTGTACGCCCCTTCTGGGTATATTGAGAATCGTAGTGTGTTGGGTGTGATGTCAAGACGGAAGTGTCACTCCAGTCATATGGAGTGGATGATCGCGCAGGGATACAGAACTGATTCTCTAAAGGGTTGCAACCATCGGGATAATATGACTTGGTCATGATTATCCGATAATAAAGAGACTAGTTGCTCGTAATCCGATATATGTTTCGTACGAGGCAGACACTGTACCAGCCCCAGGCCTTGCATGTGATCATCCGATACTGGATCGAAATACGCAATACTACGTATACTACGTCTGATATAGATCCTTATTCCTGTAAGGATATTTCTGGAGAATTAGGTAGGCATGGCGCTTTGCTAGAAGCCAACCTTGTCTTGTAAATCAGTACAAACGTAGTACTAGGTACTTACGTGTTCGGATAGTCCGACGACCGTATTTACTGCCAACATATCCGGGGATCTCATGGGTCACTTCCCGAATATTCACCGATGACGTATGACTCGCACTTTTAATTAATCTGAGATTAATTAGATGAGAGAGAAAATTAATCTGGGATTAATTGCTGAGATATTTTATCTAGGATAAAATATCAATTAAAGAGAGAGCGATTAATTTGGAATTAATCGATTAATTAATATATTCGATATATTAAATGAAATTGGATTTCGACGCGGAATTAAAATTAGATTTTAATTCAGGCGAACGAGTTAATTTAGAATTAATTCGTTAATTTAGAGTGAATTCGTTAATTTGGAATTAGCGAACCCGATCCCGGGATTGTTTGCGAGCGCATTCGCATTTCAAATTCGAGTGCGGCACGCAAGTCAAATCAAGCGTCAAATCGCTAGTCGCATCTAGCGTCACATCATTCATCAATCAAGTGATAGATGTCTTTCACTTTGAGTGATTGACGCAAGTCACTATTCATTGATTGATTGATGTAGTGGTTGTGGGCTTTAATGGTTTGACTTTTGCAAAGCCAAATGTGTGGTAAATGAATTTGAAATTCATTTAAGTGTATTTGATACACAAAATCCAAAAATTACACAACTCTCTCTCTCTCACAACTCTTCTTCTCTCTCACGCCCATGGAAGGGCCATTTTCTTCTGGTTTTGCCGAGAGCCAAGAAGAAAAGGGAAGTAAAAGTCATGATTTTGTGGCAAAATCGGGAGTGCTAGCACACTACGAAGTCATGCGAATGTGATAGGGAAGTCCACCCATGAGCTTGGAATCATTTCACGAAGCTTGGAGCTTGACGAAGGACCAACAATGGCCGATTCTTGGAGGACTGTAACAGCCCACTGTCGTGAGCAGTAAAGAGGAGGCATAAAATTTTGTTCGTTGCCGCGTCGCTCAACCGATCGATGTGAGTATTCCGTGACTTTCTCGATTGTATTCGCACTTATTTCTATGCTTTATAATCGATCCTCGGGGCCGTAGAACTCCAACAATGGTATCAGAGCGATTGAAAAGCATGAAATTTGATTAGGGCTTAAAATTTGGGTAAAATGTGTTTGAGCATGTTTTAATGAAATTTGATGTTTGAGTATGCTTAAAACATGTTTATTGAGCATTGATTATATCAATTTGAAGAAATTGTGTTTGGAACATTTTTCCCTAAATTTCCTTGCTTGGCCGAGAGGTGTAGATGCCCTAATTCTTGGTAATTTTTGTTTCGTTGATCATTGGATGACTTGAAACGATTGAGGATGTTGATTTATGTTAATTTGGTTTAATTGGATTGAATTCAGAATTGACATAAATTAGTCCCCATTGCCGAGAGCTATTAAGCATGTTTGGGTTTGATTTTTTGTAAATTGTGTTGGACATGATTTAATGTTAATGAGCATGATTAATTAGGCTAATTGGTGTTTTGAAATGTTATTGGGTAATTAATTATGCTATACACTTTATGTAATTAAATTGGGAATTTGGAATTTTTGTAATTTAATTATGTTGGGCCTATTTTGTGAAATTGGCTTAAGTGTTGTAAATGGGCTTATTGGGTTTGGTTTGTACCAAGTTAGGTTTAGGCCAAATTGGTTGGATCCAATTGGGCCCAAAACCGCTCCATAAAGCCCAAATGCGACTAATGGACCTTTAAAGTTTAATTGGGCCTAATGGCCTAAATTGATTTCTGGGCTTATAGGGTAACTCCCGGATTGGACTTTGGTTATTGGGTTCGACCCGAGTTGACCAAAAGTCCACGCCTTAAAGAAATTAATTAAAATCCCATTGGACTTTAATTAAATTGACGTTGGACGTTAATCGGGCTTTGAGACCCGTAGCGATTAAATTTGGAATTTAAGTCGTAAAGGTTCGTAAAATAAAGTGTAGTATTTAATTTAGAATTAAATAAATGGATTAGTATTAAATACAAATTGAATTGGATTTAATTTTGTAGTTTAATTTAATTCGAGAATTCGTACTTTAAGTACTTATTCGCAAAACGAGTTTGACTCGCGCAAAATCAAATCGTTGTTTGAACATTGGATGATCACTAATTATCAGATTAATTAATTTGATTAGATTGATTGATAACATGCTTGTGTGAATACATGGTTGCGATGCATGAATAATGTATATCAGATGGATATTAGATGGGTGGGGCAATTTTAGAAATTGTTGTAATAAATTTGGAATTTATTAATTGGACATGCGTGTCCAGCCTTATTACCCCTCCTTATTCTTGTATTCTCTTCTCACCTATTCCCCTCAATGTAAATGAGGTTTCTTTAGAAGTGTAGTGTAACGGGTAGAAGCAATACTTGTGCTAGCGGGAGAGAGGAAATTGAGAGAATTGATCTAGGATCAATGTGTAAAGTATCCATCCGCATATCATTATTATTTTATTTATACGCGCTTTATTATGTATTTAGAATGCATGTTTAAGGGTGTATGATGATGAGACCTTAACAAAGATAATAAATTCGTTGCCAATTTGCACGCGAAAAACCCTCACAAAATATTAAGCGTTTTTCCTTCCATTGAGTGATTCTTACTCAAGATCCAAGACTGGCATTGGCTTGTTGGCCAAAGTCAAGGCCTTTGTTCGTCGCGGATGTGTTTGAATCACGAGAGCTTTGTTCCATATTGGTGTCTTGTCCAAGTTGTGGTTTGTTGGCCAAATTCAAGACAACTTCTTGTCCATCGACATTGATTACGAAGCTTTCCATGGTCAATGGGTCTCGCTTAACTGGGATCACTAAGTTTGTTGTGACAAAGCCAAGGCTTAGTTGATTCAGAGGAAAAAGGTTAGGCAATATATTGGATATATTGGCATATATAAGATATATGTTTCGGACTTGGATGTCCCCCTACTGGATCTAGGAATTGGATTGGATCCAATTGATCTTAGAGATATACCTAGTTAATTATCATACAATTTGTTGGCCAAAGTCAAGATTGTGTGATATTTAACGGGATCCTAGCCCACTAGGAAACACGGTTTCCCGAGTACTCGACAGAGGGTTAGAGGCTTGCCGAAAAATAGTGGGAGACAAGAATTAAATTTGCAATATTCGTTTAATTACTTGCCATATGCGCTCAATCAAATATCATTCGTCAAATAAATTAATGTTTGTTGGACTAATATTTAATCGTTGTTTTAATAAACAGTTGGACTGTATTCAAACTATTCACTTATATTTGATTATATAATTGGATTATAATAATCAATATATTTGATTTAATTAAGTATAGTTGATTAATATAGTTGGACTATAATAATCATTATATTTAATAGTACCTAAATCGTTGATTAAATAGTTAGAGTATTAAAATCAAGATAAAATTGAAAGATTGACATTTAAAGCATAATCCTAGGGAAAATGTATTTAAATGGTTTAATTTTCAAATTGGGAATATAATTTCAGGATGGTCCTAGAAACTAATAAGTTACTTTATTTGATAAAATAACATATTAGGCCTAAGCCCGGAGTTAAGCAAATAGTAGAGCATAATCTTTGGAAGACTTATGTGATGATAACTTAAGTGCTTAATCCATTAAGCTTGTCGCAGTAGACTCATTAATTTCTTAATCAGAAATAAGGATTAGATCCTTATAAGTATGATATTGAAATTGAAGGATCTTAATAAATCTATGCTTAGATTTTAGAAATATTAAATTGCAATACTCAACTCTTGGAGGGTTAATGACTATTCTCAAGGAGATAAAGTCAAAGTTTGCAATTAGGCAAGTAGCGCAAGGCGCACCTTACTTCGATATTCTAGAAACCCAAGGCTTGGCCAAAGGCTTCTGGAATGTGGAAAAGGGCAAAGGCAAAATCATTATAATCTTCTAGGAAGATAAAGGACATATCCCAAAATGTCTGCCTAAATTGTGGCAAACGGGATCGCGGAAGCGTGACTGTCGTTTGGACAAAGCAGACATGAAGGAATTGAAGACGAGCAAGGCTCTGACTTCAAATATGTTTGTCATAATTATGTTCATTACTAGTATTGAAATTAGATTTTAAATATTCATTGTGTTGCATAAATATGCATTGATGTTCAAAAGCTGCTTTGAGCAGAATACTGACTTCAGATTGAGATTTATCTGCGAATTGAAAATGGGACGAAAGTCGTTGTTTTAACCGTAGATACTTTATTTTAGGAACTACCCTCGGGTGTGTACCTAAATTTGGAAACTGTTATAATGTAACTAGTTTGACTAGATACATTATCTCTATATCAGTGTTTAATCCACTGCGGATGAACCTTTATATTCTAGAACACTAAAGTGTTTCATTAAATAAAGATGATATTGAGATAAACACATTAGATGTGAATAACAGAATTTATATTTTGAATATAAAATATCTCAAACATATATCATGACAAACAAACAGCTCAAACTGATTTGATCAGGAGAAACATATCGTGGCATTGTTGTCTGGGACACAATCTAAACAAGACTCGTATATCCGCACTTTTGAAGAGTAGATACCAGGACTAATTTGATTCTATTCAAATAAAGTCTACGAATCTAGTTTATTAGGCAAAGAGCCTATAACACTATTTACTTGGTAAAAGTGCAAATGCCACCGATCTGTTAGCCCTAGTTCATAGTGAAGAAAGTGGGCCCATGTGTAGCTAGGCTAGATGTGGATATGAATATTTTGTGACCTTTACGGATGTGGCATCGCGTTATGGTTATATGTTTCTTTTGAAACACAAATCGGAAACTTTTAAAATTTTCGACACGAAATAGACAGACAGATCGGCTAAAGTATTAAATCGTCACGGTTAGACCATGATGAAAATACTTAAGCAATAAGTTTCTAATACTTGAAAGAGTATAGTATTCTTTCAATGAGGACTCCTTCTGGAACACGTCAATTTGACGGTGTGTCCGAATAGACTAACCGAATTTTGTTAGACATGATAAGGTTAATCATGAGTCGCTCTGAGCTACCATTTCCTTCAACAGATACGCATTTAATAGTGCAGAACTTATTTAGAATAAAGTTCCATAAAAAAAAAAATCTGTTTGACAGATATCATATTATATATGAACAGGAAAGAAACTGGGTTTCATTCCTTAACTTCTCTTCTCCGTTATTGTGCACTGACACTAGGGTCGCTCTCTTGGGTTGGCATATTTGACATTATGTTCTCAAATGAGCTTGCCATTTTTTTTTGAGAAATTAGGAAGAAAAATAAGAAAATTGAATAATTGCGATGCGAATAATAACAAATTAACAACTAAATGAATTGAGATTGAGAATAAGATATAAGATTATAAGAGAATTGTATTGAAGTAAGATTGAGAATAAGAGAATTATAGAAAATGAGAGAGTTGAGAATTTGGTGTGATTAAATTATGAAAAATGAATCATATTTATAGAATTTTAGAATTTTTTTGATACCAATAATGCCCCTATATATAACCGTTTTATTACCGTTATTAGGGGTACATTAGTAATTTATATTTTAAATAATATAAATAAACTTTTTTTTTATTGGGCAGGGAGCCCCCAACGGCTACTAGTTGTTGGGGCCCCAACGGCTAGTAGCCGTTGGGGGTAGGGTTCATGTTGGAACACTACGGTTCCAACCGGAACCGTTCGGTTCCGGTTGGAACCGCCGAACCGGTAGAACCGTACGGTTCCACCGGTTCGAGTTGGGTCGAACCCCAACCGAACCGGTAGCCTTCCGGTTCGGTTCCGGAACCGGAACCTTCCGGTTCCAACCGGTTCGGAATCGGAACCGTGGCCGGGGTAGCTGCAAGTTTCCAAACCGATAAAGACGACTATAAGTCGAAAACGGTACTATACAGTTTGAATAACTGAACAGTGAGCTGGAAATCTTCCAAGCAAGATACTGTTACCGAATAAACAACAAATGCGGGTTATTGCTGCAGCTGAGGCAGCAATAGAAACCTTCTGGGTCGATACAAAATCTAATTAGATTAGATATAGTTCTGTTAGCAGCTGAGCTAGGTTGCAGCGTAGGCTAAAGAATTAATGGTCTCATCAACGATCCAGATACATATTTCGATATTCATCTAATTCGTTCGGATCATACATCGTGGCGATGTGATGATCAAATAAATCACATCAGATGATAATCATGCAAATCCGCTGACGAAAGCCTTTTCTCAGCAGTTTGAGCCAACCGTACATAGTTCGGGTGTCAGACACTCAAGTGACTGGCTATAGGCCAAGTGGGAGATTGTTGGACAATTATGACTCATATCGTCACTATTTGTACAGATCATGGTATTGTTGTACAAATTAAATATGTGATAAAGGAGATTGCACTCTTATCATTTGTGATTAGATCACCAAGATGTATAAATGATAGGAGGTCCTTATGATTTGTTCCTAGATTGAGAATGATATGAGACAATATCAGTTCACGAAGGATAAATCATTAAATATCCCTAGTCAGAGTATTATCGAGATTGGACATCGATAAATGCGTAAAAGACTAGTATTACACTTGTGCGCGTTGTGAGGGCACAAACAACATAGTTCTCATATATTTGGGTATAAGATACTCATGCAAGTGTAATAGGAGGTTGTGTTTACCGATGGTACAGGAAACAGCTTCGCTCTGGATAGACCCCCTTGGAATTCCATTGGTAGTATGACTATGTGTCTATGGAAGTCCGAAATCAGGGTAAGTGTATTTGGTCTTAACGTGAGACTTGCACCGCTAATACTTGCGACAATCAATATACTTTGGTTTTCGTCGTCCAGGGCTTTAAGAGGTTCTGTGTATGCCTCTTCTGGGTATATTGAGAATCGTAGTGTGTTGGGTGTGATGTCAAGACAGAAGTGTCACTCCAGTCATATGGAGTTGATGATCGCGCAGGGATACAGAACTGGTTCTCTAAAGGGTTGCAACCATCGGGATAATATGACTTGGTCATGATTATCCGATAATAAAGAGACTAGTTGCTCGTAATCCGATATATGCTTCGTACGGGGCAGACACTGTACCAGCCCCAGGCCTTGCATGTGATCATCCGATACTGGATCGAAATACGCAATACTACGTATACTACGTCTGATATAGATCCTTATTCCTGTAAGGACATTTCTGGAGAAGTGGGTAGGCATGACACTTTGCTAGAAGCCAACATTGTCTTGTAAATCGGTACAAACGTAGTACTAGGTACTTACGTGTTCGGATAGTCCGATGACCGTATTTACTGCCAACATATCCGGGGATCTCATGGGTCGCTTCCCGAAGATTCACCGATGACGTATGACTCGCACTTTTAATTAATCTGGGATTAATTAGATGAGAGAGAAAATAATCTGGGATTAATTGCGGAGATATTTTATCTGGGATAAAATATCAATTAAAGAGAGAGAGCGATTAATTTGGAATTAATCGATTAATTAATATATTCGATATATTAAATGAAATTGGATTTCGACGCGGAATTAAAATTAGAGGTTTTAATTCGGGCGAACGAGTTAATTTAGAATTAATTCGTTAGCGACGTGAATAGTGATTTCGCTAGGCATAATCATTTATTATGTCGCAACAGAAAATTAGTTAATTTGGAATTAGCGAACCCGAGTCCGGGATTGTTTGCGAGCGCATTCGCATTTCGAATTCGAGTGGCGGCACACAAGTCAAATCAAGCGTCAAATCGCTAGTCGCATCTAGCGTCACATCATTCGTCAAACAAGTGATAGATGTCTTTCACTTTGAGTGATTGACGCCAATCACTATTCATTGATTGATTGATGTAGTGGTTGTGGGCTTTAATGGTTTGACTTTTGTAAAGCCAAATGTGTGGTAAATGAATTTGAAATTCATTTAAGTGTATTTGATACAAAAAATCTAAAAATTACACAACTCTCTCTCTCTCACAACTCTTCTTCTCTCTCACGCCCATGGAAGGGCCATTTTCTTCTGGTTTTACCGAGAGCCAATGAAGAAAATGGAAGCAAAAGTCGTGATTTTGTGGCAAAATCGGGAGTGCTAGCACACTACGAAGTCATGCGAAGGTGATATGGAAGTCCACCCATGAGTTTGGAATCATTTCGCGAAGCTTGGAGCTTGACGAAGGACCAACAATGGCCGATTCTTGGAGGACTGTAACAGCCCACTGCCATGAGTAGTAAAGAGGAGGCATAAAATTTTTGTTCATTGCCGCGTCGCTCAACCGATCGATTTGAGTATTCCGCGACTTTCTCGATTGTATTCGCACTTATTTCTATGCTTTATAATCGATCCTCGGGGCCGTAGAACTCCAACAGTTCGAACCAAATAACGAACGCATCACTAACACCAATCATTCGAACACTGCAACGAACGCACCACGAATGTTTGTCTGATGCACAGCAGCCAAAAACCAGTCCAATTGCACAAAGATCTTCATGATAGATTACAACTCAATTGAACTCGTTTTGTCACGGGCATTGCCAATAAAAATGGAACTAACAATCTCCCTCTTTGACATTCCGTGACAAAACACTACCTAATACAAGACTACAGTAATATACCCAAAAAGAAAAATAGTCAACCATCAAAACAGTGACTTATTATAATTGGACTCGATCTAATACCTAACCAAGTAGTCTTGAAATCAATGCCACCGCAGCAACAAACTTGCTTACCTGAAACATCCACAAACAATAATATACCGTGAAAAGCATTGGGATTATCAAGTATAACATAAAACATGTATAAAACTCAAGTATATACAGGTAGATATCCCTCTCCCCCTTAATTTTAACTCCCTCTAAAACGGAGATATCTAAAGGATAATCTACGACTCCCTCTCATATATTAAGGCTCTCCCCCTTAATATATTACTCTCTATTTTTTTGTCACAAAATGACAAAGGGCGAAGGAAACATGAAAAACAACATGAGACAAACACATGCAAGAGCATAAACAAACATGACTTACTCCCCCTCACTAACAGACTAACTCAGTTAGTAAATAAATAATCAAATTGGAAGTAAACACTAAATGATATGCAAAATAAATGATATGCAGTGATATGAAGCATATACAAACACACAATGAGATAAACAAAAAATCCTGTCAAAACTGACTGAAACAGCATTTCAAGCAGATACAATGATACCCAGTCAGTTTTCAGATGTTTATGACATGAAACAATATGCATCATTTTAAAAGTGGCTAAATACAACACTTATGCATATGACATAAACACCAAAGCATATCAAGCACTTGCGTGAAAAATAAAGTGCACAACGAATCAATGCTTAAGACCTTATTTTATGAGCTGGACACAACCAAAGAAATCCATCTCTAAACAAACCAAGTCCACAAAATAAGTGTTCAAACTCAGCACCACTAGGACCTAAAAATAAGCAACATTGGTTGCATGCTATATTGTTTACCCCATAAATATCATGAGCTCATATTTAACAACTCTTTAGAGTGAAGGGTTTTTTCCCTTATCTTTTGAATTTGGCCACATTGGCTCTTTTGCACTTGAGTCTCATTTTTTATTTAAAAAATATATTTCTTTTTACTTTTGCAAAAGGGGATATCACAAGGTCAACTAGTCAAATGTCACACTATTGAGCAAACAAAGCATGAAAGAGATTATATTGCCATTCCAAAAATTCATACATGCGACCAAGCCTTCATAAAATAAAATAATGTATGTGAGGTGCAAGTATTAGATATACAAAGGGTTTTTTTTATCACACATACATATGCATATAGAGCATCAAGAAAAATAAAAGCATATTATACATGCATAACCATATATCCTACATACCATGATCATATGCACATGCTATTCATGCTCTAACAAGCCACAAAAAATATTTTAGGTAATTTTCAAATTATATATATTTTTTTATTTTTTTTTCAGATTTAACAAAAAAAAATAAAGACACAAAATGGCTTGACAATATCCAATGGTACGTGGAGTTGTATCCCGAGTGCAGATCATACTACCGTCCATTCGGAATCGGCTATGAAATTTATGTTCGGATTTACATCCTATATACCAAGAGACATATAACAAAAAAAAAACACACACACACACACACCCATATGCAGTGAAAAGAAAATAAACGTGCAAAAACATAAAACACACGCACACACACATGCAATGGGAAATCAAATGCAACTTCTAAGAAGAGTTACACCGAAGTGCACTCTCATCATGCCTGTCAGGATCAAGGCATTCATAAGTAGTTGGGATGACATTTTGCTTCCTCGTCCAAACCTTTCTAGGAACCTCTTTCTCATGAGTATTCCCAGTCAACAGAGCAAGTTTCTCACTAAGAAATTGTGTTTGTTTAGCTAGTGTAGAAACTTGAGAAACTAGATTTGAAGTAGCAAATCTAGGCAACACACTCTTATGCCTCTTCTTTTTTTGTGCAACATGAAGCACTTGGGCCTAATGTGTCCTGCCTTGCCAAGTGATGGGCGCGAGGTTTACCCAATACACCTCTAGATCGAGGTTGGGTCACAGGACGAGGAACAAATGAAGGAATAATATGACTGCACTCAACAGGTTTCTTGCCTAAGTCATGTTTATGAGGGTTAGACGTAGCTCTAGATGTTGAAGCCTTATCACAGTTAGGCTCAAAACTAATACCTAACATGCGGTCCACCTTTTTATTCCCACTAGAAAATGCAGACAACTGGGTTCTAGTATTTTCAAGTTCAGTTTCTAATATTTGGACCTTATCAACTAGGCCTCTATTCCTCTCCTCCAGGTCATCTACCATCAAGAGACTGTGCTAAAATTTGGCTTGAGCTTCATTCTTTTCTAGCTCAACTAGTTTCAACCTCTTATTGACCTCTATATTAGTCTTCTTAATAGCTAAACTCTCATTAAACAGTTCAATATAAGCTACCTGAAGACTTTCCTCATCTACAGACTCATCAAGAGAGACTTCTGAATCAGCATCATTAACAACAATCTCTTTTTCATCAGTCACACTAGCAGTAAAGGCCATATAATTGCCCTTATTCTTAGGAGAATCATCACCTTCTGAATCACTAAGAGAGGCTGCCATGGCTTTCTTGCCTTTAGCCCTAAGGTATGTGGGACACTCAGATCTACCGTGCCCATATCCTTCGCATTCATGGCGTTGGACACCACGGGATCTACTATCTCTATCCTCTCTAGACTCATCCTCCATATCCCTGTCACTATAATGGCCACTCTTCTTCAGCTTAAGAAATTTCCTAAACTTCTTTGCAAACAAGGGCAAATCATGATCCGTGAGGGTATCCTCATCACTAGACGACCCATGAACAACTTCTTTCGCGATCTTCATCGCTATAGTTTTGGGCTTTTGATACTTGTAGGCACTGCATTTTTACATATAAGTCCCAATGATGAGCCTCGTATGGAGGCACTACCTCTTAAGTTGTGGAAGTCGCAGGAAACGGACGTTGGAAGGGAAAAGTCAGAAATCGATACCTCGTTGGATTTAATTCATTTGCTTAGCTTCGGGTTTGCTCGTTAGACCTCTGTTTTAAAATTTATCCTCGGCCTAAACCCTAAACAGACACACGACCTCGCTCGCTCTCACCTATACCCCTCTCTATATAACTCACGTTCTTTATTCTTCTCACCCATTCACGGCATCACATAAAGAAAATGACACCCTAGACTCTTCTCTCTCACGCCTATCCTCCCTCACTAGCTTCTCATACATGCGCCCCTTCAACTTCTAGCCATTCACGCCTAATAACACTAATCCAGCTAGCCACAATAGTCCTCACTTCACACAAACCCATTCAAAGCCTCTTTTCTCTCTCATCAACCTGCCCCGATTAACGCATAAACAACAAAACTAGCCCACCATGTAAAGACCACAACAAGCAACTCACATCCCACTTTCAACAAAGCAATTAAATAGCCTCCACCCAACAACCCCCCCAATTAAATGACCTTCCCCTAAGTCAAATACAACACATCAACCCTCCACCAAATAACAAAGCAATTAAATAGCCTCCCCGTCAATGCAATCCACCAATAACCTCAACCTTCTCCTATAAAAAGACACATAAACTCACATCTCTCAACCCTAGCTAGCACCCATATGGCAACTTAACCCCTCAGCTCATTCACGCCCCTCCTCTCTCACCCTAGCATTCACGCCCATGAGCAAGAAACACAGCCACTCACAGCCCTCAAACTCACGCACACTACTCTCACAACTCACAAACAGCTCATTCACGGCATCAACATGTGAATCACAAAAAACACATCAACCCTAGGCACTTCTTTTCTTCTCCTTCAAAACTGTGAACAATAGCAACAAACAAAATAAACCCTAGAAAGCTTATATTCATGGCAACCTCACATCGATAAACCCTAAACACTCAAACCCTCACACCTTCTCTTTCTACAATAAGAAACAAGCAAACCAAAAAAGAAACCCTAATCTGCCTCTCTCCTCCCTCACTCTCGGCAACAGACCTTGATCACTCCCCTTGGCTCTCTTCTTCTCTCTCGCAAGCCCTCAACGCCATTCTTTCTCAGCAAAGCAGCCTTCAACGCCACTCTCTCTCAGCTTATCAAAACCCTAACACACGTCGTAAGCTCACACCAATCCTCTCACACCTTCTCGGCTCTCTGAGATAAGATACAAAAAAATCCAGCCCTTCACAACCCCATGCATGCAGCTCTCGCATGAAGACACAACACTTAAAAAGCCACACCACTCATGCAGATACACGGCAGCTTGCAATGACACACATGGCTCTCTCCCTTGGCCATTGACTTCAACACACACACTGCCCAGCTTCATGCCTCTAACACAAACCTTAAGCACTCACACAACCCATCTCCTCATGATCGAGACACCATACTCACAAAACGCACGCATCAACCACTAAGAAGACACACACCTAAACACACGTTCATTCTCATTCAACAACACATTCTTCTTACATCAACAACACATTCACTCGGCACACACTCACAGGCCATCAAACACACAACACAAAGCAACAAAAAACACCGAACAAATAGCCCACAAATCAAGTTAAAACAGCAGCCACAAATCGATAATATACACAACAATAACAAAAAGACAAACCCACCGACAACAAACAAAGACTCAAAGCAAACAGCCCCCCTCCAAACCGTGAAACACATTCCAGAAAATAGTCCAAAGTAGCCCGCCAAATCAGACCTCTCATCAAAGCACAGACCAAGCCCAGAAAACTACCCAAATAGCCGACCAAAACAAAAGAAACAGCAGCCCAAAACAGCGAGGCAACGAAGGAAAACAACGAACCAGTAAATTGGAAAAGTTGTGGAGCATTAACCCTTCCGACAACCGTGTAACGCACTTCCAAGAGACGACTTAAGAGGTTAGACCTGAGGGCACCTTTTTATTTATTCCCGCACTTTATTTCCGTTGGTTATTATTATTTCTTCGCATGCGTATTATAGTTTCATGTAACTTGTGGCCATGGGATGACTGAAATATGTGTTATCTCTTGCGGTATATCGGATGGAAACCCGGACATAAATTCCGTAGCCGAATCCGAATGGACGGTAGTGCGATCTGCACTCGGGATACAATGCCATGTACCGCTTGAGAGACGCACATATTTCGTGTCATCCGATCTTATGTTTATTTGTTGTTTGTTACAAATAATATGTTACTTTTATGCATGATTAGGTTGTTTAGTATGTTATTTTTTATGCATGATTAGTTGATTATTTCCAAGCATGATTTAGTTATTTCTTTCGCATTAGGAACTTAATTATGTCTCTTCTACGTTTATATTTAGATTATTGTTTATTTACATTGCCATGCTAAGCGATTTAATATATGCATGAGATTGTGTGCTTGCCGTTATTCCGACTTACTTTTATGCATGCAAACTTAGATATAGGCCATATATGAACTTAGATGTAAATTACTTTTACAAATGTATGTTGCGTAGACTTGGTTAAATTATTGCACAAATCCATTCATTACAAGTGGCATAAGTAAGGGACCATTCCGAACCCAACGGTTTGAGGTCTTCCATTGCGAGGGGTGAGTGCGGCCTTAAATCATTTTCCCAGTTCACGCTGGGTGGCGACTCCATTTTATTTCTCCGGTTTAGTTCCCCTGTGGGCTACTCCGTACTCTTGACCGGGCCGCGAACCTGGAACAACGTCGCCGATTTCTGTTCATAAACATGCAGTGTTCCTACGAGGTCATCTAAATTAAGCTGATCAAGGTCATTGCTTTCCTTGATGGCGGTGATTTTGGGTAGGAACTTATCAGACATGGATCTAAGGATTTTCCTAACAATCCTGTTGGTAGGGATAGTCTCACCTAGGTTAAAACTAGAGTTAACGATATCGTTAATCTCGGCATGAAATTCATCAAAGGACTCATCATCCTTCATTCTAGAGACCTCAAACCTAGTATCAAGATCCTGAAGTCTATTATTTTTAACATACAATGTGCCCTCATGCACAGTCTGCAGGATGTCCCAAGCATCCTTGGCTATCTCACACATTGAGATTCTCTTAAACTCAGCAGAACACACAGCACCATGTATGGCATTAATTGTCTTGATGTTCCTATTGTTAGCATCAAATTCGTCCTTGGTCCAGGTCAATTTGTCTTTAGGGGAAGAGACCCCATCAACAACAACAACGAGAGGTTTCCACCCGTGTTCAACAGTCATCCAGACCCTTTCATCTAAGGACTTAAGGAACGCTTTCATGCGAACCTTTCAATGTAAATATTCAGTGCCATTAAAAAATGGCAGACAATTTAAGGGTTTACTACGTTCCATAGCTAACGGGTCAAGGATCGAGTTCAGACTCTGATACCAATTGAAAATTCGCGATTAGCCTAAGGTTCTGACCCTATGCAGAATTACAAACAATAAACAGGACAGGTCATGATTACTGTAACTATGGAATCTCAACAAGCAACCACAATAAACAACAAATAAAATATGCTGCAAATATTAAATAAATAACAGAAAGTAAAGCAGCAAATAAATCAAACCACACAAAATCAACACAATAATTTTGGTGACGAAGTGAAAAACTCGTGCGAGTAAAAAACCACTGCAAGTATATCGGCTACCAGCCCAATCCACTATATAGAGAAAATCTTACAACGATGGTCAAGACCTATAGTGGCAACTCCACCGACTCAAGTACCTCAATACTGCAAGAACTCAAGGCAACTCCTCAAGCCCGCGACCCACAGTTTTCTTCAGAACATCTGAAGTCTCTGAGTAGATTGTATCACCTCTGACGTCGGAACTCCGACAACCAAATTTCCTCCATTAATGAAAAAGACAAGGAGATGAAGAAGTCCTTAATGGTTGAATCAAGAAAGGTTGAAAGCTTTGAGAGATTTTGGCTCAAGGAAAATATGCTTCAAGTATTTGGGATGACGGCTACATGTTATATTTATAGGTATGGTAAAAAGTTAGGGTTTTTCAAGGTGAAAAAGCACAAAAATGCGTTCAGATCACAATCGCGTTCGAACGTTTACTCGAAAGCAACATGAACGCGCGCCTACTGGAAAGACTCGTTCGAACGCCACTCGAACGCACATCGAACGGATGCTCTCTGGAATGTCCATGTTCGAACCCAACAAGAACGTGTCTTAACGTTTGCTCTCTGTAATGATCCCCTTCGAACCCAATGGAGAACGTGACACTAACGCCACACGTTCGAACCAAATAACGAACGCAGCACTAACGCTAATTGTTCGAACACTGCAACGAACGCACCACGAACGTATGTCTGATGCACAGCAGCCAAAAACCAGTCCAATTGCACAAAGATCTTCATGATAGATTACAACTCAATTGAACTCGTTTTGTCACGGGCATTTCCAATAAAAATGGAACTAACAGAATTTATATATAACAATATTAATTTAGTAAAATCATATATTGAATCTTGTAAACTTGGTAGTATATGTTTAAGTTAATATTAGGGTATACAATTATCACAAGCATACACATATTCTTTAATGTGATAAAGTTGGAAATTATTTGTTGCATATTTGGTTGAGAGTTAAAAGTATAATAATACACAAATAATTACATTTTCTGACACCCATGCCCACATGCTCTAACAAGACACATCTATATGATCCTAGAGAATTGAGTTTAATTTGTAGATGTATTTACTGCTTAGTTTCAAACAGTTAATGATCCTTGGCCCCACACAAAAGCTATTCAATGTAAAGGCCTCTTGATTTTTCTGCTTGATAGCTACACTACACTCCCAGTGACTCCTTAAAATAAAATTGCTCTTCACATAATACTAGCTGAACACAAAAATGAATGCTAATGGGTTATCTTATATGGGAATTGATTTATTTTTCATTAAGCTGAAATTAATTAAGAATGAATTTAGTTTCCGCAAAGCAAAAGCAAACACCAACACATAGAGAAAACAAAGAGATTGTCATTAAGAGTTCGTAACAGAAACAAGAATAGATTTCTCAAGAAAGTTGTTGACTATCTTAAGTCCGATTTTTGCATGTTTGCTCCTCTAGTTAATATATATATATATATTAATAAAAATTATGTAAGAAATTAGATTATTATAGTTACTAGTTTTGAACTACTTTTATATTGTCATATTATATTAGAACATTTTCATTGTATCAATTATAACTCTAGTATTGAGTTAACAGATTCATTGTATCAGCACCATTATTTTCATTGAATTTTTATCTTTTATTAATATAATGTGTGGAATAGCATTATTTGTTATGCCCTAAATCGCAATTGTTTTTTATCAAACACTTGAATATTTAACATATTGAAAACAAGTTAATATGAAATATTTAGTAACTATAGGTGAGTTTATGCAGCCACTAGACTGTGATGATAGGTGGATAATGGGGGAATCAGTGTTGTGAAATAACGATCACTCTTGGGAGTGTTTGAGGAAAAACCGAATGCAATATTATTACTATCAAGAATAATATAAGTTTTACACAAAGAAAACTTCACAAAAACCTCACTCACTCTCTATACAAATTACACACACTCATTTGGGATGATGTTCAACTGATCCAGAGGCTCCATTTTATAGTGATCAAACCGCGTGAACAGTGTCACGCGGTTTGCCAACTCACTCACACGTTTCCAGCTACCATGGCCATGCAAGTCAAGCTTACTTTCGGTGCAAGCTAACTTTCTGGCAACCAACAAATCTCCCCATTGGTGAAGATTTTTCCAAAATCTAAGCCGACCATCAATCATCCAAAATCCGGATCCTTCAAAGGATCATCCCATGGCTGCATCTGAATGACTGCCTACGTACCCTGAGTCGGGATCAAGCCAATCGTAGTTCTATGTATCTGAAAAAACAATCATCATCTGAAAGCTATCCCAGCTGTGTCTCTGCACAACTCCAGCTTATCTCGGGAAACCACCTTTGTTAACATGTCGGCTGGATTCTCATCTGTATGGATCTTCACTAGTCTCAGCAGTTGTTGATCCATCACCTCGCGTATCCAGTGATAGCGAATGTCAATGTGTTTCGTCCGGGCATGATACATTGAATTCTTGCTCAAGTCCAGAGCACTCTGACTGTCGCTGTGTATCTTGTAGTCTGTTTGTTTGATCCCTAACTCTTGGAGAAACCGCTTTAGCCACAACATTTCTTTTCCTGCCTCAGCTATGGCAATGTACTCAGCCTCTGTTGTGGATAATGCAATACACCTCTGCAATCTTGACTGCCATGACACAACTCCCCCTGCAAAAGTGTAAATGAATCCTGATGTAGATTTCCTACCATCAAGATCTCCCCGCCATATCTGAATCTGTATAGCCTTCCAAGATCGGATCAGCTCCCCCATAACATAGACGAAACTTCGTTGTACCCTTCAAGTACCTGAGAATCCATTTAACTGCTTCCCAGTGTTGTTTTCCAGGATTAGAGAGAAAATGGCTCACTACACCAACTGCGTGTGCAATATCTGGCATGGTACATACCATTGCATACATTAGGCTTCCAACAGCTGAAGAATATCTGACATTTCCTCTATCTCTTTCTTGGATGAGGGGCACGAACTCTTGCTCAGTTTGAAATGGTGCGCTAGCGGAACGCTGACTGGTTTGGCTTTATGTATATCGAACCTCCTGATTACCCGTTCAATATACCTCTCCTGTGAAAGCCACAGCTTCTTGTTCTGTCTGTCACGAACAATCTCCATTCCCAAAATCTGTTGAGCTGGTCTTAAGTCTTTCATGTCGAAAGCTTTGGAGAGTTCCTTTTTCAACTGGTTGATCTTCGCTGCTTCTTGTCCAACAATCAACATGTCATCTACATACAGTAGAAGAGCAACGAAATTTCCATCTGGAAACCTCTGAATGTATACATACTGATCTGCTGGAGTTCTTTTTTAGCCTTGACCCACCATGAATGAGTCAAACTTCTTGTACCACTGTTTCGGTGCTTGTTTGAGCCCGTACAAGCTCTTTTTCAGCTTGCAAACAAGATTTTCTTTGCCTGAAACCTTGAATCCTTCTGGCTGCTCCATGTAGATTTCTTCATTCAGATCACCATGAAGAAATGCAGTTTTGACATCCATCTGTTCAAGCTCCAAATTCAATCTGGCTACCAATCCTAGGATAACTCGGATTGAAGCCATTTTTACCACCGGTGAAAAAATCTCATCAAAGTCAATTCCCTTTTTCTGTAGGAATCCTTTGACCACTAGCCGAGCTTTGTGTTTCACCACTTTTCCGCTGCCATCTTTCTTGAGCTTGAATACCCATTTGTTATTCAGTGCCTTCATTCCATGTGGGAGCTTCACTATCTCATAAGTGTTATTCTTCTGCAGAGATTCCATCTCATCCTGCATTACGTGCAGCCATTTGTCTTTGTCCTTATGAGATACTGCTTCGTTGAAGGTTTCTGGCTCCCCCTCGTCAGTAAGCAGAATGTATTCTGATCCTGAGTATCTGGCTGATGGAATCCGGCCTCTTTCGGATCTTTGTACTGGAGGTTCTGGCTGTCTGTTGTCATCCGGATCTGTGGATGAACTCGAAGCCTCTGATGGATCAGGCTGCAGCTCCCCCTACTCAACACCTCCATCATCATCTGGTTCTGCTTCTGGTATGTCTAGCACCCCATCATCATCTGTGGCTGTTGGTACTGGGGTTACGTCTGGGTTTGCATCGGCATTATCGGCACTGGTTTTAGAAGGCATCTTGGGCTTTTCAATGTCTTCTATTGTCTGGTCTTCAAGAAACACTACATCCCTGCTTCTGATGACATTCCTTTCCTTCGGGTCCCATAACCTGTATCCAAATTCTTCGTCTCCATAGCCTATGAAGATGCATGGAGTAGTCCTTGCATCGAGCTTCTGTCTGAGCTCCTTGGATACATGTGCAAATGCTAAACATCCAAATATTCTGAGATGAGAATATGAAGGATTCTTACCAGACCACACTTTCTCCGGAATCTCGAAGTTCAACGGTACGGATGGTGATCTGTTGATCAGGTAGTAGGTGGCATGAACAGCTTCTCCCCAGAATGGCTTTGGCAGTTTGGCCATACTGATCATGCTTCTGACTTTCTCCATAATGGTGTGGTTCATTCTTTCAGCGACACCATTGTGTTGTGGGGTGCGTGGAACAGTCCTTTCGTGTCGAATGCCGTGACTTCCGCAGTAGGCATCGAACTCCCTGGAAGTGTATTCGCCTCCATTATCTGTACGAAGACACTTCAGTTTCTTCCCTGTTTCACGCTCGACCATGGCATGGAATAGTTTGAAATAGTCCAGGACCTGATCCTTTGATTTCAGAAAATACACCGATACTTTCCGAGAAGCATCATCAATAAAAGTCAGAAAATATTTGTTACCGCCTAGTGAGTTAACCTCCAAGGGACCACATACATTAGAGTACACCAGACTGAGTAACTCTGATTTCTTTGTAGATGAGAAATTAAAAGAGACTCCGTGTTGCTTACCGGATAGACAGTGGTTGCAAGGATCCAAATTAGCATTTTTGGAGACGGTGATTAGATCCTTCTTTGTCAAGGTAGACAACCCCCTTTCACTCATGTGACCAAGTCTCTGGTGCCACAGATTCTGAGAAGCCTACCGTTCAGCTACATTGAGGCTTTCTGCACAAATCTTCACATGAGTCTTGTACAAGGTTCCACAGATGTGTCCTCGGGCGATGACCATGGCACCTTTTATCATCCTCCAAGTGTCGTTGCTGAAGTGGCTAGCATAGCCCTGTTTGTCAAAGGCTACCCCCGAGAGTAAGTTGAGCCGAAGTTCTGGAACATGTCTGACCTCCTTGAGGGTTACTGTATACCCTGCATTTGTCCGCAACTGTATTTCGACAATTCCCACTATCTGAGAAGAACTTGTATTCCCTATCTTCACTGCTCCAAAGTCTCCTACTTTGTATGTTGTGAAGAAATCTCTGTGAGGAGTGACATGGTAGGATGTTGCAGTATCTACCACCCACTCGACATCCTGAGTTGCGCTGTGAAGGCATGCTTCTTCTTGGCCGGAGCATATTGCTACATCCACTGTAGTAACTACTAGTGTCTCCGCATCATTCTTCTTCGGCTGGTTATTGCCTTGTCCCTGCTCCCGTTGCAGTTTCCGGCAATTCTTCTTCAAGTGGCCTTCAATGCCACAGTGGAAGCACTTGTATGTCTTTTTCCCGTCCTTGGACCTGCCCCTGCTTTTGCTTCTGCCTCTTCTCCCACCTTGATGTTTCTCATGTTGTCTTCCCCGTTGCTCCGAGACAAGAGCTTCTGTTTGATCTGAGCCCACGTCTTTTCTTCTGGCTTCTTCATTTGACAAGGCATCATTTACCATAGGCATGGTAAGTTTGCCTCCTGGAGCTGAGTTGCTGAGAGTAACCACCAGAGTCTCCCAACTATCAGGAAGAGAACTGAGTAGCAAGAGGGCTTGAACTTCGTCTGCCAGTTGCATGTCTACTGCAGACAATTGGTTCACCAGGCTTTGAAACTCATTGGTGTGTTCTGCAACGGAAGTTCCACTCTGCAGCTTCAGGTTCACCAAACGCCTCATGATTAAGGCTTTATTCCGAGTTGTTTTGGCCTGGAGCATGTCTTCCAATTTCCTCCACATTTCATAAGCATCTGTGTCCTGTGCTACGTGGTGAAAGACATTGTGACCGATCCACTGCCTAATCTAACCCAGGGTTCTGTTGTTGAGTTTGTTCCAGTCATACTCCTTAACAGACTCTGGTTTCACTCCCTTCAACTCGATGACATCAAACAGATCTTTACAATGTAAAAAATCTATCATCCTAGGTCTCCAGAGGGAGTAATTAGTGGGAGCCAATTTAATCATTGCACCAGAATGAGAATCCTCCATCTCCATTTTAAGTTTTAAAGTTTAAAATGAGAATACACTAAAATAGGTGCTGAATTTCACAAATCCGAGGTCACCGTTGCGTCCGGAACGGTCGAAAATGGTGGAATAGACACTTCTTTGGTCTAAATCCAACACAGAGGCTGATTTGTAAATTCCTAAAAGTTCTGAGCAAAACTGTAAATTTCAAAACTTCAGGGGGCTAAATGAAATTTACCAGGCTGCTGACGTGGCGCTGACGTGGCAAGGTGGGACCGGTTTGCTGACGTGGCGGACACGTGGCTCTGACTGGGCGCTGACGAGGCGCTGACTGTGCGCTGACTGGACGCTGACGTGGCGACCATGCGGATCGTCTTCAACCTTCAGCGCGCGTGAGGCGCGTGTCTGTGAGTGTCGGCGCGTGAGAGTGCTCTGTCTGGCACGTGCGGTCTCCCTGGACCTCCGTTTGATCGTCGGAAAATACCACTGTGCTCGTCTCGACGTGAACTAGCTGATGGTACCCTCAAATTGGATTTTTGACAACTTTGCCGGAACTCGAATTTTCCGAACCAAGCTCCGTTATTCGGTTTTTCGATCCCAATGAAGAACCAAAGCTCCTGATACCACTTGTTGTGAAATAACGATCACTCTTGGGAGTGTTTGAGGAAAAATCGAATGCAATATTATTACTATCAAGAATAATATACGTTTTACACAAAGAAAACTTTACAAAAACCTCACTCACTCTCTATACAAATTACACACACTCATTTGGGATGATGGTCAACTGATCCAGAGGCTCCATTTTATAGTGATCAAACTGCGTAAACAGTGTCACGTGGTTTGCCAACTCACTCACACGTTTCCAGCTACCATGGCCATGCAAGTCAAGCTTGCTTTCGGTGCAAGCTGACTTTCTGGCAACCAACAATCAGGATGTCGTGACATGTGCTCTGTGCCCTCATTTACTTACTATAGTGACATTAGATCATATTCATTATCAAAGATAACCTTGCTGATCAATTAGCCATTAAAGTACTTAATTTTCCTTTGATAATTTTACATTTAAGATTTTTAACTTGTCAATTAGCTTTTACTAACTGATTATCATATGCTATAAAGAGTATTTCTTTTAACTATAAAAAATGAAAATAAAAGAAAATTTATACGTTTCTTGTTGAACACAACACCTTGATAATTTTATTTGATAAAATAAAACTGAAAGGGCATTTTCCAATACCCATTTAAGTTTTGATATGTCATCAAACAAAAATCAAAAGAAAACAATCCTTGTAAATAAAAATAAACCCCCCACAAAACCCTAATTGTCCCTCTCCGTAGCTATAGGGACTCATCAAAAGAAACACAAATGGGTGTCTGTACTTCCTTTCCAAGACCAAAAGCAAGCAAAGATGAAGCAACTTATAATAACATCAAACGGCCATCAACAGAAATGGTGATCCACATGGACAGTCGGGTTCAAGCCTTCAAGATTCCAATCAAAGCCAAGAACATAATCTCCCAGAATCCAAACACATTTCTGTGCAGCTCAGAATCCATGTCAATAGGCACGTGCATGTCACATGTTCCAGATGAAGAAGAGCTACAGTTGGGTCAAATTTACTTCATCATGCCACTCTCTCAAGCACACAAGTCCCTAAATCTGAAAGACTTGTGTTCCCTCGCCATTAAAGCAAGCTCTGAAGTTGGTAATTAAAGAAAAGAAAATGATAAAAAAAAAACTAAAGATGACGGTTATATTATTTTAATCAATTGAATGTATCCATTTTAATTATATTATTTTAATAAATAAATAATTATAAATAATGATGATGATGTGATGTTATATTTTAATCAAATTGAAAGAGCTCATTTTAGTTTTATTGTTTTAATATGTGTGTATTATTAGTAACTCTAACCACCATCACTACTAATAGAATGAAGAGAGATAAAATATTACATAGTAATAATTGAAGAGAGATAATTTACTTTCAATACGGAAGAGTGAGAAGTAAAATTTAATTTGAAGAATTTTAATTGGTGTCTCTTTATGAATCAATTCTGATAATGTGGCTCTTCAATAGAGCAATTAAATAAATATTATTACGAATAGGAACTGAAAAAATATGAGAGCTGAAGAAAAATATACTAGTTTTCTTAATTTCAATATGAATTATAAATTGCCTTTATATAGGCATTACAAAAGAATCAATATTAATTACATATCAACTAACAACTAACATTAATATCATATCTATCAATATTAATTATATCAACTAACAACTAACATTAATATCATATCTATCAATATCCCATCTCAAACTCAAGATGGTAGTGAGGAAACCAAATTGAGTTTGGAAACGATGGTTGTGTAACAGCTAGGAAGTGAAAATATCATATATTTGATCATCAGAGTATAGATACACCAACCGAAGAGTATCGCGAGCAATATATTGACGAATGAAACGACAATCAATCTCATTGTATTTGATACGTTCATGGAATACATCATTATGCGCTATTTGAATAGCGTTTTGATTGTCACAGTAAAGAATAATAAGGGGTGGTTGAGACACTCATATATCTTCGAGGAGCCAACGTAGCCATAGAAATTGGACAGTAGTCACAGCAAAAGCTCGATATTCAGCCCCAATACTAGAACGAGCAATCAATGTTTGTTTCTTACTACTTCAAGAAGTAAGCGAGTCACTCAGAAAAACATAATAACTAGTAGTGGATCGATGATCAGTAAGGTCACCTGCCCAATCTACATCAGAGTAAGCTCGAAGAACAAATGAAGAATTAGCAAAGAATTGGAGACCATAAAAGAGAGTGCCTTTAACATAGTGAAAGATGTGAAGTACATTAGCATAATGAAAAGATCGAGGAGCATCCACGAACTGACTTACAATATGAACAAAATAGGCAATATCTGGTCGAGTGACAGTGAGATAAATGAGACTACCAACTAATTGTCTGTAGATAGTAGGATCATCAAGAGGAGTGTCATCCATAGGTGTAAATTTAGTATTATACTCGACATGGGTTGGAACTATCTTGCTATCTGTAAGGCCGACTCAAGAAATAAGATCATAAGCATACTTAACTTGAGAGAGATAATAGCCATCATCAGATGAAGTAACTTCAAGGCCCAAAAATTAACTCAGAGAACCAAGATATTTCATTTCAAATTGTTGACTAAGAGATTATTTAAGATCCATAATTCCTGAATCATCATCCCCGATAATAATCATATCATCAACATAAAGAAGTAGAATAACAACCAGATTTGCAAAGGAATAGGGCAGAGTCATGTGGACTGGAGGTGAACCCAAGCTGACAAATAGTCATACTGAACTTGGAAAACTATACATAGGAAGATTATTTTAGACCATATAGGGCACAGCGTAGGTGGCATACTTTGTGTAGTGGATGATCAGGACTATGAGGGGGTTTCATGTAAACTTCTTTAGCTAGATCACCATTGAGAAAAGTATTATTGACATCCATCTGAAACAAACTCCATTGTTGAGCAGCAGCAATAGCAAGTAGGCTGCGTACTGAGGTAAGACGAGCAACCAAAGTAAATATCTCCTCATAATCAACCTCATATTCCTGAGTGAAACCCTTAGCAATAAGACGTGCTTTATAACGTTCAATAGAGCCATCTGAATGTGTTTTTATTTTGTATACTCATTTGCATTCCAATGGAGTTTTTGTTGGGGTTGGTGCTCAGAGCGCCAATTCGGACCGTATTTATGTCTGATTCATGAATACAAACATCCTCTTATTCCATAATATTACTTATTTATGGTTGCACCTCTTGTTCTTATATACGTATTCGATCTGATTACGATTAGATTGAAACTAAATGTGGTTTAGTGATATGTATATATTAGACAAAGGCCCGATAATATATAATGCAGTACACAGTTACAAAGTTAGTTTGTAATTGACATTGGGAAGTGTCACTGCTATATGAATATTATCAAACATAGTTCCTGGTCAAGATTTGCTAACACGGGTCGGTTAGTCAAATCTGTTGAGACCAGTACATGTCGTATATCGAGACTTGGTCTGATGGTTTATCCCAATGAACCATGAGTCTGGGGAGACTCGTATAGACGTGTATGTGTTTATAGTGTATAAACACTGAACAGCTCATCGAAGATTCTTAATAGATAGTACACCCTCGTCAATAAGAATCTTCTCGGGTTGAGTAGCATAGTGGTCCTTCGACTTGAGACACCACTGTGGATGTATGAGACATCCTCCACACTTAGATGGCAATCACGTCACCGATCTATTTAGATTAGACCTCCGCCTGTTCGTTGGGTGTGGATCGATCCTCAGGATATCCTGTGTGTGTCAAGATAGGATCAATCAGTTCTATGTACAGAGCATAGGTAGTCCATATATATTTAGCATTCTGTTAAATCTGTGGCCACAGTATACATCGGAAGTAAGTTCCGAGTGTTATTTAAAGATTGCTAATAGATACGTCGACGAGATAATACCTATAGAGATTTGACGTTTACATCTATATCTCTGGGATTATCTGGATACCTGTGACGGAGGGATTATATGTATGCAATGACCTCGACCTGTATGATTCAGCTAGTTTATCTGTGATCGTCATAATCTACGGGTGGATAGATTATGCACACGAAATTAGATTTCGTGACGGATATACCTGAATCTAGAGAGTCTCAATAATGAAACATACTCGTAGAGCACTAGAGCAACATTTATGAATAATGATGATTATTTATAAATCGTTTAAACGTTAAACGAAAAATACATGCGAACGGGTCGAACCGTCATTTCCTAATTAATGTGTATTTGTATTTAATATATGATATTATTAAATACACATTAATAAATAGTCAAATAAAGGTATTTGACATATATCATCAATATATGTATTTGAGATATTTAATGTAAATATAATACATATATTTGATATATTTGTATTTAATTAATTATTTAATTATTTAATTGTTAAATGATTAATATAATTAAAATATAAATATATCACCAAATGATAAAGTTAGGAAATGATTATAAGTGTAAATGTTTGACTTTACATTAAAGAAAAAGGTTGTCAAATTGATTTTGACTTCTTAAGATATTTGTTCAAAATTGTTTGAAAAATGAAAAATATCTTTCTCTTTATTTCTTGCTAAATTCGGCCATACACTTAAAATATAAGAGTTATATTTTTCTTAGTTGCATTTGTTGACTTAATTAAATGTCTTTAAAGTTGTTTTTAGATATTTAACCAAGTTGATCAAATGTAAAGTGAAATGAAATTGAAATTACAAGACTTGCATTTCCTTTAGTGAAATTCGGCCAAGGTGGAATTGGTGCAAGTATATATTGTTTTTTCATTTCATTTATTCATAACCTAATACACTTTAACCAAAAACTCCATTAAAGGAAAGCAAAGAAAGCTAGAGAGAAAAGAAAGAAAAATCAAGAAAAGCTTGGAAAATAGTAAGTATTTCCAACCTTCCATTAGAGAGTAATTTGTTCCTCTTGTTGTGGGCAACATCTTGTGATGTTCTTGAGTTTTTCTATTCTTTATTCTTTGTGTTTTTTATGGAAAATGTTTGGTGAAAGTGTAGAGCATGTATAATGGAGAAAGCTTATGACTAGTGTAGTTATAAGTATTTTTTTAAGGTTTTGGAAACCATGTTGCTAATCTAGAGTTGTTGACCCACTCTTAAATGACCTAGATTTGATCTTGAGTTGTTTCATTGTGTTGAGACTTGGATTGGATGGAAGAATGATGATTGAAATAATTGATTTAACCAATTTGGTCTAATTTGTCCAATTTGATGAAATTGAAAAATTAGGGTTCATGACCAATTCCAAATTTGGGGCTTTTCATATATGTTGTGCATTTGGATGTTTATATGATGCATATAAAGTTTCATGTACATTGGATTACATCTTGATGTGTTTTGATGCATGAAATGACAAAATGCACAATTTGCCCACCAAATGGAGCATTCGGCCAAATGAAGGAATATTTGGGATTTTGGTTGTTTTGGTGTTTTGATGTTTTGAACTTGCTAAGTTCATCTTAGAAATGATTTAGAACCATTCAAAATTGATTTGATCAATTTCGGACTAAAATGGACTAAATACCAAGTGTAAGGGCAATTCGGTAAATTCACTTAAATATGATTTATTTGAATTTTATTTCATAATTTTATTATTGGAGAATTAAATAAATATGTTTATTTAATTAATCCGAGAAAAATTTTTGAAATCGGAAAATTTGATTTTCCACCGTTTCCGCTGCGTTACCGGATTTAGCCCCCAAATACCCTAACAAAATGGTATCAGAGCGAGTCTGATTCTAGGCCTCCATAAAATGATCAGCTTATTTTATTCAATGTTTAATCATGTTTTCTTGACTTTGTACATGCATATTATAATCTAATTTGATTAAATTTAGGGTGTATGACACTTAATGGAACATCCCCACTTAATAAGGTTTTAAAGTAACTAGTATTTGGAATACTTGTTTCTTGGTCCGTCTTGTCAATACGGTTTATAAATATCTTTTCGTTGACTACATCCGAGACCGTGCCTCTGCTGTGAGGATGTAGCTGATAGAAATTTATTTATGCCGAATGTATATTAGATACTAGATAAATTCAAGCGAAAGCGGAATCCTGAACGTGCCCTAGCTGTCAGGGTTACGCAAGTAACTTGAGTTTATCATTGATGAGTTTAATCTTGGTACGTCTCCTTGTGGGCCTGCCTTAGCAGCGACAACGAGAAACGACCAGGACCAGAACCTCGGAGTCACTAGTGAGTGATTGACAATGAGTTGTCTACCTGTGAATATACGTAGGCGAGACCGTGCCTCTGCTGTGAGTCGAAATATATTCATGGGGTCCTCTTCCCATTATGGAATTCGATTTAATTATTGAATTCTCATTTTTTCCGTTGGGGATTACGGTATTACGTAAAATAGTGGGAGGCACTGCTAAGTTTAAAATATTCCATAACTTTGGCAGTGTGTATTATTATGGAAATTGTCGTTTATTTGTTTCCTTATTCTATTGTTTATATAGAATTAAACTTTTATTTACTGCACACATATTTTGATATGTTATCTGACTAGACTCTTGGTTGCAGTTATTCTAGAATAGGTTCTAGATACTATTAGACAAGGATATTATTAGATTAGTCTAGACCATCGGGAACTGTTGTTCTGATTTTCTTCTAAAATCAAGATGGTTAATGACTTAGTTTCTAAGTCACAATAGATAATCTAGATAGATATCCCTTTTAGGAAATAATACTTTAGAGACAATAGTTTCTTATGCAGTAAGAATTGACTTGAATTAGTTCATGTCTCGAGATTCTTGACTGGCATTAAGAAAGCCCCATTAGGTATTTGTTTATCTAGTAATGACGTTTCTTAGCTTTAATTACCTTTAGAGGCAATGTGTCCGACACGATTTGCTAATCAATTATTTACAATTGTTGTGAATAGTTGAATGCAAATAGTAAAGCTAAAGAAAGGAGATGTGTATAGTTGTGTATAGAAAATATCGATTTTCACAAATACTACAACTATAGGTATTGGATACCAGATCTCCCGTCTAGTTGTTTAAAAATATTAGTTAACGATTGTTTTGATATTTGATATCGGAACTTGCAACTATTGGATAGTTACTTGTTTTTATAAACAATTGTTATATATTTTAAATATGACTAGTAGTGTCATTGACTTAGAGATAAACATTAAGAAAATTATTCGGTAAAAATAAATAATTTAGAACGGTGCTTTATGAGTTTAATCACTTAAGCATTAGATGCTTATTCCGTATGGTGAAGGATGGTTTGATACTAGATCACACCACATATCCTTATCCATTTAATGAATATTGTATTCAGGAAAGTGATTAAGATCTCGTTTAACCAATGATTGTCATTTGACCACCAGAATTATTTAACTGATACATTGGATGTATGTAATTTAATAAATAATAATTGTTTAAGGTAGTTTTCTTTATTTCGTAACTTAGTTGATGAATTGTCATAACTTAGTTACGTGTTTCTGAAGGAACACATATTGAAAGTCTTGAAAGTATCAAGAGCTTTCAATCTGTTCTGATGAAACGTAGATTGAACATTTTGACTTGTTCAAATATATTCAATCTAAAGTATTTTGAAAACTTGATCCTTAAAATTCATTACATGTCTTTGAACTGTTCATGGATGTTTGATACGATCAAACGTATGAATTTAAAGCAATTGGTTCTAAGGTTATTTAGTGAATATGATTCATATTCAATATTATACTTCCACGATTCCATCTTGATGGAATTGAGTAGTGGGAGCAGTCGAATCTTATATGATTTGATTCGTTTGATATTGAATGTTACCGAATTAGTTTCAATACTCTTGGGGATATGCTCCAGTATCACTAGTTCATCTTTTTGATTTATGTTTCATTAATTTCTACAGATACATATATGATATGTATAAGTAGAAAATCTGAATCTTGAAAAGTTTAAGATTTGAATCTTTCTTTTATATAATAGTTATATAATGGAAATTACTTACACCTTGGAGGTATAAGTAAAAGTTTATCGTTTATTCTATTTAATATAATATTGTATTCTATTTAATATGATATCTTTCCTACGATCCTAAGTAATAAAATTGTTTTATTACTTGGTGTGTAACATCTGATGTTAACTATTGTAGCAAAGACTTGACATATTGAAGTCAAATGTGAGAATGGTAAATTATAAATGGAACTATGTAAATAATAAGATGAAACAACCCTTATACATCTTCTATATAAGTCTAATAGGATATCAGAATCATTTACGAGTATTTGATACTTAATGGTTCTGTTGTTTTCTTATTGAAGAAAATTATCCTATAACTTATAATGGAAGCGATATTTGATATCGATTCTGGAAGTTCACCATTGAACCATAGATCTAAGATTGTTCATAGCTTACTACGATCAAGTTTTGAACTTGATTAAGCTTTCATTATGAATTAGTTCATGATATGTGCTAATTGTTTGCGCAGCGAAAGCAGTATGAGCTTGTTAAAGGTTTAACCTTTACAGTATGACAGTGAGAAAAGTTATACTCAGCAATCTATTGTAGATTCTGAGAAAACTTATCTCTAGTCAAACTAAATGAACAATTAGAGATATATTGGTTAATGTTGATACTAAACTGTACATTTTAGCTAAAGAATGCAAAGTGGCATTTTTGAATAACTTATTCAAATAAGAGATCAGTTGTGATTTCTTTGTTTGAAGAGTTCATTCTGGAATGGCCCTAGAGTTTGTGTTCTGCTGAGATCGCAGTTTAGTGTGCTTGCTTATAGAGCCTATTGTAGACTCAGATAAGTCTTCCAGAAATCATTGTTCTCTGTTTTTATATCATCAGATTGTCTGATCTTGTCAAAGTATAGAGAATACATATATGATTGAAGGGTTAGTGGGAGCGTGCAAATTACTTTCTAGTGTTATATATCTTAACAACATTATCATTATTATGGTAATAATGAGATGTTTGTAAGGTAAAAGTTTTACCTAAGTCTTCTTTACTCCGTGAAAACAGTGGGAGTAGTCTCTGTTATATACGATATAAAGTTTTATATAAGATATAAAACTAAGAGACTTGTGAGATACTCCTATTATTCGTACATTAGATATGATCTAATAAAGGACATAACTAGGCTATCTGTATGACAGTTAGTATAACTGTTGGACAGTTATTGTGTGTCTGATATAAAGTATTCATCTTTCGTAAAGGATGATTCCTTTTTCGAAAGAGATATTGATTAGAATGTCTAATCAATCTTATGTATCATTTGATGATGACAATAAATACTTTATAATGTGCGATTAAAGATATTGATTTAATCGTAATTGTTACGATAAATTTTGATATCCTATAGACCATAGGATGGATCTTGAAACACGTTCTTTGTGATCTTTGAGATATTAAGAACGAGTTTCTAATTCATGGAGAATATAGTCTGCAACCATTAGAGTCATATTAGTTTTGAGACTAATTATAACGTTAGACAGTCTACGTCATAAAGAGTCACAAAAGATGCAGTGGGAGTGTCACGAAAGATTCTACTAACTGAGTAGAATTAGATGCAACTTATGAAGTATTGACTTATGAAGTTGCATAGTGACCTTAAAATTTAGAAGTTTTAAATTGGTTTTGTGCTTGCGGTTGTCCTCATAGTATTTTTGGATTTGATCCCTAAATACTTGGACAACTTAGTAGCTGTAGCATAATACAGATATAACATCCATTTCATATTAATGTATAATTTAGATTCTACAAAATATGAATGATGTAGACTATGAGAAACGATGGAGTTTGTTTGACAAACTCAATATGTCATAGCGGACCTGCTTTTTGTTGCCTACCTCTTAAGTACTGGGTGAGCTTTTGAGAGCCATGTGTATACGATACACATTGAGATGTGTATATGATACCGTGGATTGGCATTAGAGCAAGTGGGAGAAATTGTTGGGGTTGGTGCTCAGAGCGCCAATCCGGACCGTATTTATGTCTGATTCATGAATACGAACATCCCCTTATTCCATAATATTACTTATTTATGGTTGCACCTCTTGTTCTTATATACGTATTCGATCTGATTACGATTAGATTGAAACTAAATGTGGTTTAGTGATATGTATATATTAGACAAAGGCCCGATAATATATAATGCAGTACACAGTTACAAAGTTAGTTTGTAATTGACATTGGGAAGTGTCACTGCTATATGAATATTATCAAACATAGTTCCTGGTCAAGATTTGCTAACACGGGTCGGTTAGTCAAATTCGTTGAGACTAGTACATGTCGTATATCGAGACTTAGTCCGATGGTTTATCCCAATGAACCATGAGTCTGGGGAGACTCGTATAGACATGTAGGTGTTTATAGTGTATAAACACTGAACGGCTCACCGAAGATTCTTAATGGATGGTACACTCACGTCAATAAGAATCTTCTCGGGTTGAGTAGCATAGTGGTCCTTCGACTTGAGACACCACTGTGGATGTATGAGACATCCTCCACACTTAGATGGCAGTCACGTCACCGATCTATTTAGATCAGACCTCCGCCTGTTCGTTGGGTGTGGATCGATCCTCAGGATATCTTGTGTGTGTCAAGATAGGATCCGCCAGTTCTATGTACAGAGCATAGGTAGTCCATATATATTTAACAGTCTGTTAAATCTGTGGCCACAGTATACATCGGAAGTAAGTTCCGAGTGTTATTTAAAGATTCCTAATAAATACGTCGACGAGATAATACCTATAGAGATTTGACGTTTACATCTATATCTCTGGGATTATTTGGATACCTGTGACGGATGGATTATACGTATGCAATGACCTCGACCTGTATGATTCAGCTAGTTTATCTGTGATCGTCATAATCTACGGGTGGATAGATTATGGACACGAAATTAGATTTCGTGACGGATATACCTGAATCTAGAGAGTCTCAATAATGAAACATACTCGTAGAGCACTAGAGCAACATTTATGAATAATGATGATTATTTATAAATCGTTTAAACGTTAAACGAAAAATACATGCGAACGGGTCGAACCGTCATTTCCTAATTAATGTGTATTTGTATTTAATATATGATATTATTAAATACACATTAATAAATAGTCAAATAAAGGTATTTGACATATATCATCAATATATGTATTTGAGATATTTAATGTAAATATAATACATATATTTGATATATTTGTATTTAATTAATTATTTAATTATTTAATTGTTAAATGATTAATATAATTAAAATATAAATATATCACCAAATGATAAAGTTAGGAAATGATTATAAGTGTAAATGTTTGACTTTACATTAAAGAAAAAGGTTGTCAAATTGATTTTGACTTCTTAAGATATTTGTTCAAAATTGTTTGAAAAATGAAAAATATATTTCTCTTTATTTCTTGCTAAATTCGGCCATACACTTAAAAGATAAGAGTTATATTTTTCTTAGTTGCATTTGTTGACTTAATTAAATGTCTTTAAAGTTGTTTTTAGATATTTAACCAAGTTGATCAAATGTAAAGTGAAATGAAATTGAAATTACAAGACTTGCATTTCCTTTAGTGAAATTCGGCCAAGGTGGAATTGGTGCTAGTATATATTGTTTTTTCATTTCATTTATTCATAACCTAATACACTTTAACCAAAAACTCCATTAAAGGAAAGCAAAGAAAGCTAGAGAGAAAAGAAAGAAAAATCAAGAAAAGCTTGGAAAATAGTAAGTATTTCCAACCTTCCATTAGAGAGTAATTTGTTCCTCTTGTTGTGGGCAACATCTTGTGATGTTCTTGAGTTTTTCTATTCTTTATTCTTTGTGTTTTTGATGGAAAATGTTTGGTGAAAGTGTAGAGCATGTATAATGGAGAAAGCTTATGACTAGTGTAGTTATAAGTATTCTTTTAAGGTTTTGGAAACCATGTTGCTAATCTAGAGTTGTTGACCCAGTCTTAAATGACCTAGATTTGATCTTGAGTTGTTTCATTTTGTTGAGACTTGGATTGGATGGAAGAATGATGATTGAAATAATTGATTTAACCAATTTGGTGTAATTTGTCCAATTTGATGAAATTGAAAAATTAGGGTTCATGACCAATTCCAAATTTGGGGCTTTTCATATATGTTGTGCATTTATATGTGTATATGATGCATATAAAGTTTCATGTACATTGGATTACATCTTGATGTGTTTTGATGCATGAAATGACAAAATGCACAATTTGCCACCAAAAGAAGCATTCGGCCAAATGAAGGAATATTTGGGATTTTGGTTGTTTTGTCAATTACAAACATATGAAAATTACTCGATAGAGAAATCAGTTAAAAGTGGAGGGTGGTCAGAAGAAACTTTGAAATAGGATAGGGAAGAGAACATAATGTGCTCCCAAGAGATAATATGATGTGAGATGCGAAGTTTTTGTGACATATGATCCCAACAACGATACTCTTTGTGTTCACTCCCATAATAAAAGAAACAACAGATTCGAGCACGAGGTTCTAACATGTGATGCTCAGTAGGAGGAAGAATGATAAAACAAAAACTCCCAAGAAAAAATTTAAGAAAATCATAGGAGAGAGAAATACCATATAATCACTCATAGGGAGACTTGTGTTGTTTAGTGGCTGAAGAAGAAATACGATTAATAATATATATTGCGATGAGAGCGGCTTCGCCCCAAAAAATTTATAGACAAGAAGATGATATAAGCATGGATTGAACACAATCCAGAATATGACGATATTTGCATTCTGATCGCCCATTTTATTAATAGGTGTATGGGGCAAGATCTTTGGGATGATGTACCTTATTTTTTAAAAAACCTTTGAAGTGCATAGTCAAGATATTCTTTGGCATTATCAGTGCTTAATATTTTGATGATTTTGGAAAATTATGTTTTTATCATTGACGCAAAATCAATGAAAATCTGAGGTAGTTCAGATCGCTGTTTCATGAGAAAGATTCAAGTAAACCGAGAATAATCATCAATGAATATGACAAAATATTTGGACCCTTCTATAGTGGGTGTAGAAGAAGGTCTCATAAATCAGAATGAATTAAGTAAAAAAAGAACGACATAAGTATTATTATTATTTTTAAAAGATAAAGTTGGTTGTTTGCCAAGTTGACATGAGACACAATGTAAAGAAAACTGTTTGGTAACAGAATCTAAGGATCCATTATAAATAAAATGACGAAGTTTACTTAAAGAAGCGTGACCAAGGCGTAGATGCCATAATTGAAGAGAATATGGTGTAGACATCGCACATAATTGGGAGACACGAATGGAAGTAACATGCAAAGAGGTAAGCTCAAATAGACGTCCAACTCTACTACATGTCCCAAGAATCCGTCCCGTCCGCAGATCCTGCACACGACAACCAGTGGAAGAAAATATTAGTTCGAACCTAAGTTCACATAGTTGACCAACAGATATAAGATTGAAAGTAAGTTTCAGAATAAGAAATATGTTAAGTAATTCAAGAGCATAGGTAAATGTCTAGACTGGCTTACAGACATTTGTGAGTCATCTGTAGTAGAAATCGGAGAGACATTCGTGGTGGGATATATGAAGGAAAATAACGGAGATTGAGAAGTCATGTGGTTGTAACTACCAGAATCAAAGTACAAAGGAGAATTACCTGAAGTGACAGATAAGATAGTAGAAGTACTAAGAGGTATGGAGAGTATCTTTCTAATGAGTGTTTTTAAGTTACTAGTGGATGTATGAGAGGCAATGACCTCAGAGGTAGCAGCAATAATTGAAATTGCTATCTTGGAGGTGTTGGATAATTATGACCCATAGCATCACTATTTGTAAAAGATATGGTGTTCTTTGTACAAATTAACTATGTGATATATGAAATTGCTCTTTTATCATTTTGTAATTGGATTACTTAGATATAAAAATGATAAAAGTCCATATGATTAGTACTGGATTAATAAGATATGAGACAATATTAATTCACGAAAAGTTTAATCATTAAATATCCATAGTCATAGTATTATCGAGACTGGACATCGATAATGCGGAATAAGCTAGTATTGCACTTGTGCGCGTTATGGAAGCTTAACGGCATAGTTCTCATATATTTAAGTATTGGATACTTATGCAAGTGTGATAGGAGGTTCTGTTTGCCGATGGTACGGGAACAGCTTCGCTCTGGATAGACCCCTCGGAATCCCATTGGTAGTATGACTATGTGTCTATGGGAATCTGAATCAGGGTATGTGTATGTGGTCTTAACCTGAGACTTGCATCGCTAATACTTGCGACAATCAATATACTTTGGTTTTGGTCGTCCGGAGCTTTAACAGGTTCTGCGTACGCCTCTTCTGGGTATACTGAGAATCGTAGTGTATTGGGTGTGATGTCAAGATGGAAGTATCACTTCAGTCATATGGAGATGATGATCACGCAGAGATACAGAACTAGTACTCATAAATGTTATAGCTATCGGGATAGTATGACTAGGTCATGATTATCCGATTAAAGAGACTAGTTGCTAGTATCTGATATATGCTTCGTACGGGGCAGACATAATTCCAGCCCTAGGCCTAGCACGTGACATCAGATACTGGACCGTAATACGCAATACTTAGTATGCTACGCCTGATAAAGATTATATTTTCCTTTAAAGAATATTTCTGGAGAATTGGATAGGTACGGTGCTTTGCTAGAAGCCAACCATGTCTTGTAAATCGGTAAGAATGTGGTACCGAGTACACACGTGTTTGGATAGTCCGATGACCGTATTTACTGTCAACATATCCAGGGATCTCTTGGGTCACTTCCCGAAGATTCACCGATGAGATTTGACTCGAACAGAATTAATCTGGGATTAATTATGAGAGAGAAAATTAATCTGGGATTAATTACGACAAGAATTAATCTGGGATTAATTATCAGAGAAGGAATTAATATGAGATTAATTGCGTCGAGAATTTATCTGGGATTAAATTCGTCGAGAGGAGAGAACGCGATTAATTTGGAATTAATCGGTAAAATAAATTTAATAGTGAAATTGAATTTTTCTATTTAATTTATTTATTTGGGCTAAAATAATATATCGGATATATTAATTGAAATCGGATTTCAGCACGGAATTAAAATTTGATTTTAATTCAAGCGAACGAATTAATTTGGAATTAATTCGCGAGCGACTTTCGTAATAATTTTGCGAGAAATTATTATTTAATTAAATTGGATTTAATTATGTCGCGACGGAAAATTCGTTTAGTCGGATTAAACAAACCGGGCCCAAAATGTGTTGTGTAAGCCAACTAGATTTGGAATTAAATGGGTGAGACCAATGACTTACATCACTTGTCACTATTTGATGGAAGTTGTTGGCTATTATAAATGTGGCATTTTATTACACAAACACAAGTCAACTTAAGTGATATATTTTGGAAACAAAAATCACTATTCATTCTCTCATCCAAGCCTCCAAAACTGTGAGCTTCATCCTCTCCCCATGGAATTTTGTTGCAAAATTTCTACTTGCTAGCACATTAAGGAGTCAAAATAAGGTGATAGGGAAACTCATCCTTGAGTTTGGAACAACAAAGAAAGCTTGGAGCTTTCGAAATACAAAGAAAAAGTCTTGAAACTCATCCGATCAATGTGAGTATTTCTGCAACTCTCTTTGGTTTATTCACACACAAATCATCTTAGAGATCCTTGGCATGTTCTAGGAACGCTAACAGGAGGGCTGACCAGGTCTTGGGGGACGAGTGGGGCACTGCTAAATGGAATGGCCAGACAGCCTACACTAGCGAAAATCCACCCAAGTGGGACAGTGAGAGGCAATATGTCATCTTTCCTTGCATTTTTTACATTCAGTAAGGCTGCATTCATTCAGAGTATGATCAGATTTGTTGTACGTACGATGAAATTTACTTCTCCCCTTTGAGAAATATCTTCTCGCGGCGGCGAACACTGTTGGGGTTTTGGACAAAGGGCGCGGCGGAAGCGCTGTTCGGGCGAAATCGTAATTTTAAAATTTTTTAAATTACCGAATGAATTATTCAATATCCAATATGAATAATTCATTCATATTTCACCTAAACATATTTAATCGATATCAAATAACGACATAAATAGTTAAAAAAACGTCGCGAAACTTTTACGAAAATACTTTTCCGCAAAATGACATAAAACACGTTTTTGACCGAACCGGCCACCCAATACACATGAGGGCTACCCAGATCAGCCCCAATAGTATTAGGGCAGTTCATGGGTTGCCTGTACAGTAGCAAATTCACCGTTTGGGCAGCCGTCACTCGATTGGCTCAAAAGTCACTCGGTAACGTTATTTTTTACCGCTTTCGCTTATCACTAAATCAGATTTAGTTTCAATCTAATCATAATTAGATATATAATCGTAATTAGATCGAATATGTGTATAAAAGACAAGAGGTGCTACCATTAAATAAGTAATATTATGGAAAAATGAATTGTTCGTATTTATGAATTGGACATAAATACGATCCGGATTGGCACTCCGAGCATCAACACTAACAATTTATCTCACTTGCTCTAGTGCCAATCCACGGTATCATATACACATCTCAATGTGTATCACATACTCATGACCCTCAAGAACTCACATAGCACTCAAGAGGTAGGCAACAACAAGTAAGCATGCTTTAATAAATTGAGTCTGTCAAACAACCCAATTGTTTCCTTAGCCAACATCATTCATATTTTGTAGAACCCAAGTTCTACATCAATATGACTCAGATGCGATATCAGCATTGTGCTATAGCTATTAAGTTGTCTATTTATTTAGAGATCAAATCCAAAATACTATGCAGACAATCGCAAACACAATATTAATATCAAAACTTCTAATCTATAAGGTCATTATGCAACTTCATAAGTCAATACTTCATAAGTTACAACTAAATTAATAATAAATTTGTTGGATTTATATTAAATGAATCGGTTGTATCAATCAATTGTATCAGATATTGGATTTCATATATCCGTAATAGATTTTTTAATTTTCTAATTTTATGAATATTTCGAACAAATATGGATATTCATATTCATGGATGATTACGAAAACAGATACTGATTGTGCATTTGTTTTAATATTGATAAATTATGAATATAAAATTTTGGTTGCGAATGTTAATACATATATCTCAAATACTGTGAATATACTATAGCGCCATCTCTAAATGGGACTGAAAAGAAAATAGATACATTATTGTTAGAATTAACATCCATTTATTAAAGATCTAAGAAAAGTTCGGTTAAGAACAAATCAAAATTCTATAAAATTACTTGTACATATAACAAGTACATCTCTCATCTACTAAAATACTAAGGTATACAATATACGCCATTTTATATGTTTAAAAACAGTATTTCAAATATTTTTTTTTTGGAAACATTAGAAATCTCGCCGTCAAACCACAAGACTCGAACTTAAATGGAATAGGTAAAATATTCGACTGTCTCATGCTCTTATAAAAAATACACTATTGCACTCGAACTCAGGACCTGACAATTAAGTTCTAAGTCATTTGCCACTAAATCACATTTCTTGAGACTAATAATATTTTAAACATATGACAACTATTTCATCATGTTATTCATTTATACACGTTCCGAATAAATTCCCATTTACTATATATTTCTGGTGTGATATGCTAGTTTTTATAGAAATTATACCTTTTATATTTGTTGATGGTGTTTTCAGGCACTACGATATTTAAAGCAGCACGACGAGGATAGAAGGGTAATTCCCTGCTTGGGTGGGATCATTAAAGCCAACCCGACCACTTTGCAATAAAAGAACAAGCACCTTGCGGTTTCAGACCGACCACAATAGTTAGAGACCGGGCACCTTATGGTTTTAGACCGAGCATATTATGATCGGTTACCGAGCACTTGGGTTAATGTGACCGGGCACTTTTCAGAATGGTGTAAACATTCTCAGTGCAAATGACCCTTATGATCGACCTCATGAAGACCGAGCACGTAGCAAAGACATTCCAGAAGAAGAAACATCCTATTTCCACAGGGAGGGGGATAACGTTATCCTACTTTCATAAGGAAAGGAGATGAGTCAGTATCCTAATAGGATACAAGAAATAAAGACAGTATTAAATTAGAAATCCGTGCAAGAGGAGAAGATGGATTCGACTGAAGAATTCTTATACAAATAGGCATCTGACTTCTGTACTATTATAAATAGAATGGTAGAGTATGTGTAAGGGGCATCAGAATCATCAAGCTCTGACTTGTAAGAACAAAAAGAGATCTGAAAAGCGTGCTTGAGTAATAAAAGTGTCATCATGTTTGTGTCCGTGGACGTAGGTCGGATCCAAATCCACCGAACCACGTTAAATCCCCTTGTTGATTAGTGTATTTATCTGTTTTCCGCTAAATTTTCCTTTGGTCCCCCATAACCAAACAAATTCACTATTGAATGAGGATTACCTCGGGAGTGATATTCCATATTGCCCTGAGACCAAAATCCACCGTCAACAGTTGGCGCCGTCTGTGGGGACTCAAAAAAAAAGTAACTCGCGTAATAAAATAATGGCGAAGGCGGAAACCACCAATTATCAGGGAGCTCGGCTGCAGATTGGATGGAGAAGATCGAGGAGAACCTAAGGAAAGAAAGGGAGGAAAATCAAACCCTGCTAAAGACCATAGTAGACCGGATGGAAAAGATAGAAGGAGCGCACAACGGGAAATTCGATACCGGGACTAGCCGACGAAGAAACGAAATAGCAGAAGGAAAAAGAATTGTTGATACAAGTGAGGACGACATACCCCGGAGGAAGGGTCCCTACGGGATAAGATCTGTGGTGGTGTAGAAAGATTCCCAAACTGAGGACATGTGGGAGGAAGAGGATGACAAATCGTCACCAGACTCCTCCTATGATGACCCTTACAACACCAGGAGAGGAGGAAAAAAATATGACGAAAGAGTGCGGGAAGATACCGGCCTGAGAAGCACCACGCCCAAGACAACAGAAAGAGAGGAAACCGCAGGAGGCGGCATGGAACCAAAGACAGTAGCATGAAATCTTGGTTACGAGAGGAGCTAGCCAAATGGGGAGTATGCCCCAATACAGACTTAGGAGATGCCCGGGACGGTAAAGATGAGTCCCCACTCACAGAAGAAATAAGGTCAGAAAAATTCCCAAAAAGATTCAACATGCCAACCATGGCGCCATACAAGGGTTATACCGATCCCAAAACCCACATCGAAGGCTTCGTCCTGCTAATGGAGGTACAAGGGGTAACAGAGGACGCCATTTGCAAAGTGTTCCCCTTAACTCTAGCCGGACCGGCCATCCTATGGTATAGAAGCCTAGCCCCAAGAAGCATCAGCAGCTTCACACAACTCAAAAAGTCATTCATACGGCACTTCAAGGGGGCTTGTGTCCCCAGAAAGACAATTGGAGAACTAAGACTTATGAAACAAGGAGACGATGAACCTTTGAAAATATTTATTGAAAGATACCACAATATGGTACTCGAAGTCGGAGGGTATGAATCCCCGAGGCCCTGGAAAGCTTGAAGGGAGCCTTGAAAGTAGGGAGACTATGGACCCACCTAAGGATCCAGGACACCCCGGACTACGCAACCACCCTGGAAGTGGCCCGAAAATTCATTCTATTGGAAAACGAGGAAAAAATATCCCGAAAATGGAACACCATCAGAGAAAGGACCACAAGGGAGGGCGCCCCCCGCCGTGTAGAAAGAGAATCCAGAAGACCACCCCCGAAACACAAGGAGTTCAAACCATGCACCGAGACAACCAAGAGAGAAGGGCGCCGACCCAAGTAAACCATGTGGTCGGGGAAGATGCCTACATTCCCCTAAAGAAACCATTGGGACAAATTGTCATGGAGATTCAAGGAAAAGGCCTCTTAGTAGAACCCGACCAAAGAAGATTTCCCCCAGACAAAAGGAACCAAAAGGCTTATTGCATACACTACAACTCCAGAGGACATGCAACGGACGGGTGTAAAGAACTGCGGGAACAGATGGAAGACCTAGCACGAAACGAATATCTGAACAAATAATTGACCACGAAGTACGGCCAGTACACAGACAAAGAGCACGTGGACGCCAAATCAATATCATTGCAGGAGGGAGAACACTGGCCGAAAACTCTAACCGGTCAAGGAAAGACTACAGCAGAACCCGAGGACCAGACGTCCTAGAAACAGAGCAGGTCACAAGGCTCCAAGGAAGCCGGTCGGTAACGATAATGTTTACCGATGAGGACACCCGAGGGGTAAGTTTCCCTCATGACGATGCATTAATAATCAAGGCAGTAATTAGCGGGTCAGAAGTAGACAGAATCCTAGTGGACCCCGGAAGCGCAGTTGACATAATTTCCAAAGAAGCATTGGATGACCTAGGGGTGGAGTATGCAGCCCTGACCAACGATAGCACTCCCCTATACGGTTTCAGAGGATCAGCCGTCATCCCACTGGGAATGATACAGTTGGCAATGACTGTCGGAACATATCCCCGGACCCGGACAATCATGACAGACTTCACTGTAGTGGATTGCATGAGCAGCTATCAGGCCATCGTCAGACGACCTTTCATGATGAAAACGAAAGCCGCAATGTCATGCTACCACCTAAAACTGAAATTCCCCACCCGGGAGGGGATCGTAATCGTATGCGGAAGCCAGAAAATAGCTCACAGCAGCTTCGCAACTCTCTCACGAGAGACTCTCTGCATCAAAGAAGATACCCGAAAACGACAAAGAAGCCTGGGTGAAGAAGAAGAAAACAGAAACCCTAGGCCTCGGCCAAACAAAAATGCCCGACTCGCTGCAGCTGAGGAGCCAGAAGAAATAGAACTTTACGGGCCATGAAAAAGCATAAAGATAGGGGGAGGTCTGCGCAAGTCTCTACAACAAGATCTACTAGAATGCTTGAAAGAATACCCAGACATCTTTGCCTGGGGATACGATGACATGCCTGGGATCGACCCAAGATTCATCAATCACCGCCTAGCAGTAGACCCATCACGCAAACCGGTCAGGCAAAAGAGAAGGAACTTCAATCAAGAAAGGAGTAAAGCAATAGCAGCCGAGGTTGAGAAGTTACTAAAGGCAGGTCTCATCAGGGAGGCAAGATACCCAGATTGGGTATCAAACGTAGTGTTGGTCAGAAAAAACAATGGCAAGTGGCGAATGTGTGTCGATTTCACCGACCTAAACAAGGCGTGCCCAAAGGACAGCTTCCCTTTGCCGAACATAGACCAGCTAGTGGATGCCACAGCTTGTCAAGGATTACTGAGCTTTATGGATGCTTTCTCCGGATACAACCAAGTCAAAATGTGCCCTGCAGACGAAGAGAATACCACTTTCATTACCGATCAAGGACTTTACTACTACAGAGTGATGCCCTTCGGGCTAAAAAATGCTGGGGCAACCTTCCAAAGGTTGGTAAACAAAGTTTTTAAACCACTCATCAGCACGACAATGCTAGTTTACGTCGATGACATGATAACGATGTCGAAAGAACCAAGCTATCACATGGCCGACCTAAAAAAGACCTTCGAGCTATTAAGGAGACACACCTGAAACTCAATCCAGAGAAATGTACCTCGGGGTAGCCTCAGGAAAGTTTTTAGGTTACATGGTGAGTGCCCAAGGCATCGAAGCAAACCCACAGAAAATCCAGGCAATACTGGGCCTAAAATCCCCCACAGTGAAATGAAAGAAGTACAGAAGTCTGACCGTTAGAGTGGCTGCGCTCAATCGGTTCATATCACGAGCAACTTACAAATGCCACCCCTTCTTCAAAGTGATCCAAAAAGCAAAGAAGGATATCGACTGGACACCAGAGTGCGAGGAAGCCTTCCAGCAGCTGAAGCAGTATCTAGTACAAGCCCCCACTCCTGGCGAAAGCCACTCCCGGGGGAAACATTATACTTATACCTGGCCATTTCGGAGCGAGCAGTAAGTTCGGTACTGATACAAGAAACCGACAAGGTCCAGAAACCTGTTTACTACATCAGCAATACCCTCCTAGACGCCGAGACCCGATATCCAGTACACGAACTGGTCGCCCTTTCATTGATCACGGCAGCTCGGAAATTGCCGGCCTTACTTCCAGGCCCATCCTATCAAGGTCTACACCGATCACCCCCTAAAAAAATTCTACAACGGCCAGAAGCTTCGGCGCCAGACTAGTAAAATGGTCGGTAGAGCTAAGTGACACCGACATCTCCTACCTCCCGAAAGCAGCAGTGAAAGGGCAAGCCTTGGCAGATTTTGTCGCCAAATTTACCGAACCTCATGTCCTGACTATAGAAGAAGACAAATGGGAGAGATGTCTGTAGACGGTTCCGCCAGCACACAAAGCAATGGCGCGGGAATCATCCTAAAAAAACAACAGGGGGGAAGAAATCTCGCTCGCCCTGAAATTCGCTTTCATAGCGACCAACAATGAAGCAGAATATGAAGCAATACTGGGTGGTTTAAGACTATGCACGGTACTGGGGATCCGAGATGTGGTAGTAAGAAGTGACTTACAGTTAGCCATTCAGCAGCTAAAGGGAACATTCCAAGCCAAAGAGCCTAGCATGATGGCCTATCTGACCGAAGTGAGAAAGTTAACGGGGAAAATGGGGGATGTACGCTTCGAACAAATCTCCCGAGAAGACAATTGTGAGGCAGACTCTCTGGCACGGCTCGCCTCCTCAACAAAAGCCGAGCACCCCAGAATAATCCCTTTGATTTACATCCGGGAAAGGAGCGTAGGGGAATCTGAAGTAGAAGTTCTAGATAAAGAAAGCAAAACATCATGGATGCAACCCATCAGAAAATACCTGGAAACAAGAGAAACACCATGAGACAAAACGGAGGCCAGCAAGTTAAGATACAAAAGCACCAGATTTTCCCTAATCAACGGGGTACTTTACCGAAGAGGTTACTCAGTCCCCCTCTTAAGATGTCTAGCAGAAGAAGATGCGAATTATGTGCTCAAGGAGATACATACGGGCATCTGCGGAAGCCACGCCGGGGGTCACTCAATTGCTTTCAAAGCCCTAAGACAAGGTTTTTACTGGCCGACCATGCACCAGGTCGGCACAGAAGTGGCCCGCAAGTGCGAAGGATGTCAGAAAAATGCAAATCTCCACCACCAACCAGCAGAACAATTAACTACACTACTCAGTCCCTGGTCGTTCGCCCAGTGGGGACTAGACATCATTGGGCCAATGCCACGAGGGAAATGACAAGCAAAATACGCCATCGTGGCCATAGATTATTTCACCAAATGGGTGGAAGCAGAGCTATTATCCGCCATAACAGAAAAAAGCCACTGGATTCCTAAAGAAAAATATCGTTTGCCGATTCGGAATTCCCCGAGCCATCATCACTGACAACGGGAAGCAGTTTGATAGCAAAGGCTTCAGAAAACTCTGCGAGGACCTCCAGATCGCCCTAAGGTTCGCCACACCCGCCCATCCCAAGTCAAACAGACAGGTCGAGGTGACGAACAAGACCATCAAGGTTAACCTGAAAGCTCGGCTCGGATCCAGCAAAGGCCTATGGGTCGAGGAATTACCAGAAGTACTATGGGCACACCAGACAACCATAAAAACTCCACAGGAGAAACCCCGTTCTCCTAGCATACGGATATGAAGCTGTCATCCCCCAGTAGAAATCGGGGTGGTGACCTCCCACATGGTCCAACACTACGAGAGCAAACAGAATGAAGGACTTATCAGAACCACCTCGACCTAATCGAAGAGAAGAGAGAAAGATCAGCCATAAAAACAGAAATCTACCAACAAAGGATGACCCGCTTCTACAATAAAAGGATTCGGACACGCACCTTCATCCCGGGCGACCTAGTGCTAAGAAGGGTAACCCTAAATACCCGAAGGCCAGAGGAAGGCTCGCTAGGCGCCAAATGGGAGGGGCCCTACAAGGTGGTAAAAGTAGTAAGGCCAGGAGTATACATCCTAGAACAGCTGGACGACACAAGATTAAAAAAGCACTGGAACGCCGAGATGTTGAGAAAATACTTCCAGTAAACTCTCATTTCCTCCTTTTCATTTGCAGCAAACAAATAAGGGACAGAAATTCGAATACAGAGCCTCTCTCAAAATGACCCACAGAGAGTTGTAAGAAGGGCAGTATGTCCCCGAGTATAAATAAAAACTTTTTTTTTTCACCCCCTCTTCTAAAAAATAACACTTTACCATATTCAAAAACTCTGGGGACATACTCAATACAATGGTCCAAAGCCAAAAAGCACAAAACTCGCAACTACCCGACCACGGCTACCACCATAAAGAAGCATAAAGTCACACCAGAATCGTTCAACTCCATACAAGCATTAAAAAGCGGGGACGAAGGTATAGATCCATGAGAAGCATAGCACGAGGAGGGATGATACCCCCGTGGCGATTGCTTGCTCTAGTATTACCGAACATAAGGAAGAATATGCCCTTAATGTTTCAATCACCTCGGGGCCGGATTACGGTCCACCGAGGTCATCCAACTCGGGATCGGGTTACCTCACTCTGAGTCATGCTCGTTGGTCTGGGGACGGGACATTCCCCCAGAACCAAGTATCTCTCTTGGCTCGAGGTCCTCAGGGACATACTCGATGCATAGGATCCGTGAGAAGCATAGCACAGGGATGGATAATACCCCCGTAGCGATTGCCTACTCCAGTGTTACCGGACATAGGAGGAGGAACATGCCCTTAATGTGTCGAACACTCTTTTGATCCTCACTTACCCGATGAAATGGATCCGCGGGAAAGCATAGCACGGGAGATGATGATGCACATGTGACGATTGCTAACTCCAGTGATGCCGGACCTAAGGAGGAATATACCCTTAGTATCTCGGACACTCTTTGATCCATTCATCATTTGGATCCGAGAGAGGCACAGCACGGGAATGGTTGTGCCCCTGTGTGGCGTGTGCCTGCTCCAGCGTGGTAAGGAGGAGCCCTCATACAATACACAGGCTCCCCAGTGACCCGACTTGTAGAGGATGTGCCATCACCATTCAAACGCTCTACTGATCCAAATCCTGGTTCGCCGGGACTCTGAATTGAAAGATTCGGAATTGTGTTTTGGAGACCTCGGACATGACGCTGTCTTGAGGCATCCGTGTTGTTGTTTATACTTTCAAAAAATTTTTGGGATAAGTGCTAAGTCACCCCCACCTTTTAATCTTATTTTCCAAAGTTTTGTTTTCATTTTTCGCCGGACTGGCAAGGGGACGCCCGTGCCGGATTTGGTAGGACTTCAAAGGTTGATTCGCTTCCCTTTTATACAAGTCCCAAAGATTACCCGGCTCGGGGCTGGATTTCGTTCCGCCGAGGCCATTACACTGATCAGCTCGGGGCTGGATTTCGTTCCACCGAGGCCAATTGGCCAATCAACTCGGGTTCGTGTTACGTCCCACCGAGTCGGTCTTCTTTGGACTGGGGAGGTAACATTCCCCCAGAGCCAAGTGTTTTCCTCAACTCGGGGTCGGGTTACGTCCCACCGAGTCAGTCTTCTTTGGACTGGGGAGGTAACATTCCCCCAGAGCCAAGTGGTTTTCCTCAACTCGGGGTCGGGTTACGTCCCACCGAGTCGGTCTTCTTTGGACTGGGGAGGGTAACATCCCCCAGAGCCAAGTGTTTCCTCAACTCGGGGTCGGGTTACGTCCCACCGAGTTAGTCTTCTTTGGACTGGGGAGGTAACATTCCCCCAGAGCTAAGTGTTTTCCTCAACTCGGGGTCGGGTTACGTCCCACCGAGTCAGTCTTCTTTGAACTGGGGAGGTAACATTCCCCCAGAGCCAGTGTTTTCCTCAACTCAGGGTCGGGTTACGTCCCACCGAGTCGGTCTTTTTTGGACTGGGGAGGTAACATTCCCTCAGAGCCAAGTGTTTTCCTCAACTCGGGGTCGGGTTACGTCCCACCCAGTCGGTTTTCTTGGACTGGGGAGGTAACATTCCCCCAGAGCCTAGTGTTTCCCTCAGCTCGGGATCAGATTACATCCCTCCAGCTCATGTTGTCCCCCACGAAGGGTGTTCGGATACAGGAAACATAAAGAAAAACGAAGAGAGAAAGAGAGAAAGAAAAAGACATAAAGATGTATATATATCAAGATACAGCATGAAATTTTATAAAAAAGTTAAGTACACACAGGGCCCCGTCCGGTTACCCATTCTCACATCAACCCGCACAGGGGCATGAAGTTCTTCCTCAGCTGGCTCAGACGATGAAGGGATCGGCTCGGGAATAGCGGCTTCGACCTCGACAGCATGGGAGACCTCTACTTCAGGAAATGGAGATGGGATCTCAAGATGAGCCTCGCCAGGAACAGGAATATCATGTCGTCCTTCTTGAAAAACCTGGGAGAGACCGGAGCAACCGAAATCGGGTCGGGATCCATCACCTTCTCGGAAGAAGGGGGAGCCACTTCCGGAACTCCTCCTCAGAAATTTCCTCCTTGCAAAACCTGCTGGCCGCGTAGATAGGTTCCATATTCAGACCAGGCAGTACCATCGGTATTAATTCGGCACAATCACCAACCCCTTCAAGGCGGATAGCATCCTTCTCGGCCTCAAGTTCGGCCTCTTTCCTCTCAAGATCATCCCGAGCCCGTGCCATTTGTTCGTCATTGGCCTTCAGTTTGGCCTCAACACTTGACACCTTCACTTTCAAAATGCCAATCTTAGATTGGGCGGCCTTCAAATCCTCCCTAGCGGTGTCGGCAAGTTTTCGCTCCAGCGCAGCAGCAGCCTTAAGAGCCTTATTTGTTTTGAAGGTCTCGATCGCAGTCAGCTCTTGATTCTTTATCACCTCATCCCTTTCGGCCAGTTTAGCCTCCACCTCTGTAAGGCGATTCTGAAGTCTCTGGGCCTGACCACCCTCAGACAATAGACTCAGAAGGAGGTCCTTATTTTTGGCCATGAGGTAAGTAGCCTGCACAAAACAAAGAAGTCAAGATGTGAGATAAGAAAACCAAGACCCGAAATCAGAAGGGAGAAGAGTAACTACCTTCGCCATTTGGGAGCTCATCTCTGTCACCAAAGCCTCAGGAGAGATGTCCTCATATCTCGAAACCTCCCCCGAGGAATCACCTCGGCCAGTTCATTAAAAGCCGGCACTAGATGGAAGTAGCCTCCCGGATGTCTTCCCCCAAATCATCCACACCGATGATCACAGAACCTTTTCGCTTCTTGGAGGAGCCCTCAGACGATTTTTTCCCCCGACGGGCATCTTTCTTCTTGCCCTGGACGGGCTCCTCCTCCATCTCTTGAACCAACTCAGTCTCATCTGCCCCGAACTGACGCCTCCTCTTCCTAAAAGGCTTCGGCGGACTGACCAGCCGAGCAAATCCTGATGACAGCGCACCAGAGGGAGAAGATAGATCCCGAGCAGCCGGCTGAACCTTCCCTTGAGACACCCTCCCAGCCTCAACAGATTCAGGATGTGCTCGGGAGGTTCCAGTTTCAGATTGACCGGCCTTCTTCATGGTACCGACCAACCTCTCAAGATACTTCGGCCTCTTCGACATGCCTGTAAGAACAAAAGACAAAAGGCATGATCAGTACAGAACTTTGGCTAGAGCATAAACGGTATTTCCTTCTAAAAGACGAAGAAAGCAGAAAAAAGCAATCAAAAAAAAAAATAGCACAAGATCTACCTATCCGACCCGGGACTTTTGGAGGAACAACCCGAATCAAGCCGGACTCAGCAAAAGCCATATCATTCACCAACTCCCTCCAAAGAGCGGCATACCGCCGAGCCCAGAATACTCGCTTCCGGACCTGATGGGAAACCTTGGGAGCATCCCTCCAACAGGCTAGGAGGAATATAAGAAAATGGGTAAGAATCCAAACAAAAAAAAAAACTAAGGGAAGAAAAGCTAAAGGTCGATCTCCTAACCTCCCGCCCTAAAGATATCTGGTACCAAAATCTCCCCGTCATTCGACCTCAGGGTCCGTCCCCAATCTCCAGTGGCCCACAGAACCAGAGATCTTTAAAATTCTTATTGGAGTCAGGAAGTTTTCGGACGACGTTTGACGAACTGTCATAGGCAGAGAGGTAGTACCAACCGTGGTGAGTTTTTGGGTTGGCTTTCAACTGATACAACCTCTTCACCTCTTCAAAAGAAGGTTCGCCAAGCCCCGCCCGATGCCAAGCTACATACAAACCAGCCAAAATCCTCCAACTGTTTAGACTCAACTGATAGGGGGCGATCTCCATCTCGGCCAACATCCAGGCGAAATAGGGTTGAATCGGCTGCCGTAGTCCGCACTCAAAGAAAGCAGGAAGAAGTGCCACCGAGCCCTCGTCAGGTTAACTAGCACGATCCATCGAGCCGGGAACTTCAAGGGCAATATCTATTGGAATATCATATCGTTTCCGCAGCAGCGCTAGATCGTCCTCAGTTATCTTGGATGGCCGATTCATATCCAGAGCCGAGCTATCAAGTTCACTGGGCTCTGGATCCCTCCGAGGGACCCTCTGGTGATAAGTATCTTGCTCAACTTCAGAAGGGGTAGGGGTAGTGTCAAGGTCTTCCACACTGGGTGCCCCCGAGCCCGAGGAGAGCTCTTCAGCAGGGGGAGTTGAGGGTTTAACAGGGTTTTTTGGGAAAGAACTGTTGTTAGGCATCCCTGACATCCGAAAAACAAAAAAGGAAAGAGGAAGTCAGTCTATAGCTAAAAAAACTACTCAAGGTTTCCGTATTAGCTAAGCAAGTGGGTTCTAAAATGCCCTAAGCAAAATCCGACAAGCCATAAATCTTTCTCTAGCAACATCCAAAGATAAAAACAGATTCACAACACATAAAAGGGAAGAGGTCGTTCAGAAGACTTACTTGTTCTTTTCAGAAAGGCTAAAAGTTGTACAGTGCGATTTTCCCGTCCCTTATATTCACAGGTCACAGTGGGGAGAGAGAAAGAGAACTCGCAGTTGAGAAAAACTCCAAAAGCACTGAGTTGAACGAGTCACGATTGGAGCAGGGAAATGTTTACAGGTAAGAAGAAAAATTTGCCAAAAAAAGTGCACAGTGAAAGCCCCGTCTTCTTATAGCCATAATCAGGACGATCGTGGCCATTGGATCGAAATAGGAAACCCGGATGAACGCCAAGTGTCGACTGCAAAGAGGTCTGCCAAAATTGAACAGACGGTTGAGATCAGCGCACTGTTAAGGCACCTCTACACGGTCGATTCGCTTCCTTTTTGGCGGGAACCAGACGGATGTTTGACAAGTGTCGAACTTAGAAAAAACCCTAAAGATGATTTGATAGGCATTTAAACAGACGTGACTGTTGCGCGTCTCAAGAAAAGGTGTTTGAAAAGAGGCGACAGAACACTTTGATTCAACACCGGGTCGACCTCCAACAGAGTAAATCAGCACACCATCTTTATATAGTTCCCGGAACCAACTTGTACACTCGTTGGAACCGAGAACTAGGGGACAGATGTTGATGGTGTTTTCAGGCACTACGATATTTAAAGCAGCACGACGAGGATAGAAGGGTACTTCCCTGCTTGGGTGAGATCATTAAAGCCAACCCGACCACTTTGTAATAAAAGAACAAGCACCTTGCGGTTTCAGACCGACCACAACAGTTAGAGACCGGGCACCTTATGGTTTCAGACCGAGCATATTATGATCGGTTACCGAGCACTTGGGTTAATGTGACCGGGCACTTTTCAGAACGGTGTAAACATTCTCAATGCAAATGACCCTTATGACCGACCTCATGAAGGCCAAGCACGTAGCAAAGACATTCCAGAAGAAGAAACACCATATTTCCACATGGAGAGGGATAAAGTTATCCTACTTTCATAAGGAAAGGAGATGAGTCACTATCCTAATAGGATACAAGAAATAAAGACAGTATTAAATTAGAAATCCGTGCAAGAGGAGAAGATGGATTCGACTGAAGAATTCTTATACAAATAGGCATCTGACTTCTGTACTATTATAAATAGAAGGGTAGAGTATGTGTAAGAGACATCAGAATTATCAAGCTCTGACTTGTAAGAACAAAAAGAGATCTGAAAATCGTGTTTGAGTAATAAAAGTGTCATCATGTTTGTGTTCGTGGACGTAGGTCGGATCCAAATCCACCGAACCACGTTAAATCCCCTTGTTGATTGGTGTATTTATCTGTTTTCCGCTAAATTTGTCTTTGGTCCCCCATAACCAAACAAATTCACTATTGAAGGAGGATTACCTCGGGAATGATATTCCCATATTGCCCTGAGACCAAAATCCCTCAACAATATTAATTAATACCTATTATATATTTATCGATTGAATACATTACATGGAGTCCCTCATGTGAATTTTTCTCATGAACGATAGAATTCTGGTGGTTAAAACCTAAAAGCCGTATCTGGGCCTCAGTTAAAAATTGATGGGCTTAAAATATGAAGCCCGTATAAATCACGAAAATACTAAGTGAGAAATAATATATATTTCTAGTGATTATTTATATTATTTAAATAACGATTACGTCAGCTAATCGTACTAACCCAATATAAAAGCGACAGCGAGTATCAAGATTACATCATCATATGATTATGAACATCACGTGGGCACCAGCAATACAGACGGTCAAATGTCAACAAGTTCACGTGCTAACTATGATCTCGCCCTTTACATGTTACCCGTGCTCCTGTGGTCTGCCTGTCTGTGGTACCCTGTCCCAAATTTGTTGCAATAATAAATTCTATAAATATTTTTAATTAGGTAAACCACATGTTATTTGAATTAGGGTTTAAGACTGAGTTGGTAAATAAATAATATCTGGTTTAAGACTACATTAAATAAATATTAATTATTAATTTGGTATTAAATATAAAATATTAGATAAACTAATCCCCGTAAAAAAAAAATCTTTCAAATTAATGCCCAATCTATACAATGAAACCAATGATGGCTTTTGAGATAATAACAGCTAGACACTTAAATTTGGATTAAAATTAGGAGTTATTAAATTTTTTAAATAAATTAGTACTTATTATAATAAAGATAATAAAAATAAGACTGATTTTGATATTAACCAAGATTATTTTTATATTTTATGATTATTGATCATAATAAAATATTATAATAAAAAGAATTTGAAACTCTTAGCTATTTGTGAAATATAACAAAAAAATTCGAAAATCAAAGGACCGCTTAATCCGCATATGAGAAGGGCTAAAACTCTAAATAAAGAACCAAAAAATTCCATTTTATATTTATATGAGATTACATATATTAAAAACTCACTTACAATTTAAAAAAAAATTCAGGAATGCCTCGAACGAGGCATTAGAATAAAGATATCCCTATAAATAATATTTTCAACTAAAATTCACATTTGATTTAGCTCAACCAGGTCGCCATGAGTATCACTCGGAACAAAGAAATGGCACATACCCTATTGCTATCACTCGCGCTTCTAGTCGTATGCCTCAGCTCAGCTCATGGGGTTACCCCGACAGCGGTCCCAGTCCCGGTCCTGGTCCCGTCCCGGCGCCAGTCCCAGCTTCGGCCAGAGAGTTCCTGGAAGCACACAACCAAGCAAGAGCCGCAGTAGGGGTAGCTCCTCTCAAATGGAGCGAGAAGCTAGCCAATGCCACAAGTCGCCTAGTCAGATACCAAAGAAACAAAATGGGGTGCCAATTTGCAAACCTGACAAGCGGCAAATATGGTGCTAACCAGTTATGGGCAAGCGGCATGGCCGTGACACCACGAATGGCTGTGGATACTTGGGTGAAAGAGAAGAATTACTACAATCATGCTGATAATTCATGCGCACCAAATCATAGGTGTGGGGTTTACAAGCAAGTTGTTTGGCGAAAGTCTCTGGAATTGGGTTGTGCTCAAGCTGCTTGTGTTACAGAACAAGTTACTTTAACTATTTGCTTTTATGATCCTCCAGGGAACATTATTGGTGAGAGTCCTTATTAGAAGAAGCCATTAATTTTCAGGCTTAAAAACTGAAATATTTGTGGTTCAAATTAAGCTCTGGTTTTAGATGCTATCTTCTTTTCAATTTAGTCAATAAAAGTACCAGACGAATTAAGAATAGTTTTGGGAAAATCAATGGCAATTGGCAAGTCATGGTTGCTTGTGGTAGAAATTAATATTATTTTGTTTATGGAAAATATTAACGAGTGTGTATTTTTTAAGAAATTATTTTGGGAAAATTTTCATAGGAAAAAGAAGAAATTAATTTTATTAAAATGAATTGTTAAAGTGCCTTTAGGGCACTCGTGACCCTTTGTTTATTTACTAAGACTATACGTTTCTGTCTTCTGTGTACACACACTCCACTCCACCGACAATATGAGAATCAAAGCACTTGGACTTCTCACTAGAATGCAGATGGCACAAGGTGGAAAATTTCTGAAATTTAACAATTCAATAATATTTTTAATAGTAAATAAGAAGTAAATAAATGATTTTTTTATTTAATCTAAAATTCATATATATTATATAATTATTGATTTATATTACCATATCACTCTTATAATAATAATATCAAGAACTCCACAATGTAATAGGGAAAATGAGTATTAGCCCATGATTTTTAACAAAACTAATAGAATCTGTTTAAAAACTAAACAGAATCTCTCACTGTTATAATAAAGAGTAATCATACACATACACTACAAGAACACCCCTCAAGACACACCCATACCTATTTTTAATTTGTTTTTTTCATCCTCAATATTTTAACAAATACTCAATATTTTAGCATTTTTGTATAATAAAACCCCATAATTTTATTATGAGAGAGTACTTTTTGATGTCAGCCGATTTTATTTAATTTTTAAGGATTTCGATTAATGAGGGGTTATGTGCATTTTCCCAATGTTTGATAATATTTCAAACTGACTGACTGACTGTTGCCTTTGGAGTATTCTGCCGACAATTCTAAGCAACCCCTTTGACTGTAGTCAATTTTTTGTTATTTTCTTTTGAAATAAAACTGTTTTTTCATTACTTATATGGGATTTTGTTACTTTGGCTATTAATTTCAAAAATGTTTTCCCTTAATTTCCAATATGTTTTTTAAGAATCCAGGGAAGAAAAAAAAAAAAGAAGACGACAAAATGTTAACCTCAATACTATTATTCATGCATTATTTGCTCTCCAATAAATACTACACAGCTTTCATGATGAGGTCAACCTTTCAACTTGTAAAAGCACAAAACAAAACTATTATAATATCTCATATCACTAATGATGATTCTGAACTGTTATATAAGGCATGCACTCCTTTAATATAGTAGACGTATTTTTGAGTTGAAAAATTAATAGGTTTTGGTTATTACAAATGATATCAGAGACAATTCATGATCCGACCCGATGTGATGTGTGAATTATTGTGATTTTGTTAAGAGTATATAAGTTTAATTTTTTATCTCCTACATCCGCAGAGTTCGAACTCATTGCAAGCCAAATAAGTTTGTTGACGACTGCTTTTCGTTTTAGGGGTAATTCAAGGAACTCACTCCTCGATCAAACCTCCCCTAAATAGTGAATTTGTTTGGTTAGTTGGGAACCAAAGTAAGCAAATAAGAAATCACAGAGAAAACAAAGGATTTAACGTGGTTCGGTGGATAACGGCTCCAACCTATGTCCACAAATGCAAATAAAGAAAATTTTTATTATGACCTCAGTGTTGGCGACTTGGTCGCATAATCGATTGTAATTGGTTTTGATGATGCAACGCGAGAAAGAAGACTTCGACGTGCAAACACGAAGCAATACAAAAAGTGTCGAAGCATATGTGGTGAAGAGCGAGAATGTGAAGACTTGCGAATAATTGAAGAAATCATGTGAAGTCTTAGCTTAGTGCTCTAATTGTAAGTGAGTTTATTCAAGTGATCTAAAGCTCTTAGGAATCATACATTTTGCATCACTTGCATTTAAAATGGCTTAGAATGCTAAAAGAATCAATTGCATTTTATTTGCACCAAAATGAACTTCATGCACAAGTGCATCGGTAAATGATCTTCCAAAAACTAGCAAAAGATTGAATTAAACTTCAAATGATATACCGTTAGATAGATATGTGTATCTTGTTTGCTACGGTTCAAACGGAACACAATTCCGATGCATAGAACTTTTGCTAGAGCCATTTTACTACAACATGTTAATATGTGCGTTTTCTGCATACATGTCACATTATAAAATTTCCGTAAAATTCATATTAATGTTTTTGGATCTGAATTTTTTACAGAATCTATATCTATGTGTCTAGTTTATGTAGAAATTTACGGATCATGATTTGGAATTTTCTAGAGAAAGTTATGGCCAAAATACCAAGTGTCATCAGTCTTGACTGGTCATCAGAACATGCACTTACTGAAACCAGGGAGCTCCAGACCGGTCCCCATACCGGTTTCCATACCGGTCTAGCCTTTATTGTGCAGTTACTGAAACCAGGGAGATCCAAACCGGTCTCCATACCGGTTTCCATACCGGTCAAGCTCTTCATATTGAACACTTACTGGAACCAGAGAGACTCATACCGGTTTCCATACCGGTCTAACAGACACTTTCTCAACGGTAATATAGCCGTTGGAGCCCTAGACCGGCATGCCGGTCTCCATACTGGTTTCCATACCGGTCTCGCTGTAAGTTGGGGAAAGCTTTGCATTTTATTATAAATAGGACCCCAACTCATTTGCCTTAGGTAAGAGACTTAATACACAACCTTCATACATTCTCTAAGGCAAATACAAGAGTGTCTTAAACCTTCATACACTTAAACACTCATACAAGCTCACACACATCTTCATTACATTTAGTGAGCTTAGATCACTTGGGTTTGCAACTCACACAATCTTCTTATTATTTGTGAGTGCCCAAGTGTGTTTTAATTCTTCTTTATCAAAACACTTGCGGTTTGTGAAATCCCATTTGGTTGGGTAAGTTGTAAAGGTTGTGAGTGCACCTACGAACAAAACTCAAAGTTGTAAAAGGTTCGGAGTGTGCCTTTGCGGAAAACTCTTGGTTACGAGTGAACCACGGAAAACTCGATTCTAGTGGAAATCTTCAAGCGAGGCTTGGGGGAGTGGACGTAAGCACGTTTGGCCGAACCACTATAAATCTCGGTGTCGTATTTCTCTTTCCCTATACTTTTGTTTTTAGCAAGTTTATTTATGCTTATACATATTGAATAGAAAACTTACATATAGGCTATTAATTGGAATAGAGAAAATTGCCCTAAGTCCCCACTTGGTAATAAGAGCTAAAAATCGGTAAAGATTTTATAATTCCGCATTTGTAGCGATAACCCAATTCACCCCCCTCTTGGGTATAGAGATTGCTTTGTCGCTATTACTTGTAGGGAATTTCAGTTGGTATCAGAGCGAGGTATTCTCAAGAAAGACTTGACCGTCCGAGAATAGATCATGGCATCTACAAGCAACTCGTCAAATCTTGCCGAGGGATTTTCAACGACTAGACCTCCGTTTTACACCGGAACGGACTACAATTATTGGAAGATGATAATGCTAAATTATCTCCTTGCCGTAGATCCGCAATCTTATTTGGTCATCACACGAGGTGCAAAAGGACCAACAAAAAGGGATAGCAATGGGGTTGAGATTCTGAAGCCGAGTTTGGAATGGGATAGTGAGGATGTAAAAATAGCCTCACAAAATGCTAAGGCACTCAACCAACTTCTATGTGCCATTGATCGGGATCAAGTAAGCAAGCTTCCGGAATGTGGAAACGCATATGATTTATGGAAGTCTTTGGAAATGGTCAATGAGGGCACAAGCCAAGTGAAGGAATCGAAGATCAACCGATTCATGTGCGAATTGGACAATTTCAAGATGGAATCCGGGGAAGAAATTGATCACATGATTTCGAGGTTTACGGTCATCATCAATCATTTGGGAGCCTTGGGAAAAGTCATCGGGACATCGGATCAAGTGAAGAAAATCTTGAGATCACTCCCAAAAGAGTTTAGAAGCTACACCTCCTCCATTAGAGAAGCAAACGACATAAACACTTTAAAGATGGATGATTTGGTCGGCAAATTGCTTGAGTACGAAATGGAGATCAAGATGGATAAAAAGGAGGAAGATAAGAAAAGGACAAGAAAGCCATTTGCCTTAAAAGCAAGAAGAAAAGATGAGTCAAGCTCAAGTGAAGAAGAAGATAGTGATGATGAGTTGGCTCAAATAAATAAGAGCTTCAAGAAGCTTCTTAAATCCGTAAAACAAAAGGGAAAATCAAAGACGGATGAAAAGAAAGAAGAAAAATGGCCGCGGAAGAACAAGAAAATTATTTGTTATGAATGCAACAAACCGGGTCATATAGCCACTGATTGCCCATTAAGAATAATGAAAGGAAAATCAAAGAAAAAGGCAATGAAAGCTACTTCAACTTGGAGCGATAGCGATTCAAGCTCATCTGAGGAGGAAGAGGTAGAAGTCAACGATAAATCAATAGCATTCATGACTATCACGGATGAGGACTTCCATTTTGAAAGCGATGAAGAAGAGGTACACAATTCTCAAGACTATAATGATCTACTTAATGCTTTTAATACTTTAAAAGAATTGTGTGATGTGCTTAAAAAGAAATTAAAATTGGTCAAAAATGAGCATGCTACACTTAAAATTGAACATGCAACTAGTATGGATAAAATTCATGTTTTAGATAATAATATGATATGCTTAAAGGCTAAACATGAAAAAGAAATTGCAAGCTTAAATGATGAAAATGCATGTTTAAAATTGAAAAAGCTAGAACTTGAAAATGCCATATCTAATATGCCATCTAGCTCTAAGACATGCGATTGCGAATCAATTTTGAATGAAAATGTGTTATTAAACACAAAGGTTATAGATTTGCAAAACTTACTTAGCAAATTCACATTGGGACATAAAAATTTTAACATGTTTATTGGATCCCAAAAATGTGCATTTAAAAGAGAAGGATTAGGATATAGGCCTTACATTAAACGAAGATTTTTGAAAAATTATTTTGTTAAGGCATCCAATTCTTATGCTAAGAATGTTAAAAATGAAAATATCACATGTCATGCATGTAATGAAAAAGGACATAAAATTTTTGAATGCATGAACAAGAAAGTGATTAAAAATGCATGGATTCCTCAAGGAATCAAAATTAACCCCAATGGACCCAAGAAAGTTTGGGTACCAAAGTGCAATTGATAAATTTATAGGGGGAGCTTTGGGAATGGATCTTTAAAGAGAATTGCAAAATTGATCCCAAAGGCTCAAGGAAATGAGGAATCGCAACGGTAAAGGTAAAATCCGTATTTACGGAAACATTGGTATCGTTTCCTCTAAATATCTATATGTATGCATATTTCATATTGGTTAATATTTCTTTTAAGCATACAAAATGATTATGCAAGTATTCAAACTTCTATTGGTATCAATTTTTCATTTGTTATCACTAAGTACTTTAATCACATATTTAAACCCCTATTATATTTCAATTGGTATCACATGAAATTTATTGAGTTAAATGCAATATATGTGATCACTTGATTGAATATGTCTTGCCATATGAACTAATTGGTTGAAAATGAAATGCATGTAAATTGGCATAATCCTATATGAATATAATTGGCATCATGAAATGCATGAACTTTGATAATTAATTAATTGATATCATGGAATGTATTTATATATTTTTAATTGGTATCAAATTTGGGAAGAAATCATGCTTAAGTTGTTCTTAGATTGTAAATGGTATTCATGAGTATCTATCTCTTGAAAAATGCTCTTTTATGCATGAATTTTGATTTTTTATGGCAAAAAGGGGGAAATACCAAATGTGCATATTTTTTAAATTTGTTATCATTTTTGCACACATCTATTGGTATCTCATTTTAGAACTTAATTTTGCTTCTCCACTTTTTGATAATGTCAAAGGGGGAGAAATCATTAGAAATGAGATTAAAACTTGTTTTACCCTCACCCTTGGATTAAGGGGGAGTAAATGTACTAATATGTTTGTCTAAGTCTTATAGAGCTATTTTGAAGACAATCACACATTGAGGGGGAGCTTATGTTGAGGGGGAGCAAAATTGTCAAATTTGGACTCCAAGAAGCTCACAAGTTGCAACAAGTTTTAAGGAGTTGCCATCATCAAAAAGGGGGAGATTGTTGGCGACTTGGTCGCATAATCGATTGTAATTGGTTTTGATGATGCAACGTGAGAAATAAGACTTCGACGTGCAAACACGAAGCAATACAAAAAGTGTCGAAGCATATGTGGTGAAGAGCGAGAATGTGAAGACTTGCGCATAATTGAAGAAATCATGTGAAGTCTTAGCTTAATGCTCTAATTGTAAGTGAGTTTATTCAAGTGATCTAAAGCTCTTATGAATCATACATTTTGCATTACTTTCATTTAAAATGGCTTAGAATGCTAAAAGAATCATTTGCATTTTATTTGCACCAAAATGAACTTCATGCACAAGTGCATCGGTAAATGATCTTCCAGAAACTAGAAAAAGATTGAATTAAACTTCAAATGATATACCGTTAGATAGATATGTGTATCTTGTTTGCTATGGTTCAAACGGAACACAATTCCGATGCATAGAACTTTTCCTAGAGCCATTTTACTAAAACATGTTAATATGTGCGTTTTCTGCATACATGTGACATTAGAAAATTTCCATAAAATTCATATTAATGTTTTTGGAGCTGAAGTTTTTACAGAATCTATATCTATGTGTCTAGTTTAAGTCGAAATTTACGGATCATGATTTGGAATTTTCTAGAGAAAGTTATGGCCAAAATACCAAGTGTCGTCAGTCTTGACTGGTCATCGGAACATGCACTTACTGAAACCAGGGAGCTCCAGACCGGTCCCCATACCGGTTTCCATACCGGTCTAGCCTTTATTGTGCAGTTACTGAAACCAGGGAGATCCAAACCGGTCTCCATACCGGTTTCCATACCGGTCAAGCTCTTCATATTGAACACTTACTGGAACCAAGGAGACTCATACCGGTCTCTATACCGGTTTCCATACCGGTCTAACGGACACTTTCTCAACGGTAATATAGCCGTTGGAGCCCTAGACCGGCATGCCGGTCTCCATACTGGTTTCCATACCGGTCTCGCTGTAAGTTGGGGAAAGCTTTGCATTTTATTATAAATAGGACCCCAACTCATTTGCCTTAGGTAAGAGACTTAATACACAACCTTCATACATTCTCTAAGGCAAATACAAGAGTGTCTTAAACCTTCATACACTTAAACACTCATACAAGCTCACACACATCTTCATTACATTTAGTGAGCTTAGATCACTTGGGTTTGCAACTCACACAATCTTCTTATTATTTGTGAGTGCCCAAGTGTGTTTTAATTCTTCTTTATCAAAACACTTGCGGTTTGTGAAATCCCATTTGGTTGGGTAAGTTGTAAAGGTTGTGAGTGCACCTACGAACAAAACTCAAAGTTGTAATAAGTTCGGAGTGTGCCTTTGCGGAAAACTCTTGGTTACGAGTGAACCACGGAAAACTCGATTCTAGTGGAAATCTTCAAGCGAGGCTTGGGGGAGTGGACGTAGGCACGTTTGGCCGAACCACTATAAATCTCGGTGTCGTATTTCTCTTTCCCTATACTTTTGTTTTTAGCAAGTTTATTTATGCTTATACATATAGAATAGAAAACTTGCATATAGGCTATTAATTGGAATAGAGAAAATTGCCCTAAGTCCCCACTTGGTAATAAGAGCTAAAAATCGGTAAAGATTTTATAATTCCGCATTTGTAGCGATAACCCAATTCACCCCCCTCTTGGGTATAGAGATTGCTTTGTCGCTATTACTTGTAGAGAATTTCACTCAGGTCGAACCAATATGCTCTATCTCTCTCTAACACTAAACTTTTTGCTCTTTTTTTTTACAAGTTATGAAAATATGAAAAATGCTAATAAACGAGCCAACCAGAGAACAGAAGAAGAACCCCTAAATCTGAGTTTTCAACTCATTTATATAGTGCGTCTAGATCCACTATTACACCAACTCGTGACGTCAGCCATATTATCCTATCTTCATTGCCCATGCTCCTTTCCCTAATTACTCTACAAACAATGACTATGGCCGTCGGACACAACCACCCTCAGCCATTTGAAAACCCATCATTCCAGACTATTTGCCCATTGTTACACATTTTTCCCATGTGCCAGCCTGCATTTCAACCACTCTCAAGCTGTTCTGTGTGTCAGGGGTGATCTGCTCCTATCAGATAATCCTTCTAGAGGCTCAAAATTTCTCGCAGAGCTTACGTCATTAATTCATAAGCACAAGATATTGCAAACTCCACCTCGATCCCCAGGTCGGCATGCCGAGGTAATCAATGGTGAGTAAATTCTCATTGTTGCTTCTTTTACCAGGTCTGACATACTGAGACGATTGTGATTTCAGAGGCTGATACTGTGCTTGGTTCAGAGTCTGATCCTCAGAGTCTGACGCAGAGGTTCTAGATTCAGAGTCTGATGTCGAGTCTGCTTCAGAGTCTGTCACCGAGGTTCTTTCTAAGGTTGAATCTGACCTAGCTCATTTTACCAGGTCGGGATCACCTCGGGTCGGTCTTCATTGATGTTCAAGTACCTGACCCCATACCTTCAACCTGACCCCATACCTTCAAATCCGACATTCCAGGAATGTTCAGCAGTCCTGACCCTGAGCCATTGTAATAATTTGGTCATAATGGAATGTTCACTCCTTGTGTCATTCAAACACTTAGCCATGATGGAGAGATTTCAGCCCCATGCCAACAAGCATAATAAGTTTCGGTGGGACGTAATCCGACCCCGAGCTGATGAAATCACTTGGCCACAAGGAAATATTCTTTCATTGTGTCATTCAAACATGGCCATGGGGAAAAACTCTGACCCCATACTAGCAAACAGAATAAGGCCTCAGTGGGGCATATCCGACCCCGAGTCATTGCAATAATGTTCCCAACTACACACCAAACGATATCCAAAAAATACGTAGTTATTGGCCAGGAATGCAACACCAACCTCACCATAGTAAATCAAATTACATAGCCTGTCATGCAGGAGTTCGTAGTACACTCAGGATTAAGATCGAATCCGTATATGACCATCTATTAGATAAAATGAATTTCTTCGGTTAAAGGATATTAAAAGAAATTTGTATTTATTTGAGTTCAGTTCTATATGATCTCATCATACAATGTGCCTCCATTCCCATGTCACTACATGAACGATCTCGGATCAAGGTCGTCATACAAGTATAGAATGGACCGTAGTTATAGATAAACCACAAATAAAGTACCCTTTTTGTTTGCTCTCTATGGACTATTTAGATTACTAACTTCATACTTAAATCCTCTTGTGCATCAAATATACACTAAGTCTGAAGGTACAATAGTAATCAAGGTAAACAAGACAATTGGATAATATGTGATATAAATCAAACAACTTTGATAAAATGAATAATGCATTTATTATTATTACAATAATCAATTCCGTTTATAATACATGAAGTTTTAGGACATAAATCCCAACAATCTCCTACTTGGACTAGGGTAAATGGGACATGTCATGTAATCCTAAACCCTTTATGTGACATTCAAACACTTTAGCCGATAAGGTCTTTGTAAACAGATTAGCCTGGTTGTCTGCGGATGGAATCTGCGTGACCATGATATTTCCTCTCTGCACTATCTCTCTGATGAGGTGATATTTTCTCTCAATATGCTTACCCCCTCTTGTGGCTTTTTGATTCTTTGGAGTTCGCCACTGCACCACTGCGCAAAATTCTTAGACTGTTTTTTATATCATATCTTTGACAAGTTCAATTTTTTATCTCCTACTTCCGCAGAGTTCGAGCTCATTACAAGCCAAATAAACTGTTTGAAAATCACTTAGTGACAGCATAACATTTGCCAATTTGAATATAATAAAAATAAATAAATAAACTCAAATTAATCGTTCATTAACATTCTAATGTTGTTATCTGAATGCCTGCAGGGGATGATGTGAAGGTGGGATTGGGGGATTATTGAATGCTGATGGTGCAAAAGGAAGAGTTCAACTTCAACATTCCGATGGTGTTGGCAGCGTATTCAATCAAGTTGCACTTCTAGTATATCATGTATGTCTCCAATGTGTGTGGTTTGCAGGGTCAGTCCTGAGTTTTTGGGTGCCCAGTGCGAAAGCTCAAAATGTGCCATTTTTTATTACGAAAACATATGTTTTAAAAAAATAATATTTAACGAGGGCTGTAACCCAGTCGAAGCTGGGGGGCTAGACCCTCACGCCCAAATTATATTACTTGAGAAAATATACAAAGGGGGAACATAGTACCTAAACCCCGACAATAAAAAATACAATCATATAAAACCATTCCTAGCAAAACTCCTTGAAATTTCAACAATTAAGAAATTATCTTCTAGCATTTTTTTGAAGCAAAATCATCAATTATATCATCATACTCCAAAAAAATTCTAGCATTTTTTTTCCTTTTCATATTACTAGAGAGTTGTTTCCTAAAAGACATGGCTTCGATAATTTGTTTGTAAAAATTACCTACACATGATATAACAAAAATTTCCGATCAAAATTATCATTCCAACATATATTATATATTATCGGCCAAGGCATAAACCCATTTTCAAGTTTGACATAACAACTAAGTTTATTGCATAACTCATGACAACTCATCACCTAAAACATAAATACCTATAATGCTTAATCTAATCAGTAATCATGCAAAATAATGCAATTCCAATCAAAACTTCATGAATTTTCGAAAATGGGCATAAAGATTACATGCTTAGAAGTTAGAAAACTCAAATTAATCTAAGGAAAAGAGAAAGAAACTTATTAGGGCTGAAGAGAGCATGAAGAATCAATAAATCCCACTCTTTATTGGACAAAAATTTGCAATATAAAAATGAGCTAGAGAGCGAGAGCCATGTAAGGAAATTTCGCGAGTTTTTTTTTAAAGAAAGATGATGATGAATAGTGCATTCCACGTTTTTATTCACAAAATGGAGATATTTAAGTAATAAAATATTAATAAAAATTTAAACATTTGGTGCCCCTAATGACTGTTGGTCTCTGGACAGTTGCCCTTGTGGCACTGTGCCAGGGCCGGCTGTGGTGGTTTGATGGTAAATAAATTAAAATTTGATAGTCAGAACTTGAATTTAAGTCCATAAGTGTATTTTTTTGTAAGAATTTGAGATAACAGATGATTTTACCTGCTTCATTTAATTTCGGATCGAGTGATTTGACGGTAAAGTTTAAAAAAAAAAATAATGGAAATAAAAATTTCTTAACAGAACTTGCCAGTGGACGCCACATTTGGCTAAAGCGACCTAATTCTACTTTTTAGAGTTTAGTAATCAATTGCCTCATCCTCTCAAACGATATATACCTTTTCTTTGTTTGTGTTGGGGAGCAAAAATAATTTATGTTTAATAATGATTCTCCTGGGAATATTACTGGTACCGGAGAAAGTCCATATTAGAGAAATTTTAGCTAGACGTTTACAAGTTTATTAACTAGTTTGCTGTCTTCAAGGAGCGTGATTTGGTGGTGTAAGATTCAAGATCTCACATTGAGGTTTTGGGTTCGAATTCAGAGAATGTGTTTCTTGTAAGAGACTGGGACAGCCAGATGTTTTACATACTCCCGGAATGAGTGGTTTGGCGACGAGATTTCCAACGATTCAAAAAAAAAAAACTAATTTACTTGTGAAAGTGGTAACATTGAATAATATTTGGGGTTCGAGACTCTGGCTTTAGATGTTATCATGTCGTTCTAAAGTTCGCTTTTAGATTAAGTTAGACACATGAATTTCCATAAAAACTAGAGAAATGATATGATATTTGATAATTTTGTGGTGGGGAGCCGGGATTGCTTTGTATCAAAGGGTTTTATTTTTATTTTTATTTATTTTTTAAATAAATGATATTATATTATTTACCTGCCACTGCAAGGCCAGTTTTGACTGTTTTCGAGTGCATGTGTACAATTCAGCCGTGCCCAGGGAGCCGCTGTTGAGTAAGCCTCGGTGGGTGATGTAACTGTAATAGGCTCAAAATAGTATAAGTATTGTTAATCGGTGTTTTATGCATTGAAAGCAAATAAAAGAAAATCAGGTAAAATGGGCTTACAACCAGATATATTTACTCAATGCATGATTTATTTATATTTTATCTATTATTTTATTATTATTTTTTACTTATTTTTAACTTTTTTATAATTTATTTTATTAATTTAAATAGGTTTTGAGAATAAACAGTGAAAAATGATTATAAAAATTTTCAAGTGAGAAATTCTCATGTTATAAGAAAGATAATTGAAGAAATAATTTGATTCAAAAAGCAAATTAAATTAGAAGATTTAAAAAATGAAGAATTCTGAAATATTACGGATTTAATTTAACTAAGTTGATAGGACTGAAACACAATAAGAAAATGCATGTAATGAAATTATAGGAGAGTCGGAGTAGTGGCCTCACGCCACTTACCAACAACACCACAAATTGAGCACAGAGCCCAAACGAAGAGTCAGGGAAGCCAATTGAAATTGCTTTTGGAGACGCACACAAGCCGATATCAATTCATTCACACAATTGATTGAAATAAGTCTGCCACTCACGAAAGTTACGAATTCGTCTTAGTTTTTGGGTTGTTTTTTTCTTTCATCATGAACTAATTTCTTGTTGTAGGAATGTAATGGAATTCAATATAAATTTTTATTGATTGAATTTTTTTTATCATTAATTTGTGACTTTCTATTTGGATTATTTATCATTCTCTATTCTTAATGCGTTATATTGTTTGATCACCAATATGATAGTTGTGATAAATCTTAAGGAACATGAAAAAAAGAATTTTGATTTAACCTTGAGAATTGATAACGCGTGATCTTATTTTGTTGAATAGATTTCCGTGCGAGATAAGAATATACTTGCAGGGCATGCGTAGCCATATTTAGAACTTGAACTTAATGAGTTTGACTTAAATTAATTATGATAAGAATATAGATAATTGAACTGTGTTGAACGTTTCTATTTGACCATCGGAAGACGCTTGTAGATAACTTCGTGATCTTTATTAATAATTCATTATAATTGTTATAAGATTAATTTAAGGGAATATTTGTGGGGAAGTTATGATATTAGATTCTTCGTATTTATTATTTGTTTTCCTTTTACTTTCATTAGTTAATAGTTTTATCTTCAAAAACACCTGTCTAAATAAAGGTAGGGTCGATAAAACTTTAGTATTAAACAATAATAGCAAATCCTCATGAGATCAATATTTTTATACCACTTGTGCGATACATGTACTTGCGTGCTATACAAAACCGCAATCAATGAACATTTTGTATACTTTCAAAAATAGTACATAAATCACAAATACTTGAATCCAATAACATGACAGAAAGATCACATTACACGAAAATGCCTAGTTGTTCTACCCTACCATATCCAGCACCATTTTTCTACTTTGTACAGAGAATATCAAATCTTCCTATATCAAAAACTAAGCAATCTCTCACATAAATCACCTTACCAGCTCTTTAGATATCAGATACCGAAAAGTAAAGTTGTGCGGAATCCATTCAATGCTTTTGCAGGATTTACTCAATTGACATTTCCTAACACTTTTCCTCAGGGATTCTGGCAAAGACAGTTGGATCATCTCCACGATACCACCTGGACACAAACCTGAGTCCTTTGCATATGCCTCCACAATCTTTGGTAAAAGAATTTTCTGGTTTTTGTGTATACCAAAGGTGGCGCGGATATACTCTTCTTTTGCAGCTTCCAGCTCCTGATACACTCTCTTGGGTGTGTAGACACGAACCTGATAAAGATTTAAGAGGTTCACAAATTTCCTTCACAAAAGTACAAACCTCATAGAATCCATTATATTTGACCAGTATTCATTCCAGAAATAAAGAAGAAAACAAATCAAAGGTGGTCATGTACCGCAGGATCAGAATGGCTCCCTGAACAGAGTGCAAAGTACAAAAGGGATTCTGGATGCTCAATTGCATATGCTCGCCGTTCATCTCCACTTTTGAATTTTCCTTTTGAAGAGAGTAACAAGCGTATCCACTACAAGCAGTCACAAAAGCTTCATCAGTCCCACTACAAACATGTAGTTAGATAAAGCTTGATAGTAACACCAAAAAAGAAGTTGGAATTGAAATTAGGGATTGATAGTCCCACTATTTATGTAGTCTCAAAAAACTGTTAGAATTGAAATTAGGGATTGATATACACCTGTCCAGGACGAGACATGCAGCATCCAAGAATAGAATTCTGTATTGAGTCTGCACTGAGAATGTGACCCCCGACGTTGTAAGCAGCCTGGATATTGCAGTTGCATAAGAAACATATACACTGGAATGCAGTTTCTCCTTAAACATAATGCTATAACCTTCTTACCTTCAATAGAAGAAAGAGTCTCTTTATATTGTTTTGTGGAATCCCATAAGTCAAAAATGCCTATTGAAAAACGGACATATTTATATGACAACTCAAATCAGAAACACAACCACAAAAAGGAGACAAAAATATGTAAATTAATTTTTATGGAGTAGATCATTTACATGCATCACTAATGCATTATGTACGTTGATCCAGAATGCTAGCTTCTCCTCATGTTTCAACTTCCTAGGATTGACAATTTCCAATCGGGAAATGAGAGACCTGTAGCAGAATAAACTTGCTAAGCATAATTAAAATTGCAATAAAAATAAAATTCAAATGAAAATATGTAAGCTTAGACAAACTTGAAATTTTGCAGAAGGTGTTCAACACCACCCAATTTCTGACTCTCTCTGTAGATCCATGAGATTTCAACCATTGTGCTGTATGGCCCACTGAATTCTTGAAGTCCCTTCACATGAAAAGGGTTATCCAACCGTACATCAAAAGATGAATTATTCTTAAACACGGGACTCCACATATGACACTGATCTTGTGGGGAAAATGCATTCATCGATGATAAGGATGAATTTGGGGATGAAAGGTCATTATGCGTCAATGGTGGGTCGGCAAGCTTGCAGTATATTGCTGACATGCACTTGACCATATCCTCAGAAAGCCTGTTAGGCGTCTCTGGAACATGATCAGAAATGCGAGTACCAAGGTGCTCAGCCAGACTGATCAAATTCGGTGCATTCTGGGCATACTGCAGAAAAGCCACCAAAGTCATATTCTAGAAAAAGATATACATTACACGCTAGATCATAGATGAGTTTTTTTTCTCCTAGTGTTTTGCACTTGTAAATGGATTGTCAATGATTGAACTCTATCACTGGAAGATGTGAGATATTGACCCATGGCCCATGAAAGGAAGAAGGCATAAAAGTGGAAATAATATACAACTCTGAATGACAGTGTTTGCACTAAGTTTACCTCCATCATGGACAATGGCTGGGAATGACAAGTCCATACAGCTCTACCCAGAGAATCTGCTGGAGGAGACAATCTAGTGGGAAATACAGATTGTTGGGATAGTGAGGAGTGATGGCGGTGAACGCCAGAATCTAAAAGTTCATCGTCTCCTTCAACACAATATGATTCCTTCATCTGATCTTCAACTGACTGACAACTCGATTGAATTGTAGGGTTTTCACCTTTTAGTGTGATATCAGGTTCAGGAACTTCCATAAACCTCCCTCGCAAGGTAGCTAAAGGTGATTTTAATCTTTCTTCCTTGGTAGGAGATACAAAGGAAATCTGTTGATCAAATGCCTTCCGATACAGTGAGAGAAGATATTGTTCCAAATATACAACTTCCAACTCCAGCACTGCAGTTTCTTTTATTATTTCTGTTGCCGGCTAGAGTTAAAATAGAGTATCAGAATGCAGCCACCAAGAAAATACAGGAAAAGGCAAAACGTGGTGAAAGATGCAACATAATAAAGGAAATAATTTGATACTGGGAATTAAATAATGAAGACTATTTTGTGGCCATACTCTCTTTAAGATCAACGAGGGTATAATAACGTAATGCAAAATGTTGTATAGACAAATGAGGCCCTACCACCTTGGCTGCTAAGGCTGACAAAGCCATAATGATAACAGAAAATAAAACTTATAAGCTGCCCCTACTTCTGTAAAACTAAATTAGGAGATACCTTGGGCATTGACATATTACTTGTATCACCATGGGAAGAAGTTCTATAGCCCAATGCTTTTTCCAAAGCATGGCGGACCTGAAATTGGTCTTGCAATCTTTTCTCAAGCTGTAGAATCTGCAAACAAGATATGAAAACATATTAATCAATAAAAATATGTGACTCTATATCTGGGGACTAAAAACAACACAATGCCTAGCTGAGCCATGATTAAGTTCAATATGGTCTTTGTGAATCTTCAAAACATGGATACAAGAATGAGAAGTTTAGTTCCAGACCTCCTGCTTCAAATTATTTTGGGCTTCTTTCTTCGGGGAATGTTTCTTCTTGGTTTTAGTAGAGTTCTCCAAGTGCCCTGTATCCTGATACCAGAAAGACATTTGAAAGTTGCATCAGCATTGTTTTCTAGAAGTATATTCCCTCAGGATAACTAGGGGCATATTCGTTCAGGATAACTTCGCAATAAGTGAACTACCATTAATCAGACAAGGAGTTTCAAATCAGCTGAGAAAAACCTTATAAATTTATTTCTGGGAATTTGTCATGGGTCCTTTTTTATTCATCTAGTTTTTAAAGACGAGGGCGATTTAATAAATGACAGTGAGTTTATAATTCACAGAGTCAACTATAATTAAAACAACTGAATACATTAAAAAAAGAGAGTAGGTTTAACAAATCTGGCAAAGAAGAAAATGATTAAAATGAGATCATTTTGGTAATGTTCTGGTTGGCAATGTGCTTGAGGTCTTTCTAAAAGATAAAAAAAAGAACAAAATAAAAGGTAGTCAAACGAACAATATCTTAATCAGATTATCAAGCTGTAAGTATCCTAACCTTCTTTAGAAAATGAACCTTTCCAATTTATTAAAGCAAAAGGAAGAAAAGTGAGTTATCTTACCAGCTTTCCACCTTGTGATGCTTCCTGGGAACTGCTTAAGTTAGCTTCCTCAATTCTTTTCTTATCAGGAAAGCTGCCATGGCAAAATAACAGACACAGATACTCAATACATACAATTTCGACAAGACAAGTTTTAAACAAAGCCGTATCAATTCTTGGTTGCTTCATTAATCAAATAATTATCTGGCACTTCATTCCGAAGAAGAAGAAAACCAGTGGCGGTCATAATTACCTTCTGCCACTAAGAGTGGTCCACTTAGCTATCAAAATTTTTCCAAAACCCATCTCAGAATTGTTCTCAGTTACTTACAAAATACAACAGACGAAAATTATTGGTAAAGCAGATATAAATGTAGAAGGGAAAAAAAGGGAATTTTTGTATAAGAAATCACTGCACTTTAAGCAAATAACACATATTCAGCCATTTCTATGATTTAAAAGCATTCCACATTCTTCTTTTTCTTGAAGCTCCGATCTTGATCTGGACCACAAGCACTTTGTGAGTGACATGCACTTGGTAAGTGATGCCAAAACAATAGGGCTGAATAGGTATGTGGTGTCATGATTTTTACTTGTAAAACTCATAATAGAGTGAAATTTCCATTCAGCCAAATACAGAAAACAAGCAACATGTCCAAAAACTGGAACAAGAACAATTGCAGAGTAAGAAAGAGAATGAGCAGCTACCTCTTTGAACGATTGTGTCTTGGATTCACCCTCAGTCCCAGCATTTTATTGTCTGTACTCCCTTCAAACCACATCTCTAACAACTAACCATTTGAAAAGGAAAAAAAAAAACTTTTAGTAAAACAGAAGCACTTCCAGGAAACAAATAAACAAAAACAAGTAAGAGTGTTACCGCTTACCTTTTACTCCAGGACAAAACCAGCGAGTATCAAGCTGGGATTTTAGAGGGACAAACAAGTGTAGTAGCTTAGAAGAGCAAATGGGGTTAACAGAGAGGACTAATTAACTTTGTCTTCTTGCTTTTGAGTTTTGAGCAAACAAGGAAGTTCTAGGAAGTGCCCAGGAAGTAATAATCATCTGCAGCTTACATAAGAGTATGAACAAAACATTGCAGAACTGAGAATACTTGCATAAAAGATTAAAAAAAATACTACCATATATGGCTACAGAAGAATAGACTTTTTGGCTTTTGACCAGTGAGAGCCTTGTTTGTGAAATGACTCTCTCTACATATCTGTTCGCCTTTGTAATGAGGAGATAGTCTTTATGCATTAAAATAAGTTAATGGAAGAAGAAAGTTTACAAAAGAGTCAAGCTAGCAGTTGAGTGGTGAGCAAGACCCTTTTGATGTCAAAATGTCCAAAACTAAACAAATTTCAGTCGACCCGTCTAAGCATATTAGAGGCGACCCTGAATTTTCAAGAAACCAGATGAATTTATAAAGTGTATGACCCTTTATGAATAAAAAAAATAGATTTTTAATTTCTTAATTATAATGAATATTAACTTATTTTAGACTCTAGCTAGATTCCTAATTTTAACTTAAATTTAAGAGGTCCAACTGATAACTTGTATAAGTTGTCCCTTTAGTCACTCCCAAAGAAGCAGACAAATAGAGAGGAAGATAGAAGATGCAAGACAAATTAGAGTGAAAAAGATTATAATATTCATTAATATTGCCAATGTTCTACATTCTTTTCTCTTGGTTGGGAAGCAAGTGGGGAGTTGGTGACCGATCCTCCACCCCTTGTCCTTATACTGTTATTGCACATTATGTGTAGTATCCTACCAATTACCAAGCATCTGTTTTTGGTTTCTTTCATTTTGTTTTATTGCTCAATTCATCAGATGACATTTGGGGTTTGCTTTGTTATTGTTCTGGTAGTTAAGGTGCATTTCAAGAATTTATATCAAGTACGTAGGAATAGACTGATATATTATGTGAACCATTAGCTAGCCTTCGAGCAAGTCCATACAAATATAACGTAATATAAGCATTAATCAAGAAAGAATATGGATGTGTTACTGTTACATACAAATGTAAGTTGCTACCAGCTATTTAGGAAAGACAGAAAAGCTCAAAAGAGATGAAAGTTGAGATTAGGAAACGTTGGATGCTTGTAAAAGAAATGAGGTTTTGTGGGGTTGTATTTGTCTAATCTATTTTCAGAAATTAGGGCTTTAGGCAAAGGCAGCGGTAGATGCCCAAATATTGTCTTGGAGTATCCAAGTAAATAACTTTTGTCACAGAATCCCTCCAATAAAATATTGCCTTGCAAAAGAAAAGAGCATTTTTCAAAGGGAGAGACTTTGATTACTGAAATCTTTTTATCAACAATTCTTTAATCAATGACCTTTTATATTGATTATTGAAATGTTGAAAAACCCAAAAGCCTTGTCTAAATAGATTTGGATCTGATATGAGATTTGTGGTGATATTTTTTTTTTTTTAATTTTTTTTTACCATAAGCATTCATTGTCATTAATGTATTTATGATAGAAGGTTATAAAAAATTTAACACAACTCAACTTAATATTAGATCTAAATTTAGTCTAAATACTCAAGTTCACTCTTTATACAGACTTAACAAAATATTAAGTGATGATAAGATGAATTAGTACTCGTTTGGGAGTGCTTACAATCATATCAAAAATATTTTATAGAGATTAAAATTATTTGAGATCATTTAATAATATATTCAAAAATAATAATTAAGTAATACTCTCAAACTGAAAATAATCTGTGCATTTAACTTCGTATAGGAATCATGGATGAATTTTAATTTTGTTGCTGCTAAGTGATTCTTCTTTCTTCGTTTGCCTGTTATGGATTGGAGAGGAAGCAAGATTGGCCTTTTGGACTCATCTGATAATTTAAATCTGATTGCAAGAAGTTGAAATTTCTCGTCCCAATAAATAAAGAAATGAAACTTTTCTATTTTATCTTATTATCAAGATTTTACACACATCAGGTTGGATCAGTTTCTCAACGCCAAAATTGCAAGAATATCGAGGAAAATATGTATCCTGTTCAGTTTTTTAGATCAAACTGACAGACATGCTTCGTGGATTTATGAAATTATATATGGAAATGAGTTGTAATTAATTACATTCTTTAATTGTGGATTACAAAAATAACATCCCCCATTACAATGATCAAATAACACATAGTTCCATGGTGCTGAGATTTTCCTTGAAAAAGTTGTCAGTTTTATAAACACAAGATTAGGTTAGATACCCATGTGTCTGCATAAATTTTAAATCAGAAAAAACAGCTACACGCCTACATTTAATAATTTTAAAAAACTTTCTGGACAGTTAAACGATTCCAGGAGGATTCCATGGGGCTCTGACATGTTGATCACTAATGAAAAATAAAAAAAAATAAAAAATAAAAAATTAATATGCAGAATAACTAATTCAAGAAAGGGTTAAAAATCAAGCCAAGCTAAAGACAAGCTTGAGGGTTTCCTAATGGCTGCATGCTGTTGCAGTTCTCAAGAAACCATGCACAGCATTCAAATGAGATTGTAAGTGAAGACAAATTAGAAGTGAATATGAACAATCTGTGAATTTTAATGGAAGCTTGTAAGACTGAATCCAGTTTGGAAGGAAGCAGTTTGATTTTTTTTGTTTGCTTTTACTATTATAATGTAGTCGTTTGTTTTTATAGAAAAGAGAACTTATATTTAGACATAATGCATTATTTAACTGATCAAATTGTTTGTAATTGATAGCTATTGTATATAAATTTATCATAAACACAAATATCTCTTGCGAGTCTTTTGGACTATTGATACATATTGGAATTGGAGTTTGAAAACTGCATGACAGTAAGTTTTCAAATAATTTATCCAAAGTTTTCAAATAATTTAACCAATATGCTTTGCTTTGCTAAAGAAGATAGGGACAGTGATTCAAATAATTAAAATTGTAATTAATTAAAATGCCTAAAACACTTGAGTTGTTCAAATTGTGAATCAGATGTATGCTAAATATATGCATGCTGAAGCATATGAAACCTACACACGAATGGTGGACTAAAAAAAAAAAAAAACACTCACAAAATACAACAAACCATTTTCCTTTGTGGCTATGGTGATTGCTGAGCAATTGGGAAAGGGGTAATGGGTGTGTTACAAGGTTAATTTTGTAATTTAACTTTGTTTATGGGGGATACCAAAAATGGGACAACAAAAAGCGAACTTTCCAAAAACATTTGGACAAGCGAGTCAATGCCAATCATATCTAGCAAAAGGCATCTCTCTTTCTCCAATATTTGTCCCCACTGACCCATCTCATTTTCTCTGTGTGTGTCATCAATGGAGATGCATGCTCCAAAGTCCAAAAGCAAATAGCTGCATCCGTTGTTAAAAGGTTGATTAGCCTGAGGCTTCAGACTAATTGATTGGATTATCATTTCTGATTAATAAGCAAATGCTTTGACAATTATCATTTTTTTAAACATGGAGTCGTTGACACATTTACTAAGATTGAATTTTGTCACATTAATTTACAGGGATTTGCTCTCAACATATACCCCGAAAACTATAACAGAAATATGTATTCACATGCCACCCCGTCAAGTAAGTTAGGTATGTTTGTATCTACCATAAAAATACATTAAAAAGCATTGATAAGATGCTCAAATCTATTGTTAAGGAATATTATTATGGAAATAATATTAAGAAAATAATATCCATATATTATGAAATCAATCTCCAAAATAGAATCTCCAGTACCTTTAGAATTCCTAATACCTTTTAGATAATTTTAGGATTTCTTTTTTATTTTATTTTTCTATGTAACCTATATAAATGTCTCTACCATTGTAAATTTATATAGTGTGAATTCAAGATCTTCTTTCATTATCTAACATGGTATCAGACACCAGGTTATGACTTTTCTAGTTTCACTCTCTCTGTTCTCATCGGCGCGTGGGGATCACGGCCACTATCGGCAAGTGAACTTCACGCGCAACCCCTTCATGAGTGCTTCACCCGTCATGCGTCACTCCTTCACAAGTGTGCTATGCACCGGCTCCTTTCGGGTTTTGGCTCTCTCTCAGATTTCCGCGCTCCTTTCGGGATTTCGCTCCCTCTTAGGTTTCAGCTCTCTCTCAAGCTTCAGCAACCTATTGAGATTTCGTTCCGTCTCCGATTTCGAATCTCTGTCAGGCTTCATCTCTTTGTTGGCCTTCGGCTCTTTGTTGGGATTTCGTTCCCTCTTGGGCTTTGGATTTTGTCGAGCTTCAGCTCTTTGTCGGGATTTCGCTCCATCTCTGGCTTCAGTTCTCTCAGGCTTCGACACCTTCTTGAGCTTCGAATCCCCCTTCGGGCTTTGTAGGTTAAAGCTCCCCATTGGGCTTCGGCTCCCCCTTCGGGTTTCGTAGGTTAAAGCTCCCTCTTGGGCTTCGTAGGTTAAAGCTATTGGGGCAGTTGTGGAACCTAGGGTCGGATCGGTGCTCCGCGCAGCGGAAATAGGTCTAACTCATGGATATCAAGCATTGGTGTAATTTTAAATTATTTAATGAAATACTATATTCCATTACAAGTGTATAAGAAAAAACCAGGACTGAATCGGAGTCCGGAAGCTCAAGAACGAGCGAAAACAAAAACAGCACGTGTCAAGGGCGTGACGCGCGTGCATTACACGCGCTACAGTGCGCGCCCAGGTCTGAAACTCTGATTTTGTTTTTTTTTAATTGTACATTCTTTTCCTTCAGTTCACTTTCCAGTGAGCTGAAGGAATTAGGGTCTAATACCCTAATTTCTTCCGGTCTTCCCTAAACACTTCAAAAACACCCAAAATTAATTTTTAATTTCAAAACCAACATGAACACATGTTATAGAATAAAAATCAAGTTTTTCAAAATATCAAATATTTTTACAAAAACATAAATTTATTCTAAATACGCACTTGCGTAAATTTTGAATCCAATACAAAAACCAAATTAGAATCCCAATAAGAAATGTCTCGTGAATAATTCTAGGTCACCCAAAGGTGGTCAAGTGATTCTAGAATGGTAGCCATAGCTGATCGGCGTGATCACACACGTATAACGCAAGAGCATATATCGTTCAAGTAGTATAAAATGTATCGATCCCACGAGGACTTAATACCTAAGCTATTAATTTATGAAGTCAAATATTTACAACTATCTAATAGATTTGTTATTTGATTGGATGACGACTTTAAACTAAAACAAGTAAATAAAATAGCGCGAAAGTGAATTAAAGGTAAAATCAATATTATTAAACTATCTAGGGTTGTGAATCCTTCCAATATTTTTTAAAGATGAAGTGGTTATCTCATGTTTGTGTAATATATCGGTTTATTAACCTGGAATACGAAATTATGCAAAAACTTATGTCGATGGTCAGATACAAATACCCAGTATAACTCAATTAATCATATGTCTATGTTAACTAAGTTACCTGAATTCATTAAGATTAAGTTCCAATTGTGGCTACCCCCGCCCGACATGTATATGTATATCCTGGAAGGAAATCTATTAAGGGGTATCCAATCCTTAAGGGAGATCGTGGGCTATTAAGTCTAAGGCTGAAACCTAAAATTCCTTTGTCAAGTTTATTTTAAGTTTACCACATCAATCTTATTAATGGCCAGTTAACAAGAAGCATTAAGCTTAAGACTTAATAAACAAACATTTATATTACCTAAACTATAAAATAACCCCTTATAAACCGGTGATATTGGAATTCATCACAACCCCAGATAACGAGTTTAGTTACGATAAATATCTAAGGCTAGTAAAAGCTTAAATAAAGTAAGTGACATAAAGTAAATACTGGAAATTAAAAACGTAAAAAAAACAATAAAGAAAATTCTGGGGGTTAGAGGATCCACTTTTATTACTTTTATTTTAGATATCTCCCTTATTATAATATATATTAACTTTGCATGACATTATCAACCGACCATAAAGGCGGTATCCTAATTAAGTCAAATTTATGATTAATTCCAACCGACCATAAAAGCGGTATCCAATTTAGTCAAGTTAAAATCAATTTAATTAAGTCCAACCGACCATAAATGCGGTATCTCATTAAGTCAGGTTTTAAATAGTTTATATATTATAATTAAGGGAGATTAATCTAAATATTAGTAATAAAAGTTTTACCTTTAACCCCAGCAAGGGCGAGTTACCTCCTCATACTGAAAAAAAAAATAAAGATGAAAAGTAAAATAAAGAAAGTACTATTGCAAAAAATAAAAAAAATTAAATACAGAAAACTGTAAATAAACAAACAAGACACAATCTTCTTAGTATTATTAAGGAATTCCCCAGAAGAAGGTATGAATTGGAATTCTAAAATCGGCCTCAATTTATAGGCAAAGTTTGGTCTCACGCGTCGCCACGCGTGGAACATTGCGCGTCGCGTCGCGCCGTTGATTAAACGCGATCGTGACACGTGGCGTTGGCATCATCGGCATATGAATTATTGGTTTGGCGTCGCGACTATAAATGCTTGAGCGTCGCGACGCTGACTTCATCATGACGTTGGAAATGATGTGTTTCAATGATGAGTGTCGGAAGCATGTGATGGTGACACGTGTCTGACGCACGTTAGCAAGATTGCTGTGATGCAGACGCATGTTAGCAAGTCTACTGTGATTGTGACATGTGTCTAGTGCACGTTAGTGGTGCATGACAGCAGTCGGCGTATTTTAACACGTCGCATTTTAGCAAACGGCGTATTTTAGTAGGGAAATTATATTTTTACCATTTTGTCCTTTTTTTCGCTGTTTTAGCCCCGATTTGATTCCAGAGAGTCCTGTTATTTTATTTATCTACAAAATAACACAAAACACATCAAATATTCACAAAACTCAAGAAACTATACAAAATATTAAGTAAAATGGACGGTAAATACTGATATATTCACCGCTTATCACACCCTTAAACCTAACATTTTGCTAGTCCTCGAGCAAAACAAAATACAATAACAATTTTAAAATAAAATTAAACTAAGCCACTTTTTTAGGGATCACAGTTACATTTAGCGTATGCAACAAGCCATTAAACCCCTAGGTGTCCCTAGTGGACGAGTTGTAGTCTCGTGAAGGCTTACAGCAACGATACCCACAAACGTCAATCTAATGCACACAAAAGTAAAAAGACAAGAAAAATGAGAATAAACAAGTTAGTGACTAAACAAGTGAAACTTCTTATCCAAGTTAGTAGTTGTTTTCTTTCTTTCTAAATTACCGAATAAGTAAATTCTCCGATGATTTTTACCATTCTCCATATACACAACTAAAATAGTATTAATCAAATCATTGTGCCCACAATATTCATAAGTGTAGTGGAAAATAGAGTAATATTTTTGTCCTAAAGTTATATTAGAATTCACACATTTTTTTAGCAATGAAATATTTTTTTTGATTTTTTTTATTTTTTTATTTTTATTTTATTTTTTTTACGTAAAATAAATAAAGCAACATCTTCAATCCATGCAGCGAGCTTTGGGCCATTGACTCCCAAACCAGTTGGATTTAGGGCACTAGATGTTAAGACACCCCTACGGACTTAATTACTTGGATTTCAGATGTCTCTTTTTATTTTTATAACATCTTTGATCCATGTAGCGAGCTTTGGGCCAGTGACTCCCAAGCCAGTTGGCTTTAGGGCACTAGGTTTTAAAACACCCCTACAGACTTAATTACTCAGATATCAGATGTTTATTTTATTTATTTTTATTTATTTTTATTTTTTTATTTCATCGCTTTTTTAGATGCTTCCTCCAATTAAACTAGAGCACTGAATATTACAAACTTTTCAATTACAACTCTTGTCCGTATGTTACCATGTATGTTGATAATACCTGTCAATTGAGCATATGAAGATCCATTTTAGTCAGTTTTATGGAGAATTCACAAATTAAATAATTCAAAATGAAATAAACAAATTAACTTGTTACGAACTAGGTTGAGATACGTCTCAGGAGTGGAAATTTCTTACACAGCTATCTCACACCAATTTCACCTGATTTAGTCAAGTTAAAAAAAACACAATATATATATATATATATATATATATATATATATATATTTATTTTTTTATAACTTTTTGAATTTTTTTTTTGAATTTTTTGATAATTTTAGACTAAAAATCAAATAAAAATAACACAATAAAAACAAGTTACTAGTCAACTATTCCCCTCCCCCAAACCTAAATGAAACATTGTCCCCAATGTCTTAAAAAGTAGAAGAAGAGTTTAGAAGATAGTATCTGGTTAGCTGAAATTCTACATCTAAAATAAAAATTAAAGGTTAAGATCCAAATTTATCCGACACTTTTTACCACGATTATTATCAGACCATTTTATCTTGGAGAAGATAGGGTCAATTTGTGGTTCAAAGGCTAAGAGTTGGTCAATTAAATCATGTGCAGTTTTGGCTGTGAAGAGGATTTCTTTTACAGGTTTTGACACGAACCCATTTCTCTGGGCATCATCGAGAAACACACAAAGAAAATCATAAAATCCATAAGCATTAAATAGTCCAATCGGTTTCTGGTATATGCAATTTCGCCCAAGATAGCACTGTAAAAATTTCCTCCATCGTGCCCAAGCCACCTGACAAAGAAATAAAAACATCAGCACGGTTAATCATTTCCACCAGTCGTTCAGACATACCTGGCACGATTAGTTCCTCTCCGTTTGATGGTCCTATAAGATTCGCCTCCGCCAAGGGTTTTGGGATGATCCCCAGAACGTGACTACCTCCTTCCTGTACAGCCCTTGAAACATCCCTATTAGTCCAAGATTGCCACCGCCATATACTAAGTGCATATTCCTTCAGCTATGACTCTACCCAATTCCTGTGCTGCCTCAACGAACTCTGGCTTAGAACCAACACTAGTACCACAAAACACACAGATATTTACAACTCGTCTTCTTGAAGTGGCTTCAATTTTTTTTTTTTTTTTGTATTTGTATTTCAAACCTGGATGCCTTCAAGAGTGCAATGATGAGTTGAATTTATAACACCTGAAAAAAGGGTGAGTAATAATAGCACTAATACTTGTCAAATGATAATTATTAGCCAAACAGTAAAATATATCGTGAAAGTTAAAAAGTCTGGATCCTGTCAGAGAAAAAAAAAGAAAATAACAAAACAAATCACAATTATTAGTTAAAGACAAAGAGATAATAATATTTACAAGAAGTAACGGCTTGAATGACGTATATGCGTCAGAGACAAGCTTCATATCCAATTTTCTTATAAATTGCCAAACATGGACTTTTAGAGTCAGATTCTTGAGACTTAACTGTTGTTGTTCTTTTCGAAACTGTGTATATAACATGTGAATTGCGTGATGCATATATCCACTGGGATGCGTCTCAAGAGTCAATGATATGTCATCCAAAGACTCATTACTTAAGCCATCCTTAATGAATTTAATTTTATCTTCACGGTTATCAGACACCATTCCTAAAAAATGATAACGAGTATTACATGTCATGCGTGCACATTTATAGCAAACATCCATTTTTTAGCTCTTCTCTTTTTAACAAAAGTATTTCTTCCTAAACTAGGCAGATATGAAATAAAAGAGCCAAATGACTCACCTGCCAATCGGACTCGTGCTTCAATAATCCAACAAATGTCATTAGGAATACTTTTGATCATCAGAAGTCTCATTCATTCCATACGAGTTTTGTATACTTTCATCAGAGAGTTTTGAGGGAGAGAAGGAAATTGCTTGTGAAGATTTGCGAGAACTTCTTCCATCCTGAAATGTGACTTTACCTATAAAATTAAACACACAAAAATAAAACACACCAAATCTAAATATATACACAAATTACATGGGTTGCCTCCCTGCTAGCGCTAATTTTAACGTCGTCAGCTAGACATGATTGCTCAAATGATAGGTTGGATCTGAAAGTGTGACACTTTTTTTTTGTCGCTCAAAAGATTCTACCCAATAATGCTTGACACGCTGGCTGTTAACTTTGAATGTATCATTGGTGTTGGGATCAAGTAACTCAACAACTCCATATGGTAAAACCCGAGTAATCATAAATAGACCTGACCACCTTGATTTCAGCTTTCCAGGGAAAAATTTCAACCTCGAATTGTATAACAACACATGTTGTCTTGGTTCCAATTTTCTACGTACTATTTTTCGATCATGCCATTTCTTTGTCTTTTCTTTGTATAATCTGGCATTCTCATAAGCCTGTAGGTGAAATTCCTCCAATTCGTTGAGTTGGTGGAGCCGTTTCTCTCCTGCTGCTTGTGGATCAAGATTTAACTTCTTTAGTGCCCAGTACGCTTTGTGTTCAAGCTCCACTGGCAGATGACACACTTTCCCAAACACCATTCGATATGGGGACATACCAATGGGTGTCTTGTAAGCTGTCCGGTAGGCCCATAATGCGTCATGCAGTTTTGTAGACCAGTCCCTCCTTGTTGATCCAACGGTTCTTTCCAAGATTCTTTTGATCTCCCTGTTTGAAACTTCAACCTGTCCATTTGACTGTGGATGGTAGGCAGTGGTAACTTTATGAGAAACTCCGTATTTGGATAGAAGTACATCAAAGTATCTGTTGCATAAATGTGTACCACAATCACTGATAATTTCCCGAGGTGTTCCGAAGTGAGTGAAAATATTCTTTCTAAGGAATTTTATCACCACTTTTGAATCATTTGATGGCAGTGTTATGGCTTCAATCCATTTGGAGACGTAGTCTACTGCAATTAGTATGTACAGGTTTCCGAATGATGGAACAAAGGGTCCTATAAAATCAATCCCCCATACATCAAATATCTCCACCTCCAGAATATTTTACAGAGGTCCTTCATTTTTCCTTGATATATTTCCCGTTCTCTGGCACCTGAGATGGCTCGGAAGTAGCTTCAGTTGCAGCTGTGGTGGTTCTTCAATCGAGGGCTTGATTCACTCATTTTTCGGTAATTCCAAACTTTCCACCTATGTTGTCGATTTGAAGCGATATGGTCTGTCAAGATAGTTAATACATTCCAAAATTTCATCATCTAACTCGCTGTTAGTCATGTTGGTGAAGCAAGCTTCAAGTTTATCCGTGGGAAGTGGCATTGCATCGGTATCCTGGATGATACTATCTACAAAATCAATTCTGAAACATTCCTCTTCTTTTTCATCACTCAAGAATTTCATGGCTTTGAAAACATTAAAGGTAACTTCTTGGTCCTGCACTTTCATGGTTAGTTCTTATTTTTGTACATCAATGACAGTTCGACCTGTAGTCAAGAATGGTCTCCCGAGGATGATAGGTACATCTTTGTCTTCTTCCATGTCAATGATAATGAAATCTGCTGGGAGAATGAGTTTGTCGACTTTGACCAGTACATCTTCAACTACACCTCTTGGAAATGCGAGCGTTCTATCAGCAAGTTGTAGAGAGACTAGGGTGGGCATTGCTTCTCCAATCTGCAGTTTCCTATAAATAAAAAAAGGCATCAAATTAACACTAGCACCTAAATCACACAAAGCTTTACCAATGTAATGTTCTCCTATGGTGCATGGGATGGTGAAACTGCTAGGATCTTTCAATTTTGGGGGAAGTTTCCTCTGAATAATGGCGCTGCATTCTTCTATCATTTGACATAGCTGGGCATTTGTTCCAACGCTTCTGCAAATGGAATGTTAATATGCAGCTTTTTGAAGACCTCCAAGAATCGAGCAAACTGCTTGTCCAGTTTGTTTTTCTAGAGACGTTGTGGAAAAGATGGAGGTGGAGTGAATCTTTCACGATCTTTTTCCTTTGCTTTTTTTCCCTCCATCTGTGGCTTTGTTTCTTTTGGAACTTCCTCAATGGATGCCTTGATTCCAACATCTTTGTTGATTTCAGTACCGCTTTTCAAAGTAATGGCTTGACATTGTTCCTTCTTTCGGTTCCTTGGATTTGGTTCTGTGTTGCTAGGAAGGTTGCCTGGCGGTCTGTAACTCTGAGCATTGGCCAGTTGTCCTATTTGATTTTCCAGTGCCTTTATAGAAGCTGACTGGCTTTGAAACATATCATTGTATGTTGCTTGTTGCTTTTTCAACATCTCTGCAATCCATTCTTTTATATTTGGTTCTTTCTCATACTTCTGACATTTGTTTTGTTGGAATCCGGGTGGTGGATTGTTCTTTTGCCCTGAATTGTTGCTCTATGCGAAATTAGGATGATTCCTCCACCCTGGGTTAAAGGTGTTGGAATATGGATTATTCCCATGTCTGTTGAAATTGTTGATATAATTCACTATCTCCTCATGTTGGTTTGTTTTTGGTGCTCCTCCATATGGTGAACTTGTGGATCCAGCATTACCTTGCATGCTAAGAGTTTCCATGAATTTGCATATCTGATCCAGCTTGGCGTTCACTATTGTGTTGGCTCCAACTTCATAGATCCCAGTAATTCGTTGAATCATGCTCCTTTCTGTTGGCCACAAACAATTATTGTTGGTCATTTCTTCAATTAAGTCCCAGGCCTGATCTTCTCCTTTTGCCATTAAAGCTCTTCCAGCCGCAACATCAATTATGGTTCTCATTAATCTAGAAAGTCCATTGTAGAAGGTTTGGACTTGTAGCCACTTTGCAATCTCATGGTGAGGACATTTTCTGAGCAATTCCTTATATCTTTCCCAAGCTTCGCAGAGGGATTCTGAGTCATGTTGTATAAAAGATGTAATGTCATTCCTCAGCTTTGCAGTTCTGGCTGGTGGAAAGTACTTTGCAAGGAATTTGGTGGCTAGAGTGTTCCAAGTTGTGATGAAACTTGCTGATAGTGAATGTAGCCAAGCCTTAGCTCTATCTTTCAAGGAATATGGAAAAACACGCAGTCTCATTGCTTCTTCAGCCGCTCGATTGTAATTGAAAGTGCCGCAAACTTCCAGGAAGTTGTTGATGTGGGCATTAGGATCTTCAGGTGCATTACCCCCAAACTGAACTGACTGCTGTATCAACTAAATGCATGTTTTGATGTCACACGTATTTGCTGGTAAGAGAGGAAGTACAATACAGGAAATGAAGCCATCAACCACCAGAATAGTTCTTTCTCGAATGGGAATTGGTGGTGCAACCTCCAAATGTTCAGGTTCAATGTTGATTAGTGCTTCTTGGCCTTCTCGCCTTTCTCTTCTTTACTGTCTAATGGTTCTTTCAATTCTTGGGTCAAGCGGTCGGATTTCAAAGCTTCTGGTTTGTCTCATGTAGTGTGTGAGAACCTGAAACACAAGAAAACATAAATAATAAATAAAAGCAAATTAGACAAAAGTAAAGGTATCTAACCTCAAAATTAATAGTGAAAGATAAATAAGTCCCCGACAACGGTGCCAAAAACTTGATCGGCATGATCACATATGTATAACGCAAGAGCACGTATCGTTCAAGTAGTATAAAATGTATCGATCCCACGAGGACTTAATACCTAAGCTACTAATTTATGAAGCCAAATGTTTACAAGCTATATTTTACATTCTAATAGATTTGTTGTTTGATTGGATGACGACTTTAAAATAAAACAAGTAAATAAAATAGCATGAAAGTGAATTAAAGGTAAAATCAATATTTTTAAACTATCTAGGGTTGTGAATCCTTCCAATATCTTTTAAAGATGAAATGGTTATCTTATGTTTGTGCAATATATCGGTTTATTAAGTCTAAGGCTGAAACCTAAAATTACTTTGTCAAGTTTATTTTAAGTTTACCACATCAATCTTATTAATGGCCAGTTAACAAGAAACATTAAGCTTGAGACTTAATAAATAAACCTTTATATTACCTAAACTATAAAATAACCCCTTATAAACCGGTGATATTGGAATTCATCACAACCCCAGATAACGAGTTTAGTTACGAAAAATATCTAAGGCTAGTAAAAGCTTAAATAAAGTAAGTGACATAAACTAAATACTGGAAATTAAAAACGTAAATAAAACAATAAAGAAAATGATGGGGTTAGAGGATCCACTTTTATTACTTTTATTTTAGATATCTCCCTTATTATAATATATATTAACTTTGCATGACATTATCAATCGACCATAAAAGCGGTATCCTAATTAAGTCAAATTTATGATTAATTCCAACCGACCATAAAAGTGGTATCCAATTTAGTCAGGTTAAAATCAATTTAATTAAGTCCAACCGATCATAAATGCGGTATCCCATTAAGTCAGGTTTTAAATAGTTTATATATTATAATTAAGGGAGATTAATCTAAATATTAGTAATAAAAGTTTTACCTTTAACCCCAGCAAAGGGGAGTTACCTCCTCATACAGAAAAATAAAATAAAGACTGAAAAGTAAAATAAATAATGTACTATTGCGTAAAATAAATAAAATTAAATACATAAAATTGTAAATAAATAAATAAGATACAATCTTCTTAGTATTCTTAAGGAATTCCCCAGAAGAAGGTATGAATTGGAATTCTGAAATCGGCCTTAATTTATAGGTAAAGTTTGGCCTCACGTGTCACGACGCGTGGAACATTGCGCGTCACGATGCGCCATTGATTAAACACGATCGTGTCACGTGGCATCGGCAGCGTCGACATCTGAATTATTGGTTTGGCGTCGCGACTCCAAATGCTTGAGCGTCGCGACGCTGACTTCATTATGACGTCAGTAATGATGTGTTTCAATGATGAGTGTCGGCAATATTTGATGGTGACACGTGTCCGGCGCACGTTAGCAAGATTGCTGTGATGTTGACACGTTGCAGGTGCATGTTAGCAAGTGCGCATGTTAGCAAGTCTGCTGTGATTGTGACAAGTGTCTAGCGTATGTTAGTGACGCATGATTGCAGTCGGTGTATTTTAGCATGGCGTATTTTAGCAAACGGTGTATTTTAGCAGGACATTTTTACCCTTTTTGTCCTTTTTTCGTTGTTTTAGCCCCCGATTTGATTCCAGAGAGTCCTGTTATTTTATTTATCTACAAAATTACACAAAACACATCAAAATATTCACAAAATTCAAGAAACTGTACAAAATATTAAGTAAAAAGGGACGGTAAATACTGATATATTCACCGCTTGTCAATAGCTCTAAGCTTTAATCTAGAGTTCCAAACTCTTATTAAATATTCAAAAAATTCAAGAAATTGTACAAAATATGTTGTGTTTATACTTCTAAAGTATCCTAACACAATTGATTAGCCTTATTTCAACATTAAGCTATGTGATCATGCATCTAATACACAAATGAACATAGCTTTGGAGAAGATAAAACATTACCTAGTAAGCTTGATGCAAGATCCAATCTAATTTTCCTTGTTGAAATTGTTGGAGAACCTCCAAGGTGTGCAAGCTTGACTTCAAGATCCAATCTTGTTTCCAATGCTACCAAGATTCACTTTAAGATCCAATCTTGACTTCTCCTATATGAAATGTTATGGAGACCTCACAAGCTTCTCTAAACACTTCTCTAATTTAGGCAAATCTCTTTTGCTTATGCTTATACTTGTTCTTGTACTTATATTTAAAACCTTCCTAAAGCTTGCTATTTATAGCAAAACTTAGGCAATTTTTAATTAATAAAAGTTGTAATCAACTTTTAAGTGGGCTTAATCTAATTTGTCCAAATATGTATAATTAGGTGTGACTAATCTCCATTGTCTCCCACTTTAATTTAATCCAATTAAATCAAGCCAAGGATTAGGAAATGGATTAGTTAAATGTTTACCACCTTGATTTAATCCAATTAAATCAAGCCAAAACCACCTATTATTACATACTTACAATTACCATAATATCCTCAAATGGTAGAGATAATTATGATTTTATAATTAAGCCTTTGTGTAATTATTGAATTAATCCAATTAGGTCAAAGTAAATAATCAATGTTATCAAATAACACTTGATTATCTTAGTTGATAATTATCATATCGAATATTATCTTTTATAAAAAATAATCGGCTACCAAGTGCTCAATGAGTACACTTCATATTGGGACTCTCTAAGTTCAGACACGTTCGTCATATAAGCCTAGCTAATATGTACGTAATTCAGCCACCTCCGAATTCGCGAAGAACACGAACGACTTTCTGAGCTATACAAATCAAACGCATCACATATGTTTAACAATCCTCCGTCGTAGGCTATCTGAGTTGTGCTTAGGAAACATAGAATACACCGTCAAGTTTCCAAGACGCACATCTCATGTCGACATGTCCACAATTCTTTACAACTGATGCGATCCACCCTATATGATCGGCTTTTGCCAAAGTCTTTAAGAATCGTGACGTTACTTACATGGATACCTAAACCTCTTATGGTACACATACGGGCCGATGGATCTTATCTTGCTTCGCACTTGATTACTGAGTGCATCGGTCCATACCCAACGAACATCTAGAGGCCAGACCATGAAATATTTCTGACATACATGGCATCAAAGTGTGGAGGATCTCACACAAAATCAATGCTATCCTATAGTCAAAGGATTACATATGCTACTCGACTCAATGAGATTCCTATTGACGGTGGTGTGTACTTCCAACAATTCGGAATCACCTATGAGTCATTCACTATTCGCTTCAACGAATACCCACATGTCTATACGAGTTTCCAAAACTCATGGTACATCGGGTTAAACCATTGGAACTCTAATTCTAATATACGACATGTGCTAGTTTTCCAGGTTATAGAAATTCGCTCGTATTCCAAAACCAACGACTAAGAATATTTACTTTAAGAATAGTTTGCACCCAGTGTCAAAACTATTCTTAGGTCGATGAAATTTTTAACATATCTATACATCAATCTAATACGCATAATGACAATACCATTAATAATGTATGAAATGAAAAAATGTAGTTAATTTATTAATAAATAATAAAATGTACAATTCGGATTGGCACTCCAAGCACCAACTTCATCAAACTCCCACTCGCTTAGTGCCAATCTGGATGGTACCGTAGTCCCATCTCCTCCACATGTTTATGATGGAGTTGGTGCTTGGAGTGCCAATCCGAATTGTACATTTTATTATTTATTAATAAAATAACTATATTTTTCATTTCATACCCTATTAATGGTATTGTCATTACGCGTATTAAATTGATGTATCGATATGCTAAGAATGACATCGACCTTAGAATAGTCTTGACACTAGGTGTAAACTATCCTTAAAGTAAATATTCATAGTCGTTGGTTTTGGAATACGGTCGACTTCCTATAACCTAGAAGACTAGCACATGTCGTATATTGGAATTGGAGTTCCAATGGTTTAATGCGATGTACCATGAGTTTTGGAAACTCGTATAGACATGTGGGTATTCTTTGGAGCGAATACTGAATGACTCACATGTGATTCCTAATAGTTGGAAGTACACACCACCGTCAATAGGAATCTCCTCGAGTCGAGTAGCATATGTAATCCTTTGACTATAGGATAACACTGATTTTGTGTGAGATCCTCCACACTTAGATGCCATGTATGTCGAAAACCTTTCATGGTATGGCCTTTAGATGTTCGTTGGGTGTGGACCGATACACACAGTAATCAAGTGTGAAGCAAGATAGGATCTGTCGGCCCGTATGTGTACCATAAGGGGTTTAGGTATCCATGTTAGTAAAGTCACGATTCTTAAATCTTTGGCCAAAGTCGATCACCTAGGGTGGATCATATCGGTTATAAAGAATCGTGGACATATCGACATGAGATGTGCATCTTGGAAACTTGACGATATATTCTATATTCCTAAGCACAACTTGGATATCCTACGACAGAGGGATTGTTAAACATATGTGATGACCTCGACTTGTATAGTTCAGAAAGGTCGTTCGTGTTCTTCACGAATTCGGAGGTGGCCGAATTGCGTACATATTAGCTAGGCTTATATGACGAACGTGTCTGAACTTAGAGAGTCCCAATATGAAGTGTACTCGTTGAGCACTTGGGTAGCCGATTATTTTTGATAAAATATAATATTCGATATTATAATTATCAACTAAGATAATCAAGTGTTATTGGATAACATTGATTATTTACTTTGACCTAATTGGATTAATTGGATTAATTCAATAATTACACAAGGGCTTAATTGTAAAATCATAATTATCTCTACTATTTGAGGATATTATGGTAATTCTAAGTATGTAATAATAGGTGATTTTGACTTGATTTAATTGGATTAAATCAAGGTGGCAAACATTTAACTAATCCATTTCCTAATCTTTGGCTTGATTTAATTGTATTAAATTAAAGTGGGAGACAATGGAGATTAGTCACACCTAATTATACATATTTGAACAAATTAGATTAAGCCCACTTAAAAGTTGATTACAACTTTTATTCATTAAAAATTGCCTAAGTTTTGCAACAAATAACAAGCTTTAGGAAGGTTTTAATTACAAGTTCACATACAAGCATAAGCAAATTCTTGAGAGATTAGCCTAAGTTAGAGAAGTGTTTAGAGAAGCTTGTGAGGTCTCTACAACATTTCATCTAGGAGAAATCAAGATTGGATCTTGATGTGAAGCTTGGAAGTATTGGAAACAAGATTGGATCTTGGAGTCAAGCTTGCACACCTTGAAGGTTCTCCAACAATTTCAACAAAGGAGAAGTAGATTGGATCTTGCATCAAGCTTACTAGGTAATGTTTGATCCTCTCCAAAGCTATGTTTATTTGTGTATTAGATGCATGATCATATAGCTTAATGTTGAATAAGGCTAATCAATTGTGTTATGATACTTTAGAAGTATAAACACACCATGCTTGTAATTATGTCAAAATGTTCATGTTGGACATGGAATAATTAAGAGTTTGGAACTCTAAATTAAAGCTTAGAGTTATGGCTACCATTCTAGATTCACTTGACCACCTTTAGGTGAACTAGAATTGTTCATGAGACATTTCTAATTGGGATTCTAAAACGGTTTGTGTATTGGATTCAAAATTTACGCAAATGCGTATTTAGAATAAATTTATGTTTTTTTGAAAAATATTTGATATTTTGAAAAACTAGATTTTTATTCTATAACATGTGTTTATGTTGGTTTTGAAATTAAAAATTAATTTTGGGTGTTTTTGAAGTGTTTAAGGAAGACCGGAATAGATTAGGGTGAAAGACCCTAATCAATTCAGCTCACTGGAATGTGAGCTGAATGCAAAAGGAAATGAAAAAAAAATAGCAGCACCTGGGTGCTACAGTGCGCGCGCGCACTATAGCGCATGTGCTTCACGCATGCGGGGCCTTTTGCTCGTGCCGATTTTGTTTTGCTTCGTTTGGGAGCTTCTGGACTCCGATTCAGTCCCGGTTTTTTTCCAATACACTCATAATGAAATGTAGTATTTCATTAAATGATTTAAAATTATACACATACTTGATATCCATGGGTTAGACCCATTTCCGCTGCCTGGGGCACCGATCTGACCCTAGGGGTTCCACAACTGCCCCAACAGAATGGTATCAGTAGCAAAGGCTTAACCACACAACACAAATTTTGAATCTATGCCATAGAAATTTTAATTTAATTATGCACAAGACAGTGCGCGTGCACTGCGCGCGTGAACAGTACGCGCTACAATGCGCGCGGCACTGTAGCACGCAATCTCTTTATTATTATTTTTTTTTGTTTGCTAAGTAGCAGCTCTCATTCCAGAGAGCTGCAATAAGAGGGTTTTTACATGCAATACATATTGGATATGTATTGCATGTTTTAAATTAAATTTTTGACCTAATAAAGTTAATGACTTGATTGTCATAAATCTCCCGTGATTAGGTCATTACTTTTAAGTAATAGTATTAATAATGTTGGAGCATTATTGGATGGTCCGTATTGTCAATACAGAGATGAATGGGTTCTTACTACTTATATCCAATATCGTCATTAGTGTGAGGGTATAAGTGCTCGGAACTTAGGTCGCTCTGGTAAAATATTAGATGTAGCGTGATGAGTTAACGTAGTCACCCAATATCTTCATTAGTGTGAGGGTGTACATACGAAGCTCATTAGTGCACACTGACAAGTATACACCTAGAACACATCTTAATCTAATATTGTCATTAGTGTGAGATAAGAAACGGTTCAGGACCAAACCAGGAGTCAGATGAAGTGATTGACCTTGAAGGTCTACCTAATGAGTTTACGAAGGCCAATATCGTCATTAGTGTGAGGCTGGAGTAAATGTCATGGGATCCACTTCCTGCTATGAAATTTTGATAGTCAAATTTCTATTTTTCCTTTAAGGGAGATTACAGAATTATGTAAAGTAGTGGGAGGGCACTGATAGATTTAAAATTCCATAATCAATTAGTGTTATCACTTTTGAAATGAAAATTGTTCTACTACTACTAAAAAATGGTGTCTTATAGATGGCTGCCGCTAATCCATTGATGAAACTTTTGGATTCCAATAAGCTAAAAGGAGCCGAGAACTATTTCGAGTGGGAAATGAACATACGCCTTGTCTTGGAGTATGAAAAGTTAACTTATGTCACTATCAATCCGCTGCATGTTGATATTGATCCTAACTCCACTCCAGAAAAGCGAGAAACTTTTGATAGATGGAAGGATGATAACCTAAAGGTGAAATCCTACAACTTAGGATCGATGGTTCCATATTTGCCGAGACAGTACATTGAAGTACCAGATGCTTGGAGCATTATGCGAACACTTAAGGAGTTGTTCGATGTAAATCAAGAGATGGAACTTTATCGATGGTCTAAGGAATTGTTCCGTGCTGAACTCAAGGAGGGAGGAGCTGTTAGCACTCATGTTTTGAACATGATTTACCGAATTCGATATCTTGAATGACAGGGCATTGTGTTTGATGAAAGGTTAGGCCGTAATTTGATTCTGTCTTCTTTGCTTGGTTCTTATGCTGGTTTTGTATTGAATTTCCATATGCATTCGATGCAAGCCACATATGAAGAGCTTCATAACATGCTACGCACGTCAGAGTAAGATTTGAAGAAAGGCAACCCCACATTGTATCTCCATGGTGGAGCTGGCTCTTCAAAGACTTCTGGGAAGTCAAAGAAAATTAAGATGGGGAAGAAGAAAATATCAAAGAAAAACTCCAAGAAGTGCAAAGGCGCAAAACCGAAAGTAGCTTGTGATCAATGTCTACAATACAAGAAGTCTGGACACTGGAAGAAGGACTGTCCAGAGCTTAAAATAGGACCCTCAGGTACGCTTTGTATTTTTCCAATTATTGACATCTCATTAGCCTTAGATGCAAATAGTGGATGAGTGTTAGACACTGGCAGTCCCACTCATATTTGCAAATCCCTGCAGGAAATGAGGGTTAACGAAGGCTGAATAAAGGGAGATCCAGCTTAGAGTTGGCAATGGCGAGACATTGGATGTCAAGGCCATAGAAACTGTTGTTCTAGATCTCCAAATGGATGTAAATTAGATTTGCATGACTGTTATTATGTTCCCTCACTTATCAGACAAATAATATCACTGCCTATATTAGATAAAGAGGGATATAAAATAAACATTAAGGATGAAACTTTATGTTTGTATGATAAAGAAAATTTATTGAAATGTGAATGTTCTTTATCAAACGGTCATTATGTTTTGGAAACATGTAGAGATGTCTTTAATATAGAGAAAAATACAAGTAGGAAGTCTGAACTAAATAATACTGAATTATGGTATATGAGATTGGGCCACATAGGTGTTAGACGTCTATCCAAATTGGTAAATGATGGTTTGATTGAAAATCTTACCTTAGATCCTTATCCGATTTGTGAGTCATGTATCCAAGGAAAGATGACAAAGGCCCCATTTCAAGGTGTTGGACACCGTGCTGGAGATTTACTGGAGCTAATACACAGTGATGTGTGTGGTCCATTAAATCATGCCGCTCATGATGGTTCCACATACTTTGTGACTTTCACAGATGACAAGTCTAGATATGGATATGTCTATCTGATGAAACATAAGTCGGAAACATTTGACAAGTTCAAAATATTCCGAAACGAAGTAGAAAAACAAACCAGTAAATTCATCAAATGCCTTAGATCAGATCGAGACGGTGAATACATGAGTGAAGAATTCAGAAATTATTTAAGGGAGAATGGAATTCTCGCCCAATATAGCCCACAAGGAACACCTCAACACAATGGTGTCTGAGCGTAGAAATCGTACTTTATTAGATATGGTGCGATCCATGATGAGCTATACAGATCTTCCTTATTACCTTTGGGGTTACGCTTTACAAACTACTGCCTACATATTTAATAGGGTTCCATCGAAAGCTGTTTCTACGATCTCCTATCAGATATGGTTCGGTAGAAATCCAAGTCTTAAGCATTTAAAGATTTGGGTTTGTCCTGCATATATTAGAATTGCGCAGCGGGATAAACTAGCACCCATATGGTATAAATATAGGTTCGTTGGATATCCTGATAATTCCATGGGATATAAATTCTATGATTCTGAACAACGAAATGTATTTGTTGTTCGCTTTGCAACTTTTCTTGAAAATTTTTTTTTGAGAGAAAGTGGGAATTGTAGAGAGATTAAACTTGATGAGTTTGATCCCAACATTAAGGAACTTGAGATGGAACCAGAGATCCAACTAGGTGAATGATCTACAACACAGGTTATACGTAAGTCGAATAGAATATCAAGGCCTCCTGAGAGACTGTTTTTAACATCTGATGTGAGCCTTGATGTTATCCTCTTGGAGGAAACAGATCCGACTACGTATAAGGAAGCGATATTGGATATCGATTCGGGAAAATGGCAAGAAGCCATGAAATCCAAAATGGATTCAATGCATGTCAATCAAGTCTGGGACTTAGTTGAACTTCCTGAATGAGTTAAACCTATTGGTTGTAAATGGGTTTACAAAAGGAAGCGAGGGCCCGATGGAAAAGTGGAAACCTTTAAGGCCCGATTGGTAGCGAAATATTACACTCAACGTCCTGGGATTGACTATGAGGAAACGTTTTCACCAGTAGCCATGCTAAAATCCATTAGGATTCTTTTAGCCATTGCTGCATATCACGACTATGAGATATGGCAGATGGATGTGAAAACCGCTTTCCTAAATGGATTCCTTGAGAGGATATCTATGGAACAACCAGAGGGTTTCGTATCCAGTGAGACTTCAAACTTGGTTTGTAAGCTCCAAAAGTCTATTTATGGACTTAAACAGGCATCCCGAAGCTGGAATCGTCATTTTGATGAGATAATTAGATTATCTGGATTCATCAAAATGAGGAAGAACCATGTGTTTATAAGAAAGTTAGTGGGAGCATGATAGTTTTCTAGTCTTGTATGTAGATGACATCCTTATCATAGGAAATGATATAGGGATGATGCAAGTGTGAAAGCCTACCTTTGCAAGAACTTCTCCATGAAAGATATGGGTGAAGCTTCCTATATACTAGGTATAAGGCTCTACCGAGATAGAGTTAGGAAGCTTATAGGGTTGTCACAATCGACGTACATAGACAAGATGTTAGAAAGGTACAGTTTTACCAACTGCAAGCAGCAAATGTACCTTTCCGATACGGCATACATCTTTCGAAGAAAATGGCACCTCAAACTGAGGAAGAGAGAGTTAGGATGTCTAACTTGCCATATGCTTCTTGTATTGGAAGTATGTATGCTATGTTATGTACTAGACCTGACATCAGTTTCGGCGTCAGTGTGACCAGCCGATATCAATCTGATCCAGGTAATGATCATTGGACAGCCGTGAAACATATCCTAAAATATCTTAAAGGCACCAAGGATAAGTTTCTGATATATGGAGAAGATGAGCTACAAGTTAAGGGTTATACAGACTCCGACTTCCAGGGAGATCCAGATGATAGAAAATCTACATCAGGATACATATTTACCCTTAACGGTGGTGCAATTAGTTGGCGTTGTTCAAAGCAAGGCTCAACAGCTGATTCCACCACTGAGGCAGAATTTATAGCGGCTTCAGAAGCTGCTAAAGAAGCTGTTTGGATTAGAAATTTTATCACAGAACTTGGCATTGTGCCTAGTATTGCGGATTCGATCCCATTATACTATGATAATAATGGAGCCATCGCGCAGGCTAAGGAGCCGAGGGCGCATTCCAAGTCTAAACACGTGGAAAGGAAATACCGCGTAATTAGAGAGATAATTGAATGAAAAGACATAGTGGTCTTGAAGGTTCAAGGACAAGACAACATAGCAGACCCGCTTACAAAGGCCTTACCTCCTAAGTTATTCGATAAACATGTGGAGGAGATGGGACTACGGTACCATCCAGATTGGCACTAAGCAAGTGGGAGTTTGATGGAGTTGGTGCTTGGAGTGCCAATCCGAATTGTACATTTTATTATTTATTAATAAATAACTACATTTTTCATTTCATACCCTATTAATGGTATTGTCATTACGCGTATTAAATTGATGTATCGATATGCTAAGAATGACATCGACCTTAGAATAGTTTTGACACTAGGTGTAAACTATTCTTAAAGTAAATATTCATAGTCGTTGGTTTTGGAATACGGTCGAATTCCTATAACCTAGAAGACTAGCACATGTCGTATATTGGAATTGGAGTTCCAATGGTTTAACGCGATGTACCATGAGTTTTGGAAACTCGTATAGACATGTGGGTATTCGTTGGAGCGAATACTGAATGACTCACATGTGATTCCTAATAGTTGGAAGTACACACCACCGTCAATAGGAATCTCCTCGAGTCGAGTAGCATATGTAATCCTTTGACTATAGGATCATTGATTTTGTGAGATCCTCCACACTTAGATGCCATGTATGTCAGAAACCTTTCATGGTCTGGCCTCTAGATGTTCGTTGGGTGTGGACCGATGCACACAGTAATCAAGTGCGAAGCAAGATAGGATCCGTCGGCCCTATGTGTACCATAAGGGGTTTAGGTATCCATGTTAGTAAAGTCACGATTCTTAAATCTTTGGCCAAAGTCGATCACCTAGGGTGGATCACATCAGTTATGAAGAATCGTGGACATGTCGACATGAGATGTGCGTCTTGGAAACTTGACGGTATATTATATGTTTCCTAAGCACAACTCGGATAGCCTACGACATATGGATTGTTAAACATATATGATGACCTCGACTTGTATAGTTCAGAAAGGTCGTTCGTGTTCTTCGCGAATTCGGAGGTGGCCAAATTGGGTACATATTAGCTAGGCTTTTATGACGAACGTGTCTGAACTTAGAGAGTCCCAATATGAAGTGTACTCGTTGAGCACTTGGGTAGCCGATTATTTTGATAAAATATAATATTCGATATTATAATTATCAACTAAGATAATCAAGTGTTATTGGATAACATTGATTATTTACTTTGACCTAATTGGATTAATTGGATTAATTCAATAATTACACAAGGGCTTAATTGTAAAATCATAATTATCTCTACCATTTGAGGATATTATGGTAATGTAAGTATGTAATAAATGTGGTTTTGGCTTGATTTAATTGGATTAAATCAAGGTGGCAAACATTTAACTAATCCATTTCCTAATCTTTGGCTTGATTTAATTGTATTAAATTAAAGTGGGAGACAATGGAGATTAGTCACACCTAATTATACATATTTGGACAAATTAGATTAAGCCCACTTAAAAGTTGATTACAACTTTTATTAATTAAAAATTACCTAAGTTTTGCTATAAATAGCAAGCTTTAGGAAGGTTTTAATTACAAGTTCAATACAAGCATAAGCAAATTCTTGAGAGATTAGCCTAAGTTAGAGAAGTGTTTAGAGAAGCTTGTGAGGTCTCTACAACATTTCATCTAGGAGAAATCAAGATTGGATCTTGAAGTGAAGCTTGGAAGCATTGGAAACAAGATTGGATCTTGAGTCAAGCTTGCACACCTTGGAGGTTCTCCAACAATTTCAACAAAGGAAGTAGATTGGATCTTGCATCAACTTACTAGGTAATGTTTGATCTTCTCCAAAGCTATGTTTATTTGTGTATTAGATGCATGATCACATAGCTTAATGTTGAATAAGGCTAATCAATTGTGTTAGGATACTTTAGAAGTATAAACACAACATGCTTGTAATTAGGTCAAAATGTTCATGTTGGACATGGAATAATTAAGAGTTTGGAACTCTAAATTAAAGCTTAGAGCTATGGCTACCATTTTAGATTCACTTGACCACCTTTAGGTGGACTAGAATTGTTCATGAGACATTTTTAATTGGGATTCTAAAATGGTTTGTGTATTGGATTCAAAATTTACGCAAATGAATATTTAGAATAAATTTATGTTTTTTGAAAAATATTTGATATTTTGAAAAACTAGATTTTTATTCTATAACATGTGTTTATGTTGGTTTTGAAATTAAAAATTAATTTTGGGTGTTTTTGAAGTGTTTAAGGAAGACCAAAATAGATTAGGGTGAAAGACCCTAATCCATTCAGCTCACTGGAATGTGAGCTGAATGAAAAAGGAAATGAAACAAAAATAAATAAAAATAGCAGCACCTGGGTGCTACAGTGCGCGCGTGCACTGTAGCGCGTGTGCTTCACGCACTCGGGGCCCTTCGCGGGCGCCGATTTTGTTTTGCTTTGTTTGGGAGCTTCTGGACTCCGATTCAGTCCCAGTTTTTTCCTATACACTCATAATGAAATGTAGTATTTCATTAAATGATTTAAAATTACACCCATACTTGATATCCATGGGTTAGACCCATTTCCGCTGCCCGAGGCACCAATCCGATCCTTAGGGTTCCACAAATGCCCCAACAGTTTATCTAATAAATTAGGAGGTAAGCCCTTTGTAAGCGGGTCTGCTATGTTGTCTTGTCCTTGAACCTTCAAGACCACTTATTTTTTTTGTTCATTTATCTCTCTAATTAGGTGGTATTTCATTTCCACGTGTTTAGACTTGGAATGCGCCATCGGCTCCTTAGCCTACGCGATTGCTCCGTTATTATCACAGTACAATGGGATCGAATCCGCAATACTAGGCACAACGCCAAGTTATGTGATAAAATTTCTAATCCAAATAGCTTCTTTAGCAGCTTCTGAAGCCACTATAAATTTCGCCTCAGTGGTGGAATCAGCTGTTGAGCCTTGCTTTGAATTACGCCAACTAATCGCACCACCGTTAAGAGTAAATACGTATCCTGATGTAGATTTTCTATCATCTCGATCTCCCTGGAAGTCGGAGTCTGTATAACCCTTAACTTGTAGCTCATTTTCTCCATATATCAGAAACGTATCCTTGGTGTCTTTAAGATATTTTAGGATATATTTCAAGACTGTCCAATGATCATTACCTGGATCAAATTGATATCGATTGGTCACACTGACGCCGAAACTGATGTCAGGTCTAATACATAGCATATCATATATTATGCTTCCAATACAATAAGCATATGGCAAGTTAGACATTTTAATTCTCTCTTCCTCAGTTTGAGGTGCCATTTTCTTCGAAAGATATATGCCGTATTGGAAAGGTACATTTGCTGCCTTGCAGTTGGTAAAATTGTACCTTTCTAACATCTTATCTATGTATATCGATTTTGAAAACCCTATAAGCTTCCTAACTCTATCTTGGTAGAGCCTTATACCTAGTATATAGTAAGTTTCACCCATATCTTTCATGGAGAAGTTCTTGCAAAGGTAGGCTTTCACACTTTGCATCATCCCTATATCATTTCCTATGATAAGGATGTCATATACATACAAGACCAGGAAAACTATCATGATCCCATTAACTTTCTTATAAACACATGGTTCTTCCTCATTTTTTATGAATCCATATAATCTAATTATCTCATCAAAATGACGATTCCAGCTTCGAGATGTCTGTTTAAGTCCATAAATAGACTTTTGGAGCTTACAAACCAAGTTTGAAGTCTCACTGGATAAGAAACCCTCTGGTTGTTCCATATAAATATCCTCATCAAGGAATCCATTTAGGAAAGCAGTTTTCACATCCATCTGCCATATCTCATAGTCGTGATATGCAACAATGGCTAAAAGAATCCTACTGGATTTTAGCATGGCTACTGGTGAAAAAGTTTCCTCATAGTCAATCCCAGGACATTGAGTGTAACCTTTCTCTACCAGTCGGGCCTTAAATGTTTCCACCTTTCTATCGGGCTCTAGCTTCCTTTTGTAAACCCATTTACAGGCAATAGGTTTAACTCATTCAGGAAGTTCAACTAAGTCCCAGACTTGATTGCATGCATTAAATCCATTTCAAATTTCATGGCTTCCTGCCATTTTCCCAAATCGATATCCAATATCGCTTCTTTATACATAGTCGGATTTGTTTCCTCCAAGAGAAGAACTTCAGGGCTCACATCAGATGTTAAAAATAGTCTCTCAAGAGTAGGGATGGCAATTTTACCCACAAACCCGCAAAAACCCGCCCGCAATGGGTAGTATTTGGTAAATATATTAGTGGGTGCGGTGCGGGTTTGGTAATTTAAAGCAAAACCCGCTGCGGGTGCAGTGCGGGTTTGGTATTTAAGAAAAAAATGCGGGTATCCGCTGCGGGTATCCGCTGCGGGTATCCGCTGCGGGTATCCGCATACCCGTAATATTATTTTTTAATAATTAATATTTTTAGGACAATATAAAAAAACCTTCATATAAAAATAACTAACAAAACCTAAAACTAAAATATTAATCCACAGTTCCCCACTCCCACTCAGCCGCAGCCCGCAACCTGCCCAACTGAAGATTTTTTGCATGACTATTATTTTTTTTAATCACAGTTGTTAATAAAATTATAATACAAAAATTTGGATTAAGTTCACATGATCAGAAATGGAGAGGAGCAAAATAAGCTAGTGTTTACTGCAACTTCAGTAGCTTTCCTACTTTTTCATTACACTTACACCACTTGAGTCCTATAAGAATCACTTTCATTACACTTAGCATAAAAAATATGACCAAAGTTTGGTGATTACTTTTTAGCTTATTGTCGATTGAGTTGGCTAACTTAGATCATTATAATTATGAAGGGAATAACTCGTTTTAATTATGTTTATATGAAAAAATAAACATATGGTAATGAGTCTTTCATACATTATGTTATCTATGTACTGTATATACATACATTGCATGTTGTATATGTCAAATGAAAAACAAATGTGAAAATTACAGCTAGCAATTAAAAATAAATCATTTAATTAAAAAATCATATTATTAAGAACACAAAGTAATTCAATATTTTAAAAACCTGCAAAAAATTCGTTGGGTACCAATGCGGGTTTGGTAATTTTATATTTATATGCGGTGCGGGTTTGGTAATGAAAATTAAAACCCGCAACGGGTATGGTACGGGTTTGGTAATTTATTTACATATGCGGGTGCAGGTTTGGTAATGGAAAACCCGCATCATACCCTACCCACTGCCATCCCTACTCAAGAGACCTTGATATTCTATTCGACTTACGTAGAACCTGTGTTGTAGATACTTCACCTAGTTGGATCTCTGGTTCCATCTTAGGTTCTTTAATGTTGGGATCAAACTCATCAAGTTTAATCTCTATACAATTCCCACTTTCTCTTAAAAATTATTTTTCAAGAAAAGTTGCAAAGCGAACAACAAATACATTTCGTTACTCGGAATCATAGAATCGATATCCCATGGATTATTAGGATATCCAACAAACCTACATTTATACCCTCTGGGTGCTAGTTTATCCCGCTGCGTAATTCTAACATATGCACGACAACCCCAAATCTTTAAATGCCTAAGACTTGGATTTCTACCGTACCATATTGGATAGGGGGTCATAGAAACAACTTTTGATGGAACCATATTAAGTATGTAGGCATCAGTTTGTAAAGCGTAAATCCAAAGGTAATAAGGAAGATATGTATAGCTCATCATCATTCACACCATATCTAATAAAATATGATTTCTATGCTCAGACACTCCATTATGTTGAGGTGTTCCTGGTGGGCTATATTGGACGAGATTCCATTATCCCTTAAATGATTTGTGAATTCTTCACTCATGTATTCACCGCCTCAATCTGATCTAAGGCATTTGATAAATTTACTGGTTTGTTTTTCTACTTCGTTTCAGAATATTTTGAACTTGTCAAATGTTTCCGACTTATGTTTCATTAGATAGACATATCTATATCTAGACTCGTCATCTGTGAAAGTCACAAAGTATGTGGAACCATCATGAATGGCATGATTTAATGGACCACACACATCGCTGTGTATTAGCTCCAGTAAATCTCCAGCACGATGTCAACACCTTGAAATGGGGCTTTGTCATCTTTCCTTAGATACATGACTCACAAATCGGATAAGGATCTAAGGTAAGATTTTCAATCAAACCATCCTTTATCAATTTGGATTGACGTCTAACACCTATGTGGCCCAATCTCATATACCATAATTCAGTATTATTCAGTTCAGACTTCCTACTTGTATTTTTCTTTATATTAAAGACATTTCTACATGTTTCCAAAACATAGTGACCGTTTGATAAAAAACATTCACATTTCAATAAATTTTCTTTATCATACAAACATAAAGTTTCATCTTTAATGTTTATTTTATATCCCTCTTTATCTAATATTGGCAGTGATATTATTTGTCTGATAATTGAGGGAACATAATAACAGTCATGCAAATCTAATTTACATCCATTTGGGAGATCTAGAATAATTATTCCTATGGTCTTGACATCCAATGTCTCGCCATTTCCAACTCTAAGTTGGATCTCCCATTTATTTAGCCTTCTTCTGACCCTCATTTCCTGCAGGAAATTGCAAATATGAGTAGGGCTGCCAGTGTCTAACACCCATCCACTATTTACATCTAAGACTAATGAGATGTCAATAATTGGAAAAATACAAAACGTACTTGAGGGTCCCGTTTTTCCTTTTAGCTCTGGACAGTCATTCTTCCAGTGTCCATACTTCTTGCATTGTAGACATTGATTATAAGCTACTTTCGGTTTTACGCCTTTGCACTTCTTGGAGTTTTTCTTTGATATCTTTTTATTCCCCATTTTAATTTTCTTCGACTTCCCAGAAGTCTTTAAAGAGCCAGCTTCACCATGGAGATACAGTGTGGGGTTGTCTTTCTTCAAATCTTGCTCCACCGTGCGTAGTATGCTATAAAGTTATTCGTATGTAGCTTGCATCGAATGCATATGGAAATTTAATACAAAGCCAGCATAAGAACCATGCAAAGAAGTCAGAATCAAATTACGGCCCAACCTTTCATCAAACACAATACCTTGTCGTTCCAGATATCGAATCTAGTTTATCATGTTCAAAACATGAGTGCTGACAACTCCTCCCTCCTTGAGTTCAAAACAGAACAATTCCTTAGATCTTCGATAAAGTTTCATCTCTTGATTTGCCTCGAATAACTCATTGAGTGTTTGTTTGATGCTCCAAGCATCCGATACTTCAATGTACTGTCTCAGTAAATATGGAACCATCGATCCTAAAGTGTAAGATTTCACCTTTAGGTTATCATCCTACAATCTATGAAAAGTTTATCGCTCTTCTGGAGTGGAGTCAGGATCGATATCAATACGCAGTGGATTGATCATGACATAAGTCAACTTTTCATACTCCAAGACAAGGCGCAAGTTCATTTCCTATTCGAAATAGTTCTTGGCTCCTTTTAGCTTATTGGAATCCAAAAGTTTCATCAATAGATTAGCAACATTCATCTACAAGACAACATTTTTGAGTAGTAGTAGAACAATTTTCATTTCAAAAGTGATAACACTAATTGATTATGGAATTTTAAATCTATTAGTGCACTCCCACTACTTTACGTAATTCTGTAATCTCTCTTAATGGAAAATTAGAAATTTGACTATCAAAATTTCATAGCGGGAAGTAGATTTCATAATATGTACTCCAGCCTCACACTAATGATGATATTGGCCTTTATAAACTCATTAGGTAGACCTCCAAGGTAAATCACTTCATGTGACTCCTAGTTTGGTCCTGAATCGTTTCTTATCCTCACACTAATGACGATATTGGATTAAGACGTGTTCTAGGTGTATACTTGTCAATGTGCACTAATGATATTTATATGTACACCCTCACACCAATGACGATATTGGGTGACTACGTGAACTCATCACGCTACATCTAATGTTTTACCGGAGCGACCTAAATTCTGAGCACTTATACCCTCACACTAATGATGATATTGGATATAAGTAAGAACCCATTAATCTCCGCATGGACAAGACAGACCATCCAATAATGCTCCAACATTATTAATACTATTACTTAAATAAAGTAATCACCTAATCACGAGAGATTTATGATAATCAAGTCAATAACTTATTTGGGTCAAAGTTTTAATTTAAAATATGCAATACATATCCAATATGTCTTATGCATAATTAAATTAAAATTACTATGGCATAAATTAAAAAATATGTGTTGTGTGGTTAAGCCTTGCTACTGATACCATTCTGTTGGCTCAGTTGTGGAACCCCTAGGGTCGGATCGGTGCCCCGCACATCGGAAATGGGTCTAACCCATGGATATCAAGTATTGGTGTAATTTTAAATTATTTAATAAAATATTATATTCCATTACGAGTGTATAGGAAAAAACCGAGACTGAATCGGAGTCCGGAAGCTCAAGAACGAGCGGAAACAAAAACAACGCGTGTCAAGGGCGTGACGCGCGTGTATTACACGCGCTACAGTGCGCTCACTGTAGCGCCTAGGTCTGAAACTCTGATTTTTTTTTTAATTGTACATTCTTTTCCTTCAGCTCAATTTCCAGTGAGCTGAAGGAATTAGGGTCTAATACCCTAATTTCTTCCGGTCTCCCCTAAACATTTCAAAAACACCCAAAATTAATTTTTAATTTGAAAACCAACATGAACACATATTATAGAATAAAAATCAAGTTTTTCAAAATATCAAATATTTTTACAAAAACATAAATTTATTCTAAATACGCACTTGCGTAAATTTTGAATCCAATACACAAACCAAATTAGAATCCCAATAAGAAATGTCTCGTGAACAATTCTAGGTCACCCAAATGTGGTCAAGTGATTCTAAAATGGTAGCCATAACTCTAAGCTTTAATCTATAGTTCCAAACTCTTATTAATTATTCCATGTCCAACATGAAAATCTTTGACGTAATACATAAGTGTGTTGTGTTTATACTCCTAAAATATCCTAACACAATTGATTAGCCTTATTTCAACATTAAACTATGTGATCATGCATCTAATACATAAATGAACATAGCTTTGGAGAAGATAAAACATTACCTAGTAAGCTTGATGCAAGATCCAATCTATTTTTCCTTGTTGAAATTGTTGGAGAACTTCCAAGGTGTGCAAGCTTGACTTCAAGATCCAATCTTGTTTCCAATTCTACCAAGCTTCACTTCAAGATCCAATCTTAATTTCTCCTAGATGAAATGTTGTAGAGACCTCACAAGCTTCTCTAAATACTTCTCTAATTTAGGCTAATCTCTCTTGCTTATACTTTTACTGTTCTTGGACTTATATTTAAAACCTTCATAAAGCTTGCTATTTATAGCAAAACTTAGGTAATTTTTAATTAATAAAAGTTGTAATCAACTTTTAAGTGGGCTTAATCTAATTTGTCCAAATATGTATAATTAGGTTTGACTAATCTCCATTGTCTCTCACTTTAATTTAATCCAATTAAATCAACCCAAAACTACCTATTATTAAATACTTACAATTACCATAATATCATCATCTGGTAGAGATAATTATGATTTTACAATTAAGCCCTTGTGTAATTATTGAATTAATCCAATTAATCCAATTAAGTCAAAGTAAATAATCAATGTTATCCAATAACACTTGCATCGGTCCACACCCAACGAACATCTAGAGGCCATACCATGAAAGGTTTCTGATATACATGACATCAAAGTGTGGAGGATCTCACATAAAATCAATGCTATCCTATAGTCAAATGATTATATGCTACTCGACTCGAGGAGATTCCTATTGACGGTGGTGTGTACTTCCAACTATTAGGAATCATTTATGAGTCATTCAATATTCGCTTCAATGAATACCCACATGTCTATACGAGTTTCCAAAACTCATGGTACATCGGGTTAAATCATTGGAACTCCAATTCCAATATATGATATGTGCTAGTATTCTAGGTTATAGGAATTCGACCGTATTCCAAAACCAACGACTAGGAATATTTAAGAATAGTTTACAACTAGTGTCAAAACTATTCTAAAGTCGATGCCATTCTTAGCATATCTATACATCAATCTAATACGTATAATGACAAAACCATTAATATGGTATGAAATGAAAAATGTAGTTATTTTATTAATAAATAATAAAATGTACAATTCGGATTGACATTCCAAACACCAACTCCATCAAAAGCTCCCCCTTTGGGCTTTGTAGGTTAAAGCTCCCTCCTAGGCTCCGGCTCCCCCTTTGGGCTTCATAGGATAAAGCTCACTCTTGGGCTTTGGCTCCCCTCTTCGGGCTTTGTAGGTTAAAGATCATCAATTATTTCAAAGTTTCTAGCCTCTAAGTTTCAAGAGTTCTAGTTTCAGGACTCCGCTCTCTGATTTCAAGATGCAACTTCAAGCTTGTTCCTTCGTCACCAGCTTGATTTTGAGGGGGTGTGAAGGAATATTATGTTGGGGTAGATGTGGAAACCCTAGGGTCGGATCGGTGCCCAACACAGCGAAAGTGGGTCTAGATATCTAACATGGGTGTATTTAAAATATTTTTATGTAAAACTACATTCTATTTCGAGTCCGTAGGAAAAAATGAGGACCCAAACGGAGTTCGAAAACTATAGCACGGAGAAAATAAAGTTTCCGTAAGTATCAGCTCTGCGCGTCACGATGCGGGAGCTTGGACGTCGCGACACCCCAAAGTGTGAGAGCAACTACGGGAGCTGAATGTCTCAGCGTCACGACGCGGAAAGGGGGAATGTCACGATGCTCATAGGTCTGATGCTCGGTGTCGTGACGCTGAGGGGTCAGAGTCACGACGCTACCCTAGAGAGTGAGTATTTTTCTACTTCAAACCATTACTTAACACTTCCAATTTTCTCCTAATACTTCAAATACACCTAAAATCCAATTTTAACTTCATAACCATCATCAACACATGTTATACAACTAGCATACATGTATTCTAGATACTTATATGTATTTGTTTGAATCAAAACACAAACCAATTTAGAATCCCACTATGAAATGTCTCATGAACAATTCTAGTTCATCCAAAGGTAGTCAAATGATTCTAGAATGATAGACATATCTTTAAGCTTTAATCTAGAGTTCCAAACTATTATTAATTATTCCATGTCCAACATGAACATCTTTGACCTAATTAACAAGCATATTGTGTTTATACTTCCAAAGCATTCTAACAAAATCTATTAGCCTTATTTCAACTTCAAGCTATGTAATCATGCATCCAATATATAATTCATCACTATATGTCTCACTAATGAAAAACTCAGTAATGAAGAACATAGCTTAAGAGAAGTTCAAACTTACCTAGTAAGCTTGATACAAGATCCAATCTACTTCTCCTTTGTTGAAATGGTTGAGGAACTTCCAAGGATTAGCAAGCTTGACTCCAAGATCCAATCTTGATTCCAATGCAAACAAGCTTCACTCCAAGATCCAATCTTGATTCATCATTGTTGAAATATTGTAGAGATCTTCTCAAGCTTCTCTAAACACTTATCTTCTATAGGCTTATTTCTCCAAGAATTGCTTGTATTAGCTTTCTTAATCTTAATTAAAACCTTCATACAATTTGTTATTTATAGCAAAACTTAAGTAATTTTTAATTAATAAAAGTTCTAACCAATTTTTATGTGGGCTTAATCTAATTTGTCCAAATATGTATAATTAGATGTGACTAATCACATTTATCTACCACTTTGATTTAATCCAATTAAATCAAGACAAAGATTAGGAAATTGATTAGTTCAATGTCTGTCACTTTGATTTGATCCAATAAAATCAAACCAGAAACACCTATAATTACATAATTTCAATTACTATAATATCCTCAAATGGTAGAGATAATTATGAAATTACGACAAAGCCCTTGTGTAAAGATTGAAATCAGATAAGGATCTAAGGTGAGATTTTCAATCAAAGCATCATTTACCAATTTTGATAGACGTCTAACACCTATGTGGCCTAATCTCATATGCCATAATTCAGTATTATTCAGATTTCATACTTGTATTTTCCTCTACATTAAAGACATCTCTATATGTTTCCAAAACATAATGACCGTTAGATAAAAAACATTCACATTTCAATAAATTGTCTTTATTATATAGACATAAACTTTCATCATTAATGTTTATTTTATATCCATCTTTATCTAATATTGGCAATGATATTATTTATATGATAATTGAAGGTATTTAATAACAGTCATGTAAATCTAATTTACATATATTGGGGAGATCTAGAACAATCGTTCCTATGACATTGACATCCAATGTCTCGCCATTGCCAACTCTAAGCTGGATCTCCCCTTTATTCAGCCTTCTTTTAACCCTCATGACCTGTAGAGAGTTGTAAATATGAGTAGGACTGTCAGTGTCTAACACTCATCCACTATTTGCATCTAAGGCTAATGAGATGTCAATAATAGGAAAAATACAAAGCGTATTTGATGGTTCTGTTTTTCCTTTTAGCTCTGGACAATCATTCTTCTAGTGTCCAGACTTCTTGCATTATAGACATTGATCACGAACTACTTGCGGTTTAACATCTTTGCGCTTCTTGGAGTTCTTCTTTGAAATATTCTTCTTCCATATTTTGATTTTCTTTAGCTTCCCATAAGTCTTTGAGAGCCGGCTCCACTATGGAGGTACAAAGTGTGGTTGCCTTTCCTCATATCATGCTTCACTGTGCGTAACATGTTGTGAAGTTCTTCATAGCTAGCTTGCATTGAGTGCATATGGAAGTTTAATACAAAGCCATCATAAGTTCCAGGCAAAGAAGACAGAATCAAATTATGGCCTAGCCATTCATCAATCACAATATCATGTCATTCCAGATATCAGATCTGGTGGATCATGTTCAAAATATGAATGCTCATAGCTCCTCCATCTTTGAGTTCAACATGGAACAATTACTTAGATCTCCGATATATTTCGATCTCTTTATTTGCCTCGAACAACTCATTGAGTGTTCGTATAATGCTCCAAGCATCTGGTACCTCTATGTACTGTCTCATCGAATTTGGAACCATCGATCCTAATATGTAGGATTTCACATTCAGGTTATCATCATTCAATTTTGCAAAAGTTTCCCGCTCTTCAGGAGTGGAGCCAGGATCGATTTTAACAGACAATGGATAGTTACATAAGTCAACTTTTCAAACTCCAAGACAAGGTGGATGTTCATTTCCCACTCAAAGTAGTTATTGGCTCATTTTAGTTTATTAGAATCCAAAAGTCTCATCAATGGATTTGCGGCAGCCATCTATAAGACAATATTTTAAACAGTAGCAGAACATTTTTCATTTCAAAATAATAACACTAATTGATTATGGAATTTTAAATCTATTAGTGCCCTCCCACTACTTTACGTAATTCCGTAATCTCCCTTAACGAAAAAATAGAAATTTGACTATCAAAATTTCATAGCGGGAAGTGGATCCCATGACATTTACTCCAGCCTCACACTATCGACAGTCTTGGCCTTTATAAACTCATTAGGTAGACCTCCAAGGTCAATCACATTCATGTAACTCCTAGTTTGGTCCTGAACCATTTCTTATCCTCACATTATCGACGGTCTTGGATTAAGATGTATTCCTGGTGTATACTTGTCAATGTGCACTAATGAGCTTCGTATATACACCTTCATAATAATGACGGTATTGGGTGACTGCGTTAACTCATCACAATACATCTAATGTTTTAACAGAGCGACCTAAGTTTCGAGCACTTATACCCTCACAATAGTGATAGTCTTGGATATAAGTAGTAAGAACTCATTCATCTCCGTATTGACAAGACAGACTTTCCAATAATGCTCTAACATTACTAATACTATTACTTAAAATAAAGTAATCACCTAATCATGAGAGATTTATAACAATCAAGTCATTAACATAATTAGGTCAAAATTTTAATTTAAAACATGCAATACATATCCAATATGACTTATGCATAATTAAATTAAAATACAGTGGCATAGATTCAAATACATGTCTAATATACAACATGTGTTGTGTGGTTAAGCCTTACTACTAATACCATTGTGTTGGGGAAGATGGGGAACCCCCAGGGACAGATCGATGCCCCGCGCATCGGAAGTGAGTCTAACCCGTGGATATCTAATAGCAAGGTTTAACCTACAACGCCCCTATATGAATTCAAGACTTTAGTTCATTATCTAACATGCTCTGAATTCACTCTATATGAATTTACAATGGTAGAGACCTTTATATAGGCTACATAGAAAACCAAAATAGAAAATGAATCCTAAAATTATCTAAAAGGTACTAGGAATTATAAAGTTACTAGAAATTCTATTTTGGAGATTGATTTCGTAATATAGGGATATTATTTCCTTAATATTATTTCCATAATAATATTTCGTAACACCCCCTAAACTCAAGCTGGTGACGAAGGAACAAGCTTGAGATTGTATCTTGAAATCAGAAAGCGGAGTCCTGAAACTGGAACTCTTGAAACTTGGAGGCTGGAGACTCTGAGATAATTGATGAGCTTTAACCTACGAAGCCCCAGGGGGGAGCCGAAGCTCAAGAGTGAGCTTTATCCTACAAAGCCCGAAGGGGGAGCCGAAGCCCAAGAGGAAGCTTTAACTTACGAAGCCTAAGTGGGAACTTTAACCCACGAAGCCCGAATGGGGAGCTAAAGCCCAAGATGGAGTTTTAACCTACAAAGCCCGAATGAGAAGCCGAATCCTAAGAGGGAGCTTTAATCTATGAAGCCCGAATGGGGAGACGAATCCCAAGGGGGAGCTTTAACTTACCAAGCCCGAAGAGGGAGCCGAAAAGACCAAGAGAGTGCCGAAGCCCAAAAGAACCGAAGCCAGAGAGGGAGCGAAATCGCGACATAGAGCCAAAGCCAGAGAGGGAGCGAAATCCCGACAGAGAGCCAAAGTCCGACAGAGAGCTGAAGCCTGACAAAGATCAGAAAATCGGAGAGGGATCGAAATTTCAACAGGTTTATGAAGATTTAGAGAGAGCTGAAACCTGAGAGGGAGGAAATCCCGAAAGGAGCGCGGAAATCTGAAAGAGAGCCAAAACTCGAAAGAAGCCGGCGTAGGTCACACTTGTGAAGGAGTGACGCATGATGGGTGTGTTGGACAATTATGACCCATAGCGTCACTATTTGTACAAATCATGGTGTTGTTGTACAAATTAACTATGTGACAAATGAGATTGCACTCTTATCATTTGTGATTAGATCACCTAGATGTATAAATGATGAGAGGTCCCTATGATTTGAACCTGGACGGAGAATGATATGAGACAGTATCAGTCCATGAAGGATAAATCATTAAATATCCCTAGTCAGAGTATTATCGAGATTGGACATCGATAAATTCGTAAAAGACTAGTATTACACTTGTGCACGTTTGTGAGAGCACAACGACATAGTTCTCATATATTTGGGTATATGATACTCATGCAAGTGTAATAGGAGGTTGTGTTTTACCGATGGTACGGGAAACAGCTTCGCTCTGGATAAGACCCCATCGAAATTCCATTGGTAGTATAACTATGTGTCTATGGAAGTCCGAAATCAGGGTAGGTGTATTTGGTTTTAACCTGAGACTTGTACCGCTAATACATACGACAATCAATATACTTTGGTTCAGGTCGTCCAGGGCTTTAACCGGTTTCTGTGTACGCCGATTCTGGGTATATCGAGAATCGTAGTGTGTTGGGTGTGATGTCAAGACGGAAGTGTCACTCCAGTCATATGGAGATGATGGTCACGTAGGATATGGTACCGGTTCTCTTAAGTGCTGCAGCCATCGGGATAATATGACTTGGTCATAGTTATCCGATATAGAGACTAGTCACCAGACATCCGACATGTGCTTCGTATGGGGCAGACATAATTCCAGCCCCAGGCCTAACACTTGATCATCCGATGTTGGACAAAAATACGAAATACTACGGTATACTAAGCTTGATACAGATCATTATTCCTGTAAGGATGTTTCCGGAGAATTGGGTAGGCATGGCGCTTTGCTAGAGGCTAACCTTGTCTTGTAATTCGGTATAAACGTAGTACGAGGTACTTACGTGTTCGGATAGTCCGAAGACCGAATTTACTGCCAACATATCCGGGGATCTCATGGGTCGCTTCCCAAAGATTCACCGATGACGTATAACTCGCACTCTATATTAATCTAGGATTAATTAGAATAGAGAGAATATTAATCTGGGATTAATAGCATGAGATATTTTATCTGTGATAAAATATCCATTAAAGAGAGATAATGAATAATTTGGAATTAATCGATTAATTAATATATTTGATATTTTAAGCGAAATTAGATTTCGATGCGGAATTAAAATTAGATTTTAATTCGGGCGAACGAATTAATTTAGAATTAATTCGTTAGCGACGTGAATAGTGACTTTGCTAGGCGTAATCATTTAATTACGACGCAACGGAAAATTCGTTAATTTGGAATTAGCGAACCCGAGCCCGAGATTATTTGCGAGCGCATTCGCATTTCGAATTCGAGTGCGGCACGCAAGTCAAACCAAGCGTCAAATCACTAGTCGCAGCTAGCGTCACATCAAACGTCAAATAACAAGTCACTTTGAGTGATGTGACACTTGATTGATTGATGTGATTGATTGATTGATTGTAGTTGTTGGAGTTGTTGGTTGGCTTTATTGTTTGACTTTTGTAAAGCCAAATAAATGGTAAGTCATTTAATTATTTTTGGAAAATATAAATGTGTATTAGATACACATTTTACAAATCAATCCAACACAATCTCTATTTTCTCTTTCTCTCTAGTCTTCACACCCTTGGGGCATTTTGTTCACTGGTTTCCTCCAAAACCGTGAGCAGTGGGAAGCATGGAGTTGGGTTTTTGTGGCAAAAACCGCAAGTGCATGCACACTACGAGATATGTGAATGTGATAGGGAAGTCCACCCATGAGCCAGGAACCGTTCGACGAAGCTTGGAGCTTGACGAAGGAACCAAACGAATGCTAAAACAGTGAGCACACCAACTGCAGTTCACGCCTAGCAGTTTTCAGTTTTTGTGTTTCGTTGATTGCCGCGTCGCTCAACCGATCGATGTAAGTATTTCGCAACTTCGTCGATGTGTATTCGCAATGTTTTCATGCTTATTATCGATCCTGGACCTATTTAGAAACTAAGAATGGCATCAAGAGCCTAGGTTTGAGCATGAAAATATTTAGGGCTTAAAATTGGGTAAACTTGTTTTGAGCATGATTTGAATTAATTGGATGTTTGAGTATGCTTATAACATGTTTAATTGAGGATTGATTGGATCAATTTGTAAAAATTAGTTTGGAACAATTTTCCCAAAATTGGAGTGTTGGCCGAATGTTAGGGTTCATAAGAAGTCTTGGAATTTTTTGATTTTGATTCATTGGATGAGTTGGAATCATGTTGGATAATGTTAATTTAAGATTGAATTGGATTGAATTTTGAATTGAACAAATATCCAAAATTCCTTATGTTGGCCGAATACTATATGCCATATTTAGTCTTGGATTTTTTGATTTTGATTCATTGGATGTGTTGGAAATCATTCAGGATGATGATTTAATATCGATTGTGAAATTAATTGGATTGAATTCGAATCGGATAAAAATCATCATCTTGGCCGAGACACTTTAAGCATGAATTGGGTTTGATTTTTATCAAAATGTGTTGGACATGTAATGATGATGAAAAGCATGATTAATTGGACAAAATTGTGTTTTAGAAATATTGATTTGGTTAATTAATCATGTAATACACTTTGGTAATTAAATTGGGAAAATTGGATTTTTGGTAATTTAATTATTTGGGCCTAATTTTGGAAATTGGACTTTTAATGTTGTAATTGGGCTTGTTGGGCTTTGTTGTACAAAGTTGGGTTAAGGCAAATTGGATTGGATCCAATTGGGCCCAAAACCGCTTCCATAAAGCTCAAATGCGACTAATGAACCTTTAAAGTTTAATTGGGCCTAATGGGCCAAAATTAATTTATGGGCTTATGGGGTAACTCCCGGATTGGATTTTGGTTATTCGGTTTGACCCGAGTTGACCAAAAGTCCACGCCTTAAGAAATCAATTAAAAGCCCATTGGACTTTAATTAAATTGACGTTGGACGTTAATCGGGCTTTGAGACCCGTTGCGATTAAATTTGGAATTTAAGTCGTAATGGTTCGTTAAATAAAGTGTAGTATTTAATTTGGAATTAAATAGCGAATTAGAATTGAATGCATATTAAATTGGATTTAATGATGTAGTTTAATTTAATTCGAGAATTCGTACTTTGAGTACTTAATCGCAAAGACGAGTTTAACTCGCACAAAATCAAATCGTTGTTTGAACATTGGATGATCACTAATTATCAGATTAATTAATTTGATTAGATTGATTGATAACATGCTTGTGTGAATACATGGTTGCGATGCATGAATAATGTATATCAGATGGATATTAGATGGGTGGGGCAATTTTGGAAATTGTAATAAATTTGATTTATTAATTGGACCTGCGTGCCCAGCCTTATTACCTCTCACTTCTTTGTATTCTCTTGTCACCTATTCCCTCAATGTAAATGAGGTTTCTTTAGAAGTGTAGTGTAACAGATAGAAGTGATACTTGTGCTAGCGGGAGAGAGAAAAGGAGAGATTTGATCTAGGATCAATGTGTAAAGTATCCATCCGCATATCATTATTATTTTATTTATATGCGCTTTATTATGTGTTTAGAATGCATGTTTAAGGGTGTATGATGATGGGACCTTAACAAAGATAATAAATTGGTTGCCAATTTGCACGCGAAAAACCCTCGCTTCATATTAAGCGTTTTTCCTTCCATTGAGTGATTCTCACTCAAGATCTAAGACGACATTGGTTTGTTGGCCAAAGTCAAGGCCTTTGTCTGTCGAGGATGTGTTTGAATCATGAAGGTTTTGTTCCATATTGGTGTCATGTCCAAGTTGTGGTTTGTTGGCCAAAGTCAAGACCACTTCTTGTCCATCGACATTGATTACGAAGCTTTCCATGGTCAATGGGTCGCGCTTGACTAGGATCACTAAGTTTGTTGTGCCAAAGCCAAAGCTTAGTTGATTCAGAAGAAAAGGTTAGGTAATACATTGGATGTATTGGCATATATAAGATATATGTTTCGGACTTGGATGTCCCCCTACCGGATCTAGGACTTGGATTGGATCCAATTGATCTTAGAGATCTACCTAGTTAATTATCATACAATTTGTTGGCCAAAGTCAAGATTGTGTGATATTTAACGGGATCCTAGCCCACTAGGAAACGCGGTTTCCCGAGTACTCGACAGAGGGTTAGAGGCTCGCCGAAAAATAGTGGGAGGCAAGAATTGAATTTTCAATACTCGTTCAATTACTCGCCATACGCGCTCAAAATAAATATCATTCGTCAAATCAATTAAATGTTAGTTGGACTAATATTTAAACGTTGTTTTAATAAATAGTTGGACTATATTCAAACAATTCACTTATAAGTGATTATATAATTGGATTATGATAATCAATATATTTGATTTAATTAAAGTATAGTTGATTAAAATAGTTGGACTATAATAATCATTATATTTAATAGTACCGTAATCATTGATTAAATAGTTGGACTATTAAAATCAAGTGATAATTGAAAGATTGACATTTAAAACATAATCCTAGGGAAAATGTATTTAAATGGTTTAATTTTCAAATTGGGAATACATTTCAGGATGGTCCTGAAAACTAATAAGTTACTTTATTTGATAAAATAACCTATTAAGCCTAAGCCCGGAGTTAAGCAAAAGGTAGAGCATAATCTTTGGAAGATTATGTAATGATAACTTAAGTGCTTAATCCATTTAGCTTGTCGCAGTAGACTCCTTAATTTCTTAATCAGAAATAAGGATTAGATCCTTAAAGTATGATACTGAAATTGAAGGATCTTCATAAATCTATATTTAGATTTTAGAAGTACTAAATTGCAATTAATAACTCTTGGAGAGTTAATGATTATTCTCAAGGAGACAAAGTCAAAGTTTTCAATTAGGCAAATAGCGCAAGTCGCACATACTTACTATCTTCGATAGGAAGGCCAAGGCTTGGCCAAAGGCTTCTGGAGTGTTGAAACTGGCAAAGGAAAAATCATTATAATCTTCTGGGAAGATAAAGGACATATCCCAAAATTTCTGCCTAAATGTGGAAAACGGGATCGCGGAAGCGTGACTCTGCCGTTTGGACAAAGCAGATATGAAGGAATGGAAGACAAGCAAGACTCTGACTTCAAATATGTTTGTCAAGATTATGTTCACTACTAGTATTGAAATTGGATTTTAAAATACTTAGTGTGGTACATAAGTATATATATTGATGTTCAGAATCTGTTTTGAACAGGATACTGAATTCAGTTGAGATTTAATCTGCAAATTGAAAACGGGACGAAAGTCGCTGTTTTAACCGTAGATACCTAAGTTAAGGAACTACCCTCGGGTGTGTACCTAAATTTGGAAACTGTTATAATGTAACTAGTTTGACTAGGAACATTATCTCTATATCAGTGTTTGACCCGCTGCGGGTGAACCTTTATATTCTAGAACACTAAAGTGTTTTATTATATAAGGATGATATTGAGATAAACACATTAGATGTGAAATAACAGAATTTATATTTTGAATATAAATAAAATCTCAAATATATATATGACAAATAAATAGCTCGAACTGATTTGATCAGAAGAAATTAATTGTGGCAATGTTTCTAGGACACATTAAACAAGAATCGTATATCCGCACTTTTGAGAGCGGGTACCAGGACTAATTTGACTTCATTCAAATAAAGTCTACGAATCTAGTTTATTGGGCAATGTGCCTAAAACACAATTTACTTGGTAAAAGTGTAAATGCCACCTATCTGTTAGCCCTAGTTCATAGTGAAGCAAGTGGGCCCATGTCTAGCAAGGCTAGATGTGGAGATGGATATTTCGTGACCTTACGGATGTGGCATCGCGTTATGGTTATGTGTTTCTTTTGAAGAACACAAATCAGAAACTTTTAATGTTTCGACACGAAATAGACAAACAGATCGGCTATAGTATTATACCGTCACGGTAAGACTGTAATGGAAAATACTTAAGCAATAAGTTTCTTATATACTTGAAAGAGTAAAGTATTCTTTCGAATGAAGACTCCTTTCGGAACACGTCAATTTGACGGTGTGTCCGAACGGATAAACCGAATTATGTTAGACATGATAAGGTTAATCATGAGTCGCTCTGAGCTATCATTTCCTTCAACGGATAAGCTTTAAACAGTGCAAGGACTTATTTAGAATAAGGTTCCATTAAAATCTGTTTGACAGATTTTATATTAGATATGAACAGGTTAGAAACCGAGTTTCACATTCCTGAATAATTTGGGATGCCAGGCATATGTTTGGATGATACCAAACTAAAACCCAAATTGGATAAGTGCCAATTGTAGGTTATCCTAGAGATACCATAAGTATTGTACTTATACAACTCACGAGAGAACAATTAGATTGTTGCTCACCATGCGGTTTTCCTGAGAGGAGTACCGATATGCAGTAGTAAAGTGGGAGGATAGTAAAACTCGATGAAAATCGAAGTAATACTGTTCCTAGCACCGAATCCTTAATGGAACATGAATAGTTTATCAAGGATGAAACTATTAACATTAATCTTCGTATACACAAGAACCGCGTATGTCAGAGAGAATCAGAAAACAACCTGGGGTATGGGTTTCTGATCTCGCCTCATAAAGATGTCTATCTTATTGAGGAATACTAACTGACTACGTATGAGGAAGTGATACAAGGTATCGACTCCCTATTATGACAAAATGTCATGATATCTGAAATGGATTTCATTTATATCAACAAGTTTAGATACTAGTTGATGTACCGTAAGGCATTGTGCCTATTGGTACTTATAAGTCTTCAAGGAAGACATACATGGATGGCCACATACCATGTGTAAAGCTAGACTTTTAGCGGAAAGGTATCGTTATCAACATTGTGTTGACTACGATTCAACCTTTTACCTGTTGCCACGGTAAATCCATTTGGATAATGCTTGCTAACGCTGCATGTTTCATGTATGAAATATGTCAGCTGAATGGCAAAATCGCTTTCCTGAAAAGGAAACCTTTTGGAGGATGTTTGCAACATCCTGGCGGTTTTTTCGTACCATAACAAGCAAACAAGGTTTGCAGGTTATTCGATCCATGTTTGGATTGTAGCAATCATAGGTTCTTGGAATTATTGTTTTGATGTAATCATAATAGTTTATGATTTAATTCAAAGCAAAAATGATTCTTGTGTGTATAAGAGGGTTAGTGGGAGCGCACTGACAGTGGTTGTCCTATATATAAAATAATGATAATACGTCATTTCTTGGAAATGATATTCCCATAAAATAACTATCGACGAAAGCTAGACTTTCGAAAACTCTCAGTGGAATCGTACATTGAAAAATGTACGCTACCTGGTGTCCCATACGCTTTGAGCATATGATTCACAAACAGGCCAATCCATGTGATAGTCACCGGATTGATGTTAAGAACATCCGTTAGTATCTTAGAGAACTAAGGATGCTGTCTTAGTCTATGGAGAAGGAGAACTTGAAGTGACTGGGATCACTACTGCAAGTTTCCTAAACCGATAAAATGACTATAAGTCGCAAACGGTACTACACAGTTTGAATAACGGAACAGTAAGTTGGAAATCTTCCAAGCAAGATACTGTTACCGAATAAACACAAATGCAGGTTAATTGCAGTAGCTGAGGCGGCAATAGAAGCCTTCTGGGTCGATAAACAAATCTAATTAGATTAGATATAATTCTGTTAGTAGCTGAGCTAGGTGTCAGCATAGGCTAAAGAATTAATGGTCTCATCAACGATCCAGATATATACTTCGATAATTTATCTGATTCGTTTGGATCATGCATCATGGCGATGTGATGATCGTATAAATCACATCAGACGATAATCATGCAAATCCGCTGACGAAAAGCCCTTCTCAGCAAATTGAGCCAACCGTACATAGTTCGGGTGTCAAGCACTCGAGTGACTTGCTATAGGCCAAGTGGGAGATTGTTGGACAATTATGACCCATAGCATCACTATTTGTACAGATCATAGTGTTGTTGTACAAATTAACTATGTGACAAATGAGATTGCACTCTTATCATTTGTGATTAGATCACCTAGATGTATAAATGATGAGAGGTCCCTATGATTTGTTCATGTACGGAGAATGATATGAGACAGTATCAGTCCACGAAGGATAAATCATTAAATATCCCTAGTCAGAGTATTATCGAGATTGGACATCGATAAATACGTAAAAGACTAGTATTACACTTGTGCGCGTTTGTGAGAGCACAACGACATAGTTCTCATATATTTGGGTATAGGATACTCATGCAAGTATAATAGGAGGTTGTGTTTTACTGATGGTATGGGAAACAGCTTCGCTCTGGATAAGACCCCCTCGGAATTCCATTGGTAGTATAACTATGTGTCTATGGAAATCCGAAATCAGGGTAGGTGTATTTAGTCTTAACCTGAGACTTGCACCGCTAATACATACGACAATCAATATACTTTGGTTGAGGTCGTCCAGGGCTTTAACCGGTTTCTGTGTACGCCGATTCTGGGTATATCGAGAATCGTAGTGTGTTGGGTGTGATGTCAAGACGAAAGTGTCACTCCAGTCATATGGAGATGATGGTCACGTAGGATACGGTACTGGTTCTCTTAAGTGCTGCAGCCATCGGGATAATATGACTTGGTCATAGTTATCCGATATAGAGACTAGTCACCAGACATCCGACATGTGCTTCGTACGGGGCAGACACAATTCCAGCCCCAGGCCTAGCACGTGATCATCCGATGCTGGACAAAAATACGCAATACTACGGTATACTACGCTTGATACAGATCCTTTATTCATGTAAGGATGTTTCCGGAGAATTGGGTAGGCATGGCGCTTTGCTAGAGGCCAAACTTGTCTTGTAATTCGGTATAAACGTAGTAAGAGGTACTTACGTGTTCGGATAGTCCAAAGACCGAATTTACTGCCAACATATCCAGGGATCTCATGGGTCGCTTCCCAAAGATTCACCGATGACGTATAACTCGCACTCTATAATAATCTGGGATTAATTAGAAGAGAGAAAATTAATCTGGGATTAGTAGCAGGAGATATTTTATCTGGGATAAATTATCCATTAATTTGGAATTAATCGATTAATTAATATATTTGATATATTAAGCGAAATTAGATTTCGACGCAGAATTAAAATTAGATTTTAATTCGGGCGAACAAATTAATTTAGAATTAATTCGTTAGCGATGTGAATAGTGACTTCGCTAGGCGTAATCATTTAATTACGACGCAACAGAAAATTCGTTAATTTGGAATTAGCGAACCCGAGCCCGAGATTATTTGCGAGCGCATTCACATTTTGAATTCGAGTGCGGCACGCAAGTCAAATCAAGCGTCAAATCGCTAGTCGCATCTAGCGTCACATCAAGCGTCAAATCACAAGTCACTTTGAGTGATGTGACACTTGATTGATTGATGTGATTGATTGATTGATTGTAGTTGTTGGAGTTGTTGGTTGGCTTTATAGTTTGACTTTTGTAAAGCCAAATAAATGGTAAATCATTTAAGTATTTTTGGAAAATATAAATGTGTATTAGATAAACATTTTACAAATCAATCCAACACAATCTCTCTTCTTACTTTCTCTCTACTCTTCACGCCCTTGGGGCATTTTGTTCACTGGTTTCCTCCAAAACCGTGAGCAGTGGGAAGCATGGAGTTGGGTTTTTGTGGCAAAAACCGCAAGTGCTAGCACACTACGAGATATGCGAAGGTGATAGGGAAGTCCACCCATGAGCCGGGAACCGTTCGACGAAGCTTGGAGCTTGACGAAGGAACCAAACGAAAGCCAAAACAGTGAGCACACCAACTGCAGTTCACGCCTAGCAATTTTCAGTTTTTGTGTTTCGTTGCTTGCCGCGTCGCTCAACCGATCGATGTAAGTATTCCGCAACTTCGTCGATGTGTATTCGCAATGTTTTCATACTTATTATCGATCCTGGACCTATTTAGAAACCAACAGGGTGAAGCACTCATGAAGGGGTGGCGTGTGAGGCTCACTTGCCGATAGTGGCCGTGATCCCCACGTGCTGATGAGAACAGAGAGAGTGAAACTAGAAAAGTCAGAACATAATGTTTGATATCATGTTAGATAATGAAAGAAAGCCTTGAATTCACTCTATATGAATTTACAATGGTAGAAGCGTTTATATAAGTTACATATAAAATAAAAATAGAAAATGAATCCTAAAATTATCTAAAAGGTACTAGGAATTGTAAAGGTACTGAGAATTCTATTTTGGAGATTGATTTCATAATATAGATATATTATTTCCATAATAATATTCCTTAACATCTATAATATATTACATGCAACTATTTTGAGAGATAACCAAACTAAATCAAATAAAAGTTTTTTTTTTTTTTTAAATTTTTAATTATGTGAGATCGACTATATATTGATTCTTTGACGTCGTCGTTTTATATTGTTTCATTAAATTTAGTAAAATTTAAATTATTCTTTATAGTTTTTACTTTTAATTTATGCGAACTTTTGTGTTTCACAAACTCGTTTAACATATGACAATAATATTTGTTATTTTGCTAGATGAGTTGACAAATATTTAGTGTCAAAATAGCGTGTTATTATTGTTTTTGCTGTGCTCAATGAGGTATTTTTGGACATTTTCCACAATATTTAGAAAATTCATATAAATATAGCTCATATCTATGAAATTATTGAACTATTGGGGGGGATATTTAATTAAAAATCCCATCTAGCTAGCTTTTTTACTTCATCTTAGTCCCATTTATATAGACATGCATCCATATATCTCTCCTATGATATGGTTCAAAAACGGACAAGGCATTGGCTCACCCATGGGTCCTGTGAGCATGCACTCGTCAGGAAAATTTAGTACAATTAACATGGGCAGACAACAAATTTTGTGAAAAGAATGCTGGTGCCGCAATAGAAAACAAACAGATCATTTGTCATTTATCTATAGAATTTAGTGAAAAAGCTAGTATTTCTTTTTTCCAGTGAAGGGCATGCCAGAAATGGTGACCACCTGCCACTACAAAAATTATACCCTTTAGCGTCGAAATAAATCGACGCCAAAAACCATATTTTCGACTCAAAATATTATTAACGTCGAAATAATCAGACGCAAAAAGTGGACGCTGAAATGTCAACGAGAATAACTTTTAGCGTCGAATTAAATAATTGCGACGCTAAAGATTGTATTTGGCGTCCAATTTTTTTCGACGCTAAATTAAATTTTCTGACGCTATAGGTTATATTTGGCGACGAAATAAGTCGACGCTAAAAGTTTAACTTGTAGCGTCGAAACATTTCGACGCTAGAGTAGATTAAAAAAGTAATATCTGTATACTTACTGCGGCGATTTTCTTGTAACTATTAGCGTCGAAATGTTTGACGCCAAAATAAATCTTTTGGCGTCGACTGTTTCGACGCTAATAGTTAAAAAAATTTGTTTTTTTAAAAAATTATTAATTTACTTCTTTTTAGTCTAAAATAATTGATTTAATATTTAATTTAATTGAAAAAAATTTCTGATTAATAACAGAATTACGAAATATTATAATAATTATTATATTCAATTTTTTTTAGAAAAAAAACATATTATATTAAAACTATTTGTTCAAAATGTTTATACAAAACCAAATATAAAATTTATTGCTGCTGTGATGGGGGGACGCTCGAGCCCGATGCACCCTGACTGATTGAGGCCTCCAACATCTGACGGAAAACCATCATTTGCTGTTCGAGATGCTCCATCTTCTTCTCGTGGTCCACCTTGACCTGTTGTAGCTCGTCCTTAGTCTGCTTCAGCTCGTCTCGGGTGGTGGCTAACTCGTCTCGAAGAGAGGCATTTTCCGAATTAACAGTACTGTGTGCAGATGACGTCGGCTTCTTACGAGTGCTGATGAGTGGAAAATATATCAATATTTACCGCCCCTTTAACTTAATATTTTGTTTAGTTTCTCGGGTTTGATGAACGTTTTGATGTGTTTTAGTTTATTTTGCAGATAAAATAATATCGGATCTCAATGAAATTATTTAGGACGAAATATGGGTCAAATAAGGGCAATTATTGGACTTGATATTTTAATTTTGGAGATTGGAAACTTGAAAGGGCGTTTTTTACGAAGTGCAGTTTTGGAAATTCCAGTTTTGCGCATCTGTCGTATTTTGGGCATAAAGTTTTACTCCGATATCGGATTGAGCTGATTCAAGTTCCAGATTAAAGAAGACTCAAAGATCTACAGCTTTAAAATAATTTCGAATTCTGACGATTTCATTCCCTAAATTGATGAACCATCCAGAAGTGTGTTGTGTGTAATTATTAAAGTCACTTTCAATCATTTTCAAAGCAAAAAATAAATTAATAAATAAATAATAAAAATTATCAAATCATCACCAAACATGATAAGAGATTAGTGGAGCAATTAATAATGGATTTGGTGGAGCAATTAGTGGAGTAATTAATAATTGATTTGGTGGATGATTTGATGGAGGCAAAATTTTGCCTATAAATACCAAGCCATTTCATTTGTAAAATTCATACTTTCTTCTAAGGAATTCCTTAAGAATACTAAGAAGATTGTATCTTGTTTGTTTATTTACAGTTTTTAGTAATTAATTTCCGCTTTCACACTTTTTTTTCTTTAGTTTTCAGTTTTTACTTTCCACAATTTACTTTTACGCACAGTACTTTTCTTTCTTTAATTTTCAGTTTTTACTTTTCAGTAATTTACTTTTCAGCAATTTACTTTTCAGCAATTTACTTTTCAGCAATTTACTTTCAGTAATTTACTTTCAGCATTTAATTTTCAGTATTTAATTTCATCATTTACTTTCAGCATTTACTTTTCAGTATTTAATTTTCAGTATTTTACTTTATCTCTTTTATTTTATTTAAGTTTTTTTTACTACCCGTAAATATGTGTCGTAACTAAGCCAGTTATCTGGGGTTGTGATGAAATCCAATATCACCGGTTTATAAGGGTTTAGATTATAGCTTGGGTAATATAAAGATTTATTTATTGAGTCTTAATCTTAATGCTTTTTCATTAACTGGCCATTAATAAAATTGAACTGGGAAATTTAAAATGAACTAGACATAGGGATTTTAAGTTTAAGACCTTAGACTCAATAGTCCACGATCTTCCTTGAGGATAGATAACCCTTTAATAGATTTCCTTACAGGATAGACATATACCTGTCGGGCGGGGGTAGCCATAATTGGAACTTAAACTTAATGAATCCAGATAATTTGGTTGACATAGACATATGGTTCAATTGGGTTAAACTGGGTACTTGTGTCTGACCATCGACAGAGGCTTACACATAATTTAGTGTTCCAGGTTAATAAATCAATATATTACCCAACTTTAAGATAACCACTTCATCTTTAAAATGATATTGGAAGAAATCACAACCCTAGATAGTTTTTAATATTGAATTTTCTTAAAACCTACTTTCGAACAATTTTATTTACTTGTTTTTAAATTTAGAATCGTCACCATTTCAAATCAATCAAACAACTTGTTAGATACTAGTAATCATTTGACCTCATAAAATTAATAGATTAGATATTAAGTCCTCGTGGGATCGATATTTTATACTACTTGAACGATACGTGCGCTTGCGTTATACGCGTGTGTTTACGCCGGTCAAGTTTTTGGCGCCGTTGCCGGTGACTTATTTATCTTTTACTATTAGTTTAAGGGTTATATACGTTACTTGTATCTAATTTCTTTTTACTTATTATTTTTTTTTCTTGTGTTTCAGGTTCTCAGAAACTACATGAGACGAACCAGATGCTTCGAACTCCGATCGCTTGACCCAGAAATTGAAAGAACCATCAGACAGTTGAGAAGGGAAAGGCGAGAAGGCCAAGAAGCAATCATTAACATGGAACCTGAACCGTTGGAGGTTGCACCACCAATTCCCATTCGAGACAGAACCATTCCGGTGGTTACCAGACTCATTTTCTGTATTGTACTTCCTCCCTTACCAGCAAATGCGTGTGACATCAAAACATGCATTCTGGTGATTCAGCAGTCAGTTCAGTTCGGGGGGAATACAACTGAAGATCCTAATGCCAACATCAGTAACTTCCTGGAAGTTTGTGGCACTTTCAACTACAACAGAGCATCAGAAGAAGCAATGAGACTGCAAGTTTTTCCATATTCCTTGAAAGACAGAGCTAAAGCTTGGCTACATTCACTACCAGCAGGTTCCATCACAACTTGGAACACTTTAGCCACCAAATTTCTTGCAAAGTACTTTCCACCAGCCAGAATCGGAAAGCTGAGGAATGACATCACATCCTTTGTACAACAAGATTCAGAATCCCTCTGCGAAGCTTGGGAAAGGTACAAAGATTTGCTCCGGAAATGTCCTCACCATGAAATTCCAAAATGGCTTCAAGTCCAAACATTCTATAATGGACTTTCTGGAATAATGAGAACCACAATCGATGCTGCTGCTGGATGAGCTTTAATGGCAAAAGGAGAAGATCAAGCCTGAGACCTAATCGAAGAAACGGCCAACAACAATTCCTTGTGGCCAACAGAAAGGAGCATGATCCAAAGAATTGCAGGAATTTATGAAAGTGGAGCCAATACAGCAGTCAACGCCAAACTAGATCAGATATGCAAATTCATGGAGACTCTTACAACTGGATCCACAAGTTCACCATATGGAGGAGTACTAGAGTCGAACCAACTTGAAAAGACGGTGAATTATGTCAATAATTTCAACAGACAGGGGAACAATCCATATTCCAACACTTACAACCCAGGGTGGAGGAATCATCCCAATTTTTCATGGAGCAACAATTCAGGCCAACAGCAGAACTATCCACTCCCTGAATTCCAGCAATAAAACAAAAGCCAGGAGCAGGCAAATGAGTCAAGAATAACAGAAGTGTTGACCCACTTGAAAAAGATAGAAGCAAAACACGACTCTCAAGCAGCAAGATATGATACAATGTTTCAATCTCAAACAGCAAGACATGATGCTATGTTTCAATCCCTAGCAGCATTAATTCAAAGTCAATCTGCTTCTATTAAAGCACTGGAGAATCAAATTGGACAACTGGCAAATGCTCAGAGTTACAGACCGCCAGGTACCTTCCTAGCAACACAGAGCCAAATCCAAGAAATATGGGGAAAGAGCAATGTCATGCCATCATATTAAAAAGCGGTACTGAAATCAACAAAGATGTTGGAGCCAAAACAGCTGCTGAGGAAATTCTAAAAGAAACAAAGCAACAGATGGAGGAAAAAGAAGCAAAAGAAAAAGAACAAATCAATCCACCTCCACCTTTTCCTCAACGTCTTCAGAAGAACAAATTGGACAAGCAGTTTTCTCGGTTCCTGGAGATCTTCAAAAAGCTGCATATCAACATTCCATTTGCAGAAGCGTTAGAAAAAATGCCCAGCTATGCCAAATTCATGAAAGACATTCTTTCACGAAAACAGAGATTGGGAGATTATGAGACAGTATCATTATCAGAAGAATGCAGCGCCATCATTCAGAGAAAACTTCCTCCAAAGTTGAAAGATCCTGGCAGTTTCACTGTTCCTTGCACCATAGGAGAACATGACTTCGGTAAGGCTCTGTGTGATTTAGGTGCTAGTGTTAACTTGATGCCTTTTTCTATTTTCAGGAAATTACAGATTGGAGAAACAATGCCAACTTCAGTCTCACTACAACTTGCTGATAGAACGCTCGTATTTCCGAGAGGTGTAGTTGAAGATGTGCTGGTCAAGGTTGACAAATTCATTTTCCCAGCAGATTTTATTATCCTTGATATGGAGGAAGACGCAGACGTGCCAATCATCCTTGGGAGACCATTCTTGGCTACAGGTCGAACCATTATTGATGTATAAAAAGGAGAACTAACCATGAGGGTACAGGACCAAGAAGTAACATTCAATGTTTTCAAGGCCATGAATTTCCCAGATGATGAAAAGAAGGAGGAATATTTCAAACTCGATGTGATACACAGTACCATTCAGAACTCCAATGCAATGCAAAGTTCTACTGACAAACTTAAAAAATGTCAATTGCCTGTGGAGCCTAAAGATAAAGCGTCTTTTGTACTGAAGAAGCCAATTCTTGCACTACAAGCAACAGAAGAGAAAAAGTTCCACCAGCTCAACGAATTGGAGGAATTTCACAATCAGCCTTTTGATAATGCCAAATTGTACAAGGAAAAGGCAAGGAAAAGACATGATGAAAAGGTAGTGCGCATACAACTGGAACCAGGGCAGAAGGTACTGTTAAAAAAATCAAGGGGGAAATTCTTCCCATGGAAGCCAAAATCACGGTGGTCAGATCCATTTGTAATCACCAAGGTTTTACCAGACAGAGTCGTTGAGATACATGATCCTAACTCCAATAAAACTTTCAAGGGTAAAAACAAGCGTGTTAAGCACTAATGGGGAGAATCATTTGAGCGACAAAAAGAAAGTGTCACACTTTCAGATCTAGCCTAACGTTCGAGAAGTCACGTCTAGCTGACGACTTTAAACTTAGCGCTCGCAGGGAGGCAACCCATGCAATTTTTGTATATATTGTGATCTGGTGTGTTTTATTTTTGTGTGTTTTATTTTTGCAGGTTTAGTCATTTCACAATGGAAGAATCTCTCGCAAATCTTCACAAGCAATTTCCTTCTCTCCCTCAAAAAAATCTATGATGAAAGTTTACAAAGCTCGCTTGGAACGGATGAGATTACTGATGATTAAAGGTATTCCTACTGACATTCGTTGGTTAATTGAAGCACGGGTTCGATTGGCAGGTGAGTCTTCTGACCCTTTTATTTCACATCTGCCTAGTTTTGGAAGAAGCACCTATGCAAAGAAACGCAGAGCTAAGAAAATGAGGGTTTGTTACAAATGTGCACGCTGGAATTGCAATACTCATTGTCGTTCTTTAGGAATGGTGTCTGATAATCGCGAAGACAAAATTAAATTCATTAGGGATGGCTTGAGTAAGGAGTCTTTAGATGATATATCTTCAACTATTGAGACGCATCCCAGTGGATATGTTCACATAGCCATTCACAAATTACATACACAATTCCAAAAAGAAAGACAACAATTAAGTCTTGGGAATCTGACTCAAAAACACCATGTTTGCCAGTTTATAAGAAAATTGGATGGGAAGCTTGTCCCTGACGCATAGACGTCAATCAAGCCGCTACTTTTCTTGTACATATTATATCTCTTTGTCTTTTCCTAATAATTGTAATTTGTTTTGTTGTTTTCTTTTATTTTCTCCGACAGGATCCAAACCTTTTTTACTACCACGATTTATTTTACTGTTTAACTAATAATTGTCATTTGGCAGGTACTAGTGCTATTATTTTACTCACCCTTTTTCAGGTACTATAAATTCAGCCCGTCATTGCACTTTTGAAGGCATCCAGAGTTGAGAAAGAAATACATAAAAAAATGGAAGCCACTTCAAGAAGACGAGTTGAAAATATTTGTGTGTTTTGCGGTACTAGTGTTGGTACTAAGCCATAATACGTAGAGGCAGCACATGAATTGGGTCGAGTATTAGCTACAAGGAATATGCACTTAGTATATGGCGGAGGCAATCTTGGACTTATGGGGATCGTTTCAAAAGCCGTACAAGAAGGAGGCAGTCACGTTTTGGGAATCATCCCAAAACCCTTGGCAGAAGCAAATCTTATTGAACCATCAAACGGAGAGAAACTGATCGTGCCAGGTATGTCTGAACGTTTGGTAGAAATGATTAACCGTGCTGATGCTTTTATTGCTTTGCCAGGTGGCTTGGGTACATTGGAGGAAATTTTTATTGTGCTATCTTGGGCGAACCTGAACATACACCAGAAACCAATTGGGCTGTACAACGTTGATGGATTTTATGATTTTCTTTGTGTATTTCTTGATGATGCCCGGAGAAATGGGTTCGTGTCAAAACCTTTGAAAGAAATCCTCTCTACTGCCAGAACTGTTCCGGATCTAATAGACCAACTCACAGCCTATGAACCACGAGTTGACCCTATCCTTTCAAAGATAAATTGGTCTGAGGACGATCGTGGTAAGAGGCGTCGGATTAATCTGGATCTTAACCTTTAATTTCCTGTAGAATTTCAGCTAACCAGGTATTATCTTCTAAACTCTTCTTCTACTGTTTAGTTGATCAGTACCTTCTTCTACTGTTTAAGACATTGGAGACAATGTCTCATTTATGTTTGGGGGAGAGAATTAGTTGATCAGTACCTTATTTTTAGTTTGTGTATTGTTTTTATTTTTAGTCCAAATTTTTTCGAAAAATACAAAAAAATTGAAAATTTTTCAAAAATTACAAAAATATTTTGCGTTTTTGTGTTTTTATTTTGACTAAAATGGTGAAATTGGTAAGAGATAGCTGAGTAAGGAGTTTCCACTCCTGAGACGTATCTCAAGCCTATTTTCGAAATAAGTTAATTTTTGTTTATTTCTTTTTGAATTATTTAATTTGTGAATTCTCCATAAAACGGAATAAAATGGATCTTCATATGCTCAGTTGACAGGTATTATCAATATATATAGTAACATACAGACATGAGCTAAAATTGAAAAGTTTGTAATATTCAGTGCTCTAGTTTAATTAGAGGAAGCATCTCAAAAAGCAATGGAGTAAAAAAACAAAAAGTCTGAGATCCGAGTTATTAAGTCTGTAAGGGTGTTTTAACACCTAGTGCCCTAAAACCAACTGGTTTGGGAGTCACTGGCCCAAAGCTCGTTACATGGATCAAAGATGCTGCAAAAACATATATATCTGAAGTCTGAGTAATTAAGGTCGTAGGGGTGTCTTAACACCTGGTGCCCTAAAGCCAACTGGTTTGGGAGCCACCGACCCAACACTCGCTACATAGATGGAAGATATTGTATATATAAAAAAAAAAATCAGAAAAATCAGAAAAATTATTCTATTGCTGCAAAAAGATGTGAATTCTGATAAAACTTTAAGACAAAAATATTACTCTCTTATCAACTACACTTGTGACTGTTGTGGGCAAAAATGAGTTGATTAATATTTTGTCGTCTGTGTATATGGAGAATGGTAAAAATAATCGGAGAATTTACTTATTCGGTAATTTAGAATGAAACAAAACAACTATTGACTTAGAGTAGAAGTTTCACCTGATTAGTCACTAACTTCTTTATTCTCTTTTCTCTGGTCTTTTTGCTTTTGTGTGCATTAGTTTTATTATCTTTTTACTTTTGTAAAACGTTTGTGGGTATCGTTGCTGTAAGCCCTCACGAGACTATAACTCGTCCACTAGGGACACCTAGGGGTTTAAAGGCTTGTTGCATATGCTAAATGCAACCGTGATCCCTACGAAAGTGGCTTAGTTTAATTTTAATTGTTTCTTGTATTTTATTTTATTTTTTTTCTCGAGGACTAGCAAAATGTTAGGTTTGGGGGTGTGATGAGCGGAAAATATATCAATATTTACCGCCCTTTAACTTAATATTTTGTTTAGTTTCTCCGGTTTGATGAACGTTTTGATGTGTTTTAGTTTATTTTGCAGATAAAATAATATCGGATCTCAATGAAATCATTTAGGATGAAATATGGGTCAAATAAGAGCAATTATTGGACTTGATATTTTAATTTTGGAGATTGAAAACTTGAAAGGGCGTTTTTGACGAAGTGCAGTTTTGGAAATTCCAGTTTTGCGCATCTGTCGTATTTTGGGCATAACTCTTTACTCCAATATCGGATTGAGTTGATTCAAGTTCCAGATTAAAGAAGACTCAAAGATCTACAGCTTTGAAAGACAAAATAATTTCGAATTCTGACGATTGTATTCCCGAAATTGATGAACTATCCAGAAGTGTGTTGGGTGTAATTATTAAAGTCACTTTCAATCATTTTCAAAGCAAAAAAATAAATTAATAAATAAATAATAAAAATTATCAAAACATCACCAAACATGATAAGAGATTAGTGGAGCAATTAATAATGGATTTGGTGGAGCAATTAGTGGAGCAATTAATAATTGATTTGGTGGATGATTTGATGGAGGCAAAATTTTGCCTATAAATATCAAGTCATTTCATTTGTAAAATTCATACTTTATTCTAAGGAATTCCTTAAGAATACTAAGAAAATCGTATCTTATTTGTTTATTTACAGCTTTCAGTAATTAATTTCCGCTTTCGCACTTTCGTTTCTTTACTTTTCAGTTTTTACTTTCCACAATTTACTTTTACGCACAATACTTTTCTTTCTTTAATTTTCAGTTTTTACTTTTTAGTAATTTACTTTCAGCAATTTACTTTCAGCAATTTACTTTCAGCAATTTACTTTCAGCAATTTACTTTTCAGTAATTTACTTTCAGCATTTAATTTTCAGTATTTAATTTCAGCATTTACTTTCAGCATTTACTTTTCAGTATTTAATTTTCAGTATTTAATTTTCAGTATTTTACTTTATGTCTTTTATTTTATTTAAGTTTTTTTACTACCCGTAAATATGTGTCGTAACTAAGCCAGTTATCTGGGGTTGTGATGAAATCCAATATCACCGGTTTATAAGGGCTTAGATTATAGCTTGGGTAATATAAAGATTTATTTATTGAGTCTTAATCTTAATGCTTTTTCATTAACTGGTCATTAATAAAATTGAACTGGGAAACTTAAAATGAACTAGACATAGGGATTTTAAGTTTAAGACCTTAGACTCAATAGTCCACGATCTTCCTTGAGGATAGATAACCCTTTAATAGATTTCCTTACAGGATAGACATATACCTGTCGGGTGGGGGTAGCCATAATTGGAACTTACACTTAATGAATCCAGATAATTTGGTTGACATAGACATATGGTTCAATTGGGTTAAACTGGGTATTTGTGTCTGACCATCGACAGAGGCTTACACATAATTTAGTGTTACATGTTAATAAATCAATATATTACCCAACTTTAAGATAACCACTTCATCTTTAAAATGATATTGGAAGAAATCACAACCCTAGATAGTTTTTAATATTGAATTTTCTTAAAACCTACTTTCGAACAATTTTATTTACTTGTTTTTAAATTTAGAATCGTCACCATTTCAAATCAATCAAACAACCTGTTAGATACTAGTAATCATTTGACCTCATAAAATTAATAGATTAGATATTAAGTCCTCGTGGGATCGATATTTTTATACTACTTGAACGATACGTGCGCTTGCGTTATACGCGTGTGTTTACGCGTGTCAAGTGCCAAGGCCAACGTTGTAAGCTGTCTAATTCTTGAAAACCAATTGCGACAACTGCTCATCTGGTATCGGGTCGGACTCTGTCTCCTGAGTTTGATGTTGGAGTTCCATCATTTCGTTCTGTTTCAAAAAATAAGTTAATATTAGAATTTGAGAAAAAAAATTAATATATATAATATTAATTATTTTATTTTAAAAACTGAAACTTACATAGCAGCATTCGGCTTCTTCATTTATCCATTTGTTTCTCTCATTGTAATGCGTCACACGGAAAAAATCTGGGAATGATTGCACCTCACCTGTGTTACTCTGTTATAAACAGAAAATAAATTCAATATTATTCCACATTAGTAAAACCAATGAACTGTTAAATTTTACGTTAGGATATATTTACCTCAAAATGTTCGGCACGATGTTGGATAAATGGCTTCGAACCTCCACGGTGGTTAAAACGCAAGTGACTTCGATTTTCCGCATTTGCGTGACATTTATCCTGCATTTACCAACAATGTAAGTACCGAAAACAAAGACAATTATAAATTTCCGTTTATTTCAAAATTTACCTCATGTTTTTTGGTAGACCAAAGCTCACATAAGAATGTCCAGTCTTGCTCCTCTATAAAATCAGGCTTGTGTTGTGGAGCATCTGAAGGTCCATGTTCGTCGAATATTGGTTTCAGGACTTTTGTCCTATAATCTTTATAACTTTTCCCCATGTGGTAGTCAATATATTGTTGGACATTCACTTTGGTCAGATCGAAGTCGAACCACTCCTACATGAATAGCAACCGAGTAAAAATAAGTATAAAATAAAAATGTTAACTAACAAACAATATCGAAAACTTACAAGTAGCGAAGAGAATAGCTGGTTGATTTTCGTCTCCCACGGTAACTTTCTCCAAGAAACGTAGTTTTGGGGAGCTTTATATCGAGCTATAGCTCCTATGGTTGTATTAAATGCTGAATTATGTTGTCCGGCTTAACTGTGTCCATCATCTAATATCTCAATCCGAATACGGCCGTGAGTCTTAACGTACTTAGACAACCCCAGGCCACGGGTGCGTCCTCGACCCTTCGCTGTACTGGACTCACCTGTGCTAGCAGAGACTCCACCAGGGCCAGTTGTCCTTGCTGATGTAGATGGAGTCGCATTAGCCCGTCTGCGATTGCCCGGTGCCATCTGCAAAAACACAAAAAGTTTCATGTATTTTGAATGTAATAGAACCAAACCAAACACATACATTTTATAGTATATGTATGAACATTTTATTACAAAACCAAACCAAACTAAACTTAACCAAACCAAACACATTCCAAAATTTAATGTTAATCAGAATTTTCTCGGCCTTGGCCTTCCCTCTCTCGCTCACCTAAATCTCACTCACATGCAAGAATCACAAATAAAAATATACAAAGCTCTCACTCACATAGCCACAAGCAAACAACGCCAAATTCACCACAAGCCATGCAATTCCAAACCCTTAAGCTCTTCTAGTCCCTCACGGCACTCACACGCTCTCTCCTTTTGATTACAATCATTCGACAACAAACAAATAAACTCGTTATTGTATCACAAGACTCAGCAGCCTCCCCTCTCATTCGAGACACAAAAACACAAACCCTAAGACTGCTCTCTCCTCTCACACTCTCACCTTTCGTTTTCATTTGGCTTTCTCTCACTCAACAAACAATCAACAGCCCCTTCCAACCGACCAATTCAAACACACAGACCCCACAAAACTAACCCTCAAGAACACATACTTCACCCAGCAATCAACAGCAGCAATTTGCCCTGAACAACAGCAGTTCTGCCCATAACAGCAGCAATTTGCTGCTGTTCTCACCTTCACCAGCCACACCCCTTCATCATCGTCATCAAATGAATCTGATCCTGAACTACTACTACTACTACTACTGATCATCATCATCATCATCATCATCATCATCCCTGAATCTGATCCTGAACTACTACTACTACTGATCATCATCATCATCAAATAGTCCTAAAAACAAATCGCACAATGAGAAAGAAAAAGACATTTCACTTGACTCTCTCTTGATCCTCTCACTCTCTCAAACAGTAACCATATAAACCCTAATGGACTTTCATCACGCGGCCATCTACGACCACTCTCGGCAAGACTGCCCTTCATCAACTCCATCACGCCCATTCAACAAGCCTTCATCACGTAAGAACCCTCTCCAATCCAGCTACTAACTTCACACCAATAGCCTCAAATCAACAGCCATCCACTGTGAACAATAACCAACAAACACTCATCCAACAGCCTGCCCCACTAACGCACGCTACAACCCTCAAAGCAGACCACTCAGCCCCTTCATCTCTCTCAACCCTCACTCTCAGCCTCTCCTCACACCACGATCAGACCCTGAACAAATCCTATACACTCGGCAGACCATACACCTTGCTCAATATAGAAAATCTTTATAGCAACAAAAACCTATTTGAAAATGAACATGCAATGAGACTTACCTGTAAAGTCGATGAATTTGCTGAAGAAGAGAGTGGTTGGAGCCGAGAAAGAAGAAGAAGACAGTGAGAGGGCTTTTTTTGATCGTCTGAGCCGAGAAAGAAGAAGACACTGATTTTAGGGATTTAATGGATATTTAGCGTCGAAATTATTCGACGCTAAAAGCAAATAATTTCGACGCTAAAAAGTTGGCGGCTTATTAAAAAATTAGGGTTATTTTTCTGGGAAATTTAATTTTTTTATTTAGCGTCGAAATTAAACAAATTGACGCTAAATTTTTCGACGCTAAATGTTATACATTTAGTGTCGATTATATTTCGAATAGCACAATATGTCGTCTGGGTCGGTATATCAACTCAATGACCGATTGCAACACTCCGTAGAAGTCAATAAGATCTGAGCCGTGTTCTCCTTGGACTACAATTCCATAATTATGAGTCACATGAGTAACATCTCACTGTTCGGTATGAAATCTAACTCCGTTGACAATGCATCCACTGTATTCATAAGCCTGCTTTTGAGGCCCATAAGCCAAAGAAACCAACGAGGATGACGAGTCCAATTGACCATTTTGCACTTGGTTCTTAATATAACAATGAGAGAAATAGATGTGTTAATATAACAAACTGAAATATTTAATGTTAGGATAAAAATAAATATAAAATGTTAGGCCTTACAGTTGTCTCAAACCATTTAGGAATTTTTTTTTTGTGTGTTTCATCAACGTTATGGTCACCACCACATTGTAGTATTGTTAGATGTTGCCTACAAAAAATGAGTTAGGTTAATGTATGGTAAAAATACTATGGTTATGCACCAGAAAAAATTACGTTAAATACGGTTGCACTTCATCACAATTACTCAATATAAACCAACGCGCACGTTGAACTTCCTGAAGGGTTAGTAATTTGACACCTACTGCTCCAAATGGTCTGTAATTTTGACGGAACACTGTGATATCTTGCGAATTACTTGCATCTCCATCATAGTTTCGTGGCCGACGATTAAAAGGAGTTTCAATATTCTGCATGTACATCAAACAAAATGTTATTGCTTCACTTATTACAACAGATTCAGCTATTGACCCTTCAGGGCGCGCCTTATTTTTCACATATTGTTTGTAATCTCCCAAAGCCCTGCGGATATGACAACAAGTTTGCATTAAAACTAAATTCAATGCATAGTAAAAATATGTGAGCACATAACTATCAGGTGGCTTAATAAGACCTCGAGAAGTGACTTGTAAATGCAATTCACTACGAATTCTAAGATATTGTAGGTCCAATCTAGCATTTACAGTGTCTTTTGTCTTACCTGGAATATTGAATAGTGTGCCCACTAAACTCTCACAAATATTTTTTTCTATATGCATTACATCCAAATTATGTCGCAAACTCAGTGTCCCCCAATATTCTAACTCAAAGAAAATACTATTTCCTGTCCAATTCAACTATTCAGGTAAGTGTTTTCGATTTGTATCTCTATTATTAGGATGTTTACCTGGTGTGCTGTCTCTGAGATATTGATGTTGGCAAAGTATGTCGAATCCAGACAATGGACTGGGCATACTCTGAGGTTCATGTTGACCGTTAAATAATTTACTCCTCCGCCAATGATGACTCAACTCTAGAAATCTCATGTGCCCTGTGTATCATATTTTATTCCGTAATCATTGCGAAGGTGTTTGACCCGCACAAACTGGACATGCCATGTATCTCTTAGTGCTTCATCCAGATAATGAACCATAAGCTGGAAAATCATTAATGGTCCATAATAATGCGGCATGCATCTGAAAATACTGCTCGGAAGCTGCATCATAGGTATACACACCCACATTCCATAATGTTTGTAACTCCTCGATCAATGGTCTCAAGTAAATATTCATATCCTTACCAGGGGAACGTAGACCAGGGATAAGCAATGACATAAACATGAACGGATCCTTCATACATTTCCATGGAGGTAAGTTATATGGAAAAACAATAACGGGCCACATGCTATAAGAGTTGTACATATTCCCAAATGGGTTAAAACCATCAGAGGCAAGACCTAACCTGACATTACGGGGGTCCTCAGCGAAACGGGGGTACATGTCATCAAATTCCTTCCACTCGGTTCCATCCGCAGGATGTCTAAGTATGCCCTCTGCACCGATCCTCTTTTCATGATGCTACATCATGTCAGTCGCTGTGTGTCGTGACATCAACAATCTCTGCAGCCTGGGCGTTAAAGGGAAATATCGCAATATCTTTTGAGGCACTTTCTTCCCCGTACCACGGACTTTGTACCGACTTTCACCACATATCGGACAATATTCAAGTGATTCATACTCGGTACGAAATAATACACAATCATACTTACAAGCATGAATGGATTCATACCCCATTCCCAGATCACGCAACATTTTCTTTGCCTCGTAGTACGACTTAGGCAATTCGCTTCCAACCGGTAACATTTGGCCCAGTAACTCTAGCATCATATCAATACTTTTGTTGGTTATTCTGTTGATCACTTTAATGTGTAATAATTTCACAACGAAATTCAAGATCGACATTCCAGCACCTTCAAATGGAATTTTTTTTGCCTCATCAAGTAGTTCACTAAATAAATTTTGATCATTTCCACTTAACACTGGCATGTCACCACTGACACTATGACCAAGTTGTGGACCTTGTAAGTCATGCAAAGCATCAGTTATCTCATCGTTTACAGGTTGATTGTAACTACTGCTCCCTTCACCGGAATCAATAAACCGTGACTGAGAATGATATGATACTGCTCACCGCGATAAATCCACGTACGGTAAGTTGGTGATATTCCTGACATATATAAATGATTATGAACTTCATCTAACCGTTTCCTTTTCCTATTCAAACAATTTACACATGGACACCGAGCACGACCTTCTGCATTAATGTGTTGCTTTGCGACTTCCATAAACTCATACACTCCATTACGATATTCAACACTCAATCTATCCAGCGAGCTCATCCAATTTCTATCTATTTAAGCGAAATACCTAAATATAATAATATAATTATTAAATATCATATTACACTCATCAACATTACTAATTCATTAATTATTTATTTAAGCATATATATATATATATTTAGTTGATAAAGTAAATAGTTTACAGAAAAATTCTATTTAGTTAATTAATTAACTTAATCTACATATATGAACATAAACCACTAACAAAAAGTATATAATAAACATAATCATAAAAATTGAAAAATAATTAATAAGGAAATATAAAAGAAGACTTACCTTATGGAAAATTGATTACAATTTTATTGAAAATTTGTAAAAGAGTTGTGAGGTTGCAGAGGACAGATTCTGAGATTTCAGAGGATGAAAATGAAGAGAATGGGAGAAAAAACAGAGGGGGAGAAGGATTGGTGGCATTCTGCATTTTAATCTATATTTAGCGTCGAAACAATAAATTCGACGCTAATTTTTGTAATTTTTAGCTTCGAAATAGTTTATTCGACGCTAAATATCCGATTTTTAGCGTCGACATAAATTTAGACGCTAAAGATTAAATGATTGTCGGTGGAATCTTCATAAATCTTTAGCGACGCCACTTAGTTGACGCTAAATGTCTTGTTTTTAGCGTCGACTAGTAGTTTTGACGCTAAAAGTATAACATTTAGCGCCAAAAATTATTGGAATAGTAAAATAATTTAGCGTCGAATATTTTTCGACGCTATAAGTGTACTTTTAGCGTCGATAACAGTTTTCGACGACAAAAGTTGAATATTTGGCGTCGAAAATTATTGTCGTCGCTAAAAGCCTGATATTTGGCGTCGAATTTTAATTACGACGCTAAAAGCCATAATTCTTGTAGTGTGCTACATATGCTTTACCTAATCATCTTCAACCTCTCCATCTAAAGAACTGCCACAAACCACCATTGAAGGAAAGGGCAGGCCAGAAATGGTGACCACCTGCTACATATGCTTTACCTAATCATCTTCAACCTCTCCATCTAAAGAACTGCCACAAACCACCATTGAAGGAAAAAAAAATTATAGCTTTATATTTTCTTTTTCTTTTTGTCTTTTTCTCTTCTGTTAATAAAGAACTTGCATGCATGCAATCAAAACTCATAATCTCATAATTTAAAGACATTGATATGTGTTCGAGATTCCATTTAATTTTTCTAAAGCTGATTTGTGAGCGTTGCAAAGACATTTAAATAGTCGTTTCTTTATGTATTTTTTTTGTCCAGATTAGGCTTTTGCTTTTTAGTTTTTAGGTTGTCTTACAAATGGGCCTCCTTCATCTCTGGCAGGCCATGGGTTTATGAACAAAGCCCACTAATATTTTTCTCCTTCCTATCATATGTTTAAGGGTGCGGCCCATATGTGCGAGGGTCCAATTAATTATTTAATTATTTCCTCTTTCACGAGGTTTGCTTTTTATGTTCAGGTTTCCTAAATCCCAAAGAATTAATTGATTACACATTTCGGGTTGTTTAGAGATAAAAATAACGAACGTAAAGAAGGTTGTTAAATTGCTCGATGAAGTTTGTCCTAATACAAGTTCTGAGAAAACTTAGGTTAATAATCACTTTATGATTTTAAATCCATTTTGTGGTCACAGGTGTTCATTAAAATGATTAAGTCAAATATTGTAATTATAATGTGTATAAAGACCGGATCAACTTTACGTGAAAAAATCCGAATTAAAGATATGCGAAGTGGTTATGAAATATCCAGGATTTTCAAATCTACTCAATGATAAAATTTTATCCCAATATAAATAAACTTCTACTCATTTTACAGAAGTTAGAATTTGATCGAGACCAATACCATGAAACAACAGCTTTGCTATCCATTTTATTTACTCAAGAGAATATTGCTCAAAAATACTTACTTTACTTAAAATTTTCCCGTAAAAAATCATAACTGAATCGAGCATCAGAAGATTTATGCTGAAAAAGGTCTAAGAACAAGTGGCAGTGCGAGAGGAATTGTTGTCCAGTATAACAAATTTTAAGTGTTAAGGTGGTGAAGTAGTAACCAAAACTCAACTAGCTCGATTTTCAGCATTAGTTGTCATAGATAGTAAAGTTGATCGTTAAAAGGTGGAGCCAATTGAGAGGTAACATCCAAATGCTCAAAGAAAAAAAAAAACTTTGCAGAGACAATATATGATCATGCATCTCATATCTGATCTCTGATCTCTAGAGATGATCATCAAATATCACTCTCCCATGCCCTCTAAACAGTCTGTCACCTCTTCTTTATTGCCACATGTCAAAATTTGAACGCATGTCAAATCCTTTAGACCACTCCTGCCGGCCGTGTACCCACCATTTGGTAGTGAGTATTGATTAAAAGTATAAATGAACTTATAAATATTACAATGGAAATATAAATTACGCACTTATTCTTCCTTCATTTATCATGTCAGCATCTGCATCACTACTCATCATTTGCCATTTTTCAAGTGCTCATGTATGCTTTCAATTATTTCAGGTCGTTTTCTTCATGGGGCCATGCTCTAATGGCCTCCAAAAAAAATGACTCACCACCCCTTGATTTTTTTTTTTTTTTTATTTAATTTTTTTTTTTTGCTCACTTTCCTTGCTTGTTTGATTTCAACTTTATCTACTACAACATCCATATACTCGATTATTTATCTTTATTCTACACATATATATACACACATAAAAATTAATTAAGAAAATGAAAAAAAATAAAGTTACAAAAAGATAAAGGGCCGGGAAGAAGTAAAAAGTGAAGCCATATATGAAAATGTTTGTTCCTTAAGTTAATGAAATCATATAATCAGAAGAAAGTGACCCACTTCTTGAAATGAAGAGGACATGCACATGGCTGTGTGTGTGTAAAATATATTATGAGATATATGTAGATATCTATAATTTAAAGTGACTTCCATGTAGCATCCTTCTCAACCTCTTCAATTCAATTGGCCGCAACTCACCTTTGATTTAAAGTGTGAGGCATATTATTTCTACTCTTTTAGCTTTCTTACTCTAGTGCTTTGATATAGTGGAAAGAGAGTTGTCCCCATTAATGCATAATCAAATAATGTTTTTTTTTTTTTTTTACTTGATTAAGAGATTACTTGTTTGGGATTAGATGATCAAATAATCATTTATTTGATAATTTAGCAACCAAAATGTGTTTAGTAAACAAACATTTTAAATTAAATAATAAGTTTTTAAATTAAGTATTAAAAATTGGTTACGGTAGTTTTTGAGAATCTGATTATTAAATAATAAGTTTTTAAATTAAGTATTAAAAATTGGTTATGGTAGTTTTTGAAAATCTGATTTTTTTTTTTTTTAAATTTCTGTAATGAGCAATACTAAATCTGTTCTTATCTTTTTTTTTTTTTTGAAAGGCAACAACATTTTATTACCGATCATCAATAACAAACAACAAAAACCAGATACAAACAACACTAGAATCAAAGCACCTATCCGAAGGATCCAGCTACATTCATGTCATTGCCACCCACCATTAAAAACTCCCAATACATTTTAGATGGGAGTTTGAAAATAGTGCAAGATTACAAATAAACTTTATGTGGATCACTATTCATTTGTTGATAATTTGAGAAATAATTTTACTATAAATAGGGAGCTCATTTGAGAGCTCGAACCATCCCAAAAATATTAAAGCTTCAAGTAAAGAAAGCTTTGAGAGTGTAGATATTGAGGTTTTTGTAAAGTTTAAACACTTTGTAAAGTCTATTCTTGTAGTAATAGAATTCAGTTTTTCCTCATAAATACTTTTCAGTGATCAGAGAATCACAACAAGTGGTATCAGTAACTTTGGTTATATATTGGGGTAGTAAAACCGAAGAACGGAACTTGGTTCGGAAAATTTAGGTTTTGGGAAAGTTGTCAAAAATCAGTTTTGAGCATACCATCAGCTTGTTCTGTAACATCCCCGATCCGGGAGATACTACCGGCAAGGGATAGACCGTACTAACCCCATAAGCCTATGATAACTGCTATTCTCATCTCACACACATATGTATACAAATGTAAGGGACCATAACCCAAATCATCGACCATGTATGCACAATTTCAATACACAGTTCAACAATAGTAATAACCTCTAGAATGCAATGAATGTATGACCATTACTATATAACAAATATGTTACACGACACTTTCTGACCCTGACTGTACCAAACTTAACCCTTAACTTGACCTGGTGGACTCCAAACCCTAGTGACTGTATCAGTATCCGTCATCGCAAGCTCGTCCTCCGAGAATACATTCGAAACAAAGAAACTGAAAGTGGGGGTTAGATCGTCGTACGATCTAAGTGAGTGGATGGTCTTTAAAGTGAAATCTGAAATACTTAATAAAATCTCATTTGTTTGGACATTAAATCTGAAATTTTTCTGAAAACTTTACTTTGTCTCAAACATAACCTTCTCTGAAAAACCTTTATAAAAATCTTGGCTGAAAGTTTCTTGTAAAACTATTGTTACTGAAAACTTTACTTTCTGGAAAACTTTTCTCTGGAAACTATTTCTGTAAACTGAATTTGAAACTGTTTCTGAAAACTAAGCTATGTATATCTGCTGAAAACTTGACGCATGGGGGTGTTACGTATCGCCGTCCCCCCATACGCCTAACTAGAGCCAGAAGTGAAAACCCATGATATTGAGGCGTTACGTATCGCCTTCCCCCAAAGCATGCCACTTCTGTCCCTGAAACTAGTGGTCTTGGGGCGTTATGTATCGCTGTCACCTAAGCCACTGAACTAGGATTTGAGGGCGTTACGTATCATCGTCCCCTAGTCCTCTACATGTGCACATGTGCTGTCTGTCAATTCCATGTCTGTACAAGTTACATACTGAGGTAGATTTTTCCCTCATACCTCGAAAACATAAAAAGTCATGCTAAAGATTTTCAAAACTGTATAAAACATCACGTTTAATGTGTAACTGAAATCCAATATGGCTAACGCCCTATGTGCTTTAAAAAAATAAGTCTCAATTCATTAAAAATAAATAAATGAATCAATAATTAAATAAATAAGAAAAATCAACTTGAAAATAAAAGTATCCACGCACTGTTCGGAATCTGGCTGGAGCTATACCGCTTCGTCGAAGGAAATTACAATTCCTGCAATTGTCTATAAGTGATAACTTGATTAGACTAAAAACCACGAGATAAGTTCTGGAACTAGGCTAAGCTACTAAATTCAAGTACATGATATCATAACTTGGTATATCATACTTGTACTGAGATGTAATGTGTGTATACGAACTGATATGAGACCCTAAGGGTGGTTTCTAACACGCTAGGGTGGAACTGGGGTGGTTTAAAACTATTTTTAGGAAAATTTTAACCACGCGTCGCGACACACGGCATTGCGCATCGCGACGTGCATCAATCAGAAACGTGTCCAAAATTTTACCGTGCGCATCGTGACGCAAGTTTCTTGCTCGTAGCGACACGTGCAAACTAGAAATAGATCTTCACAAATTACCCAGAATGCGTTGCAACGCATGGTGATTCACGTTACGACGCAAGGCCAAAATTTAGGCCTTCTCTTCATCTTCTCATACTCAATTTTGGCTAACACATCCCACACAAGCAAATATCAACAATAAGCATCCAAAACATCATCAACATCATTCTCAATAATAATTCACATCCAAAATTCACAAATTGAGGGTTTTCCCACAATCATCAATTTTTTATCACTAAAACCATACAAACATCAATTGTTTTAACCCAACAATACTCATCAATGCTTAAATCATCAAAACATCAATTTCCAAAACTTGGGTTAAAATTTCCTTACCTCATCTTTTTTGAATTCCACCATTCTTAAATCATTCAATGATGCCATGCTAATTTTTGCTTCATCTTCCTTCATTTCCTTCCTCTTTCTTTCTTCTTCTTCTTCTTATTCTTTTCTTCTTCTTCTTCTTTCTCTTCTTCTTTTTTTCCCATTCTTCTTCTTTCCCACGTTTTTTCCTTTCTCTTCTCATTTTAGGAACATATGAATAATGTTTCCATTTATACTTGGTAATTTGATTTAAGGAAGTGTGTAGAATTTTGAGGAACTTTTTAGAATTTACTAGAACGCCCTCAGGTACTATTCATCCGAATTTTTTATCTGTATTTTTGACTTGCTTATGGTCCAAATTTGGAAAAACGTTCAACGCAAAAGTTATATATCTCGATCTTATCTTTCCGACGATATAAAATTCATAAAACTCAGAGTTCCTAGGAAAACGTTACGCCCCAAATACCATGGGCTGTCCGGAGTGGAACATCATAGAATTTCGCATCGAAGTTTCGAAGAATTTATCGTTTATCCCTTAAGCCGTTCCATGAATGTATACATGCTCAGACATAATTTATTTTACACAACACTCGTTCCGTGATGTAATAGTACTACAATGCGACAGTAATAGAGACTACCGGTCGTTAAATTTTCCCCCTCTAAATAGGATTCGTCCTCGAATCCTCTTTAAACTTAGGATCTTATCATAGGTCACTGGATTTGTGGGTCTCTTATAAACCTCGTACTGTGCTGTAACTATTATGTATCATTGGGGATTCTATTTATCTTAACTACGGAGACCTTTACCTGGCTGATCATTTACCAATTGACTAGTGAGTATATGAGATTCTCCATCTTTCTTAATATCTAACTCATGCATCGAACCTTATATCATACTTGATAAACTACTACTTCAAAATTCATAGTTTTAATGAATATCCCTTAAGTTCTTTACTAAGAGGTACCACCTCGTTTTCATTTCATAAGATCTTTGCTAGGTATCCTGGACTACTATGTTTACGAACCTCTAGTTGTGCTCGACCTTCTTTGTCTTCAAGGAATTCCCTTTCTCTAGTTCTTTAGTTATATTCGATCAAGTTCTCCTTAGCTATTACCTTTGACCCTCACTAGAGATACTGGTGACTTATGGTTAGGCTTCCCATACTCCCTTTTCGGAATCGATAAGTTTACAGGAGTTATCTTTGTCATTATTAACAATGCTTGTACTCGATATTCCTTTAGATGCACTTGTTTAACTTGATCTGAACATTCTTTCTCATATCTTAGCTGCTTAACTCTCTATATTCTCTTTGCCGAGCTCAAACTGCTTATGAACTTCTCTCTTCAAGTTCCAATATCTCTGCTTATTTAAGGGGGTTTGGGGTTTCCTAACTCACTGGTACTGTCCACCGATGACTCTTGCACTTAATGTGTTGCTTCTGGATAGTTTCCTAGTGGTCTTCTTTAATTAGCTAAAGATTAGGCTTACTTGTATGCACCTTGGCGCTTAAACCGCATTTCCTGCTATTAACATCGACACTGACATTTTTGGCCTGCTAAAGTTCATTTCCTTTTTGTATTTTCTCTTATTGTTACTGTAAATCTGGTTGTTGTTCCTTTACATTAACTCATTTTCTATTCCTGATTGCATGCCATGATACCTCCCCTTTACTATTTTCCATACTGTAGTAAACTTATTTCCTCGGTGCTATACTATACTACACTTCTGCCAATACTTACTTAGTATTTTCTCCTATTGTCGTTGCACTTTTACAGTTTTACTTCCAAACCTTGTGCCTGTTGACCTTTTCATCTTCTCTCCTGCTCTGTTCTGTAACTGAAACTTCTACGGCCTATATCTCTGTCTCCTTATCTGAAGGATATTAGCTCTCACATCTCCCTAGTCATGTTTAACACTGTTCTCTTATCTCATTTTCTTGCCTAACTAGTACTTACTTTATTTATTATTTTATCTAATAACTTCTCTTCTAGATCTCACACTTAGAGTTGTTTATTTTTCTATTCTATTCTGGTAGGGCGTGAGTGGTGTTGGTGAAGAAGAGAAGATGCGGCAATTGGAGGGTTTGTTGGCTTGGTGTTGCGGCAATGGAGGCTATTGGAAGGGCTTTGGGCGTGCAAAGGAGGCTTCACAAAGTGCTTGGACGTGCTTGAGAGAAGGATATGTGCTCGGGTTGTGAATGGGGGTGAAGGCCTCTTTTTATAGGCAAAGGGAGAGGACTTTCCTAATTTGAATATGAGAGAATCTCCTAATTGGTTTCTAATAAGGAATAGATCTCTTAATTGGGATTTGGGATTGGATTTGATTTGGTAAGGATTTGATTTGATTTCTTTTAATTAGGTAAGGATTTTACAAGATTTAAACATGTGATAAATATGCATATACCTAAATAGAAGCACAATGGGCGTGAATTACATCCTATGGGCATGGGTTTGGTTTGACTTGGGTATTTTGGGTTTGGTTTGGGTTTGGTAAGTGGTTTATGTGGGTTTTGGGCCTAAGATAAGCTTTGAAACGGAAGTCCAACAAGCAACCGGAGCCAAACAACGAGGTTAAATCCAACAAAAATTCCATTTTCCAACTTTACCCATCCAACGTCCGTTTCCCGCGACTTTCATGATTGAAGAGGTAGTTGCCTCCATACGAGACTCATCATTGGGCTAATGTGTAAAAATGCAATGCCTACAGTCGCCCCCACTTTGATGGGACTTGTGCAGTGTGTGACAATGACAATCCTATCAAATTACATGGAATGCATTTTCACTTACCTGGCTCGCCAGCTGCCACCTGGTATGCCTTCTGTGCTGAGTTGATAGTGCTAAACCCCATACCTAGGGTGTCGCGGTAGTCCACAATGCCAAACTTGGCGTGCTAAACCCCATACCTAGGGTGTCGCGGTAGTCCACGGTAGTCCACATATTCCTCGGTAATCCACATAGTCCACATACTCCACGTACTCCTCGGTAGTCCACATAGTCCACATACTCCACGGTAGTCCACATAGTCCACGTACTCCTCGGTAGTCCACGGTAGTCCACATACTCCTCGGTAGTCCACAGTAGTCCACATAGTCCACATACTCCTGGGTAATCCACATAGTCCACATACTCCACGGTAGTCCACGGTAGTCCACGGTAGTCCACATACTCCACGGTAGTCCACATAGTCCACATATTCCTCGATAGTCCACAGTAGTCCACATACTCCACGGTAGTCCACGGTAGTCCACATAGTCCACATACTCCTCGGTAGTCCACGGTAGTCCACATACTCCTCGGTAGTCCACAGTAGTCCACATACTCCACGGTAGTCCACGGTAGTCCACATAGTCCACATACTCCTCGGTAGTCCACGGTAGTCCACATAGTCCACATACTCCTCGGTAGTCCACGATAGTCCACATAGTCCACATACTCCTCGGTAGTCCACAGTAGTCCACATAGTCCACATACTCCTCGGTAGTCCACGGTAGTCCACATACTCCACGGTAGTCCACATACTCCTCGGTAGTCCACGGTAGTCCACATACTCCACGGTAGTCCACATACTCCACGGTAGTCCACATAGTCCACATACTCCTCGGTAGTCCACGGTAGTCCACATACTCCTCGGTAGTCATCGGTAGTCCACATAATCCACATAGTCCACATGCCATACCTGGCGTGCTAACCCCGTACCTAGGGTGTCGCCGAAATATCTTCATACCCGGAGTGCCGTACCTGGCAAAACTAATCTGATGTCTCCATACCCAGAGTGCCGTACCTTGCAAAACTGATCTGATGTTTTGTGGGCCTCACACCCAGAATTTCATACCCGGCAGAACTGATACCGAACCAATGTGGGCCTCGCCCCCACAATGCCATACCCGGAAAGCCTGCTATTGATGCTGATGATAATGTGGGCCTCGCCCCCAGAATGCCATACCCGGCTAAACTGATGCTGATAATAATGTGGGCCTCGCCCCCAGAGTGCTATACCTGGCAAAACTGATGCTGATAATAATTTGGGCCTTTCCTTATGATTTATTCATGGATTCATTCCAAAACTCTGACAGCGTGGGCCTCGGCCCTAGGATTCATTCTCGGATTCTTTCCAATTTTGACGACGTGGGCCTCGGCCCTCGGATTCATTCCCTAGGTTCATTCCAAATTCTGACAACGTGGGCCTCGGCCCTAAGATTCATTCCCGATGCTACTGACAATGTGGGCCTCGACCCTGGGATTCATTCCCGGATTCTACTGATGTGGGCCTCGACCCTGGGATTCATTCCCGGATTCATTCCAAAACTCTGCTGATGTGGGCCTCAACCCTGGGATTCATTCCAAAACTCTGCTGATGTGGGCCTCGACCCCGGGACTCATCTCCAAACTGAAACTGATATGGGCCTCAACCCTGGGATTCATCCCCAAAACCGAAACTGATATGGGCTTCAACCCTGAGACTCATCCCCAAAAACGAAACTGATATGGGCTTCGACCCTAGGACTCATCCCCAAAACTGATACTGATGTGTTGCTGATTCTGGTTGGCTTGTCTTTGCCGCTTTCTCCTTTTTGTTCTTTGAAACCTGTGAATACAAAACAAAACAAACACAAAAAAGAATGCAAAATATGTTACGTGTATGCATGCATGCATGAATGAATTTCCTATTCCGCTGGGTTAGGTCTTCCGCCAGTTCTCCAGGTGATTGCTCAGTCCCTGATTCGCGATATGGGAGACTGGTCGCCCCCAGTCTTGTTTTACCTTTTTTCTCTACTGTTTGCACTTGGTCAAGATGAACCATATGGTGGGGCCTTCCATATCATCATGTTATTTCACATGCTTACGAAATAGTCCCAATAGTTATACATATCATTGTCCTCAAAGAATGCTCAGTAATGAAACCAGAGAACATTCAAAACATTCGATGCAACTAAAATCCAAGTCTTTGAACAAATGATCTATGCCAGACTCAAAGTGTGTGTGCAAAGGTTCTTTTACAGCTTAATCCTTGGGTAAGCTAACTCGATGATTTCGTTTCAAAAATCGGGATCGATGGGTCAAACCAACCTAGATGTCTCAGTTAGGGTCTGCAATTGCTTTTTCGTGCTCAATGTAGTATGGTCTTCTTTCTCTTTTGTTTTTTTTTTTTCATTTTGAACTTCTTCTTTCTCTTTTTTCAACGCACCTACCCTTTAAGGTAGCATTTCTCCTCATGGTGGTCCTAATACTCGCCCATGGGTAGCTTCACGCTTATCGATTATAGGCGGTTCAATTCTTTCATTTAGAGACCATTTCTTTCATTTTCAACCATACCACACATCATAACATAAGAAAATCAGAATAGGCATTTAGGCGAACGGTCATTCACCGACCTACAATTTCTTCAACTAGTCACATTGCTAACTACTCAGGTTTTCACCGCTAAGAACCTATAGTGAAGTGCTTACGAGTCTAACATAGATCAATCACTCAAAGTATCAGATAAAAGCACATCAAGAGTTTATCGTTTCTAAAGTTTCACTCTAAAGCAATCAATTTCATCATCGGACTTATGTGTAACTATCAAAGACTAAAAACAAACAACAATTTTTTTTTTTTTTTTTCTTTCTTTTTTTTTTCTTTCTTTCTTTTTTTTCTTCTTCTTTTTTTTTTTTCCTTTTCCCTTTTTTCCTCTCTTTTTTTTTGAAGGCCCCCCAATGGTCTTTCTATCCTTGCCGTAAAGTTTTCTTTTCCTCGATTTTCCTTTTCCCCGATATCCATGTTTGCTAAACTCTTCTTTGACAAGTCATTTTTTATCCCTAACCCAACGAATATCTATGATGGCTTTTAAGACACGAGGGTTAACATGATGCATGTATGCATGAGATGCATGAGATGCGTGTGATGCATGTAATATATAAGTCATAAGAATCTTACACTAGTTGGCCCATCAGCATTTTAGAAACTTTTGGCCCGATTGCCATAAAGCACAGACTCGTCCCAGTTTAAATGGCCCAACAAGCCCATACTTCATGACAACAAGTCCAACTGAATCCAAATGACAATGGTCCAAAACATAAACATAAAGGAATGATTTTTATTAGTTCTACGACTAAGGTTCACATGTGGGTTTTCGGGAGTGCGGACAAAGGCTATCATTGACGAAGGATTGCCCACAACTAAGACTCCCCACTCAAGGGTTCAAGCGACCAAGAGAGCGCACCTTTTTTATACCTTACGGTACGTGCCAACGAGTTATGGTGTGTGACAGACTTTCGAATGGATTTCCCGTTGTAGATTCCCCAGAGGGAGGGTGGAGCGAGGCTCTCTTAAGTACCCAAGCCCCTTAGGCTCTTATCGATTGGTGTCAGGAATAAACAACGAGTCCTCCAAACTAGTCTGGTGTCTTCACAGCTTTTCCTTATAAAAAGGTAGTGAGTGAAGGAAGACATCGAACCATTACCTAGACTTAACAATGCCTTTGATTACACCCCTTTCAACTCACTATAGAAACGATTAATTAAAGCACAAATTATACACATCACAAGACATGATTTCGGGGCCGATTCAAAATATCCCAGTGGAGTCGCCATACAGTAGACAACAGAACCTGGGCGACGCTGTTCTAGGCTCGCGGCCTAGTTGGGAAGTATGAAATAACATGGAGTCGCCACCCGGTGTGAACCGGGACAAAGATTTAAGGCCGCACTCACCCCTCGCAAGGGAAGACCTCAAACCATTGGGTTCGGAATAGTCCCTTACTTATGTCACTTGTGATGATATAATTTGTGCAATAAACTAACCGAATCTATTCAACATTCATGCTCAAGGGTACTTAGATCTAACATGCTTTCATCCAAATAACTCCACACAATGTAACACAACAAACATATTGAACCATTAAATCGACATGTATAAATCATTACCCAAACACATCATAAACTAAGAACATGCATAATGAACAACCTAAACATGCTTTAACAAATAAATAACAACTAAATTAAACCATGCTTTAAATAATAAACAAATAACCTAAAGACTATAACATGCTCAAATACAAATTTGGATGAGACGAGATATGTGTATCTTAAGTGGTACGTGGCATTGTATCCCGAGTGCAGACCATACTACCGTCCATTCGGAGTCGGCTATGGAATTTACGTCCGGGTTTCCATCCGATATACCACAAAAGAGAACACATATCCCGCTCATCCAATAATCACATCATGCTTCAAACGACTCTCATGCAATATATATCAAAATAAATAAAACAACAATAAAGAAGATAAGTAGAAAGGTGCCCTCAGGTCTAACCTCTTTTGTCGTCTAAGAAAGGGCGTTACACGTCCGTTGGAAGGGTGAATGATCCGCTACTCTTTTAGTTCACCAACTCAACATCTTTCCTCGCTGTTTTTCTGTTCGGGCTGCTGTGTTTCAAGTCCGTTTCGCTGCTGTTTCGCTGCTACGTTTCAGGTCACTGTCTTGGTGGTTTGGCGGACTGTTTTGGGTGATTTTGTAGGCTTAGGGAGGTGCGTTTGTGGGATATTTTTAGGGAAACTTTGTGTAGGTTTTTGGGGGGTTTTCTAGGTGATTTAGGGCTATTTTATGGGCTAAAGTCGCAGCAAATACTGACCAGAACAGTAAGCTAAACTCGGCAGTTCACTAGTGCAGTGAAGCCGTTTTCAGGGCTGACTTGGGCGCACAATTGGGGCTGCTTTTGGGGGATATTTTGCACGACTTTAAGGTTGTGAATAAGGTTTATTTGAGGGTGTTTTGGGGCTGTGAATGGTGGCTGGAACTCGGCAATGGAGGGTTGTGAAAAGGGCTTGGGCGTGAGTGGTGTTGGTGAAGAAGAGAAGATGCGGCAATTGGAGGGTTTGTTGGCTTGGTGTTGCGGCAATGGAGGCTATTGGAAGGGCTTTGGGCGTGCAAAGGAGGCTTCACAAAGTGCTTGGACGTGCTTGAGAGAAGGATATGTGCTCGGGTTGTGAATGGGGGTGAAGGCCTCTTTTTATAGGCAAAGGGAGAGGACTTTCCTAATTTGAATAGGAGAGAATCTCCTAATTGGTTTCTAATAAGGAATAGATCTCTTAATTGGGATTTAGGATTGGATTTGATTTGGTAAGGATTTGATTTGATTTCTTTTAATTAGGTAAGGATTTTACAAGATTTAAACATGTGATAAATATGCATATACCTAAATAGAAGCACAATGGGCGTGAATTACATCCTATGGGCATGGGTTTGGTTTGACTTGGTTTGACTTGGGTATTTTGGGTTTGGTTTGGGTTTGGTAAGTGGTTTATGTGGGTTTTGGGCCTAAGATAAGCTTTGAAACGGAAGTCCAACAAGCAACCGGAGCCAAACAACGAGGTTAACTCCAACAAAAATTCCATTTTCCAACTTTACCCATCCAACGTCCGTTTCCCGCGACTTTCATGACTGAAGAGGTAGTTGCCTCCATACGAGACTCATCATTGGGCTAATGTGTAAAAATGCAATGCCTACAGAAGGACTAAATGAATCTTTATTCTACCAATCTATGATACTACTGTCGAATGGAAATGATAAAGGTCCATGAGACATGGTTGAATGAAACTAATGCATGTCCATGAGAATCACCACTCTACTAGACTTGATGAAGGTTTATGAAGGTTTTTCATACTACCTAACTTGATAAAGGTTGGTCGATTGGACCAAATGAGGTCCAAGAAAATTTTCATTATGACCTGATGATGGTCAGAAGACTAGGGTCGAATGAACCTGATGAAGGTTCATGAGGCTTTTCCAATACTTTCTAGAGTTTATGGAAATCCATCCATGTAGTCTAGAGTGGATGATAATCTCCATACGTAGTGTGGAGATGATTATCCTCATATGTAGTATGGAAGAGATGGATGCTTATGAAAGTCATTACTAATTATACAAGGCTTGAATAAGGTAAATGATACTACAATAGAATGAACTTTGATAAAAGTCACATAGAATTTCCATACTACCTAACCTGATATAGGTTGGTCGAATGGACCAAATGAGGTCCAGGAAAATTTTCATTCTACTAGGCATGATAAAAGATTCCATATGTAGTATGAAGTTGGCAATATTAAATCAACGTAGCATGTAGATGATGACTAACCTTTGACTTAGTCTAGAGGAGTTGATAATCATTTCAAGTAGTCTAGGAGAGATGGGAGTTTTCCATGTAACCTGAAGTTGGTAGCCATCCACCTTTCACGTAGTCTGAAGGAGATGAAGAACTTTTCATGTTAACAGGAGCAGATGGCAATCCTTCCACGTCCTCTGAATGGGATGACAATCCTATTAGCATCGTCTGAAGCGGACGACACACCTTTCATATCGTATGAAGAAGATTAGGATTTATCTCTGTCGTCTGAAGAAGATAATTATCCACTCATGTCATCTTTCACGTCGGCTGGAATGGATGACATTCCATCAATGATAATTTTCCCATGTTGTCATGAGGTAGTGATAATCCATCTATGTAGTATGGAGTTGATGCTTTATAGGGAAAGAGTGTTGATGTTATCCCGATTAAGCTTTTCCTTATTGATAGTTCGACTTCAGGTAGACTGAAGTGAATTACTCCAACATTTTCTTTCACATGGAAGATGTGACTTGCCGTGATTGGTCGGCTGGAGAAATATGATGGCTTCTTTGTTGATTAAATGGATAGTCGTCTGATGGTGGATTGTCACTTTCCATATTCTTGAATGCTTCTAAGAAATTGGGTTGATAAGATAGTTGAAAAGAGTTGTAGCCTCACGCCTTTGAGTGGCCGAAGAATGAATTATGTTCCAGATACTATTGGAGATTAGTACTGGAGTTTTACATGGATCAGTTTTAATCTTCCATTGATTGTAACTGTTTTGTAGAGTGGCTGATTATGCCACCATAGGATCTGGTGTTTGTTTGTAAGGATTGTAGACTGAGTGGTCTTTGCTTGCTATGAATCGCTAAGGCCCCACGGTGGGCGCCAAATTATGGATGCTTGTTTTCGGCCGAGGTCCACAATCAGAATTTGTAGGTTGGGGGCACTAGCGATCCTGCAAGACAAAGGTAGAGTGAGCGGGAGTAGACTGCCCACCGGTGTGGTGGGTGTCGGGGGCACTCCGACGCTCAAGTCAGTAGTATGAAATGAGCAGTGAATAAGTAAAATGTGAAAGCAAGGTTTGCTATTACCTTAACCTTCTTTGGGTGGCCTTGAGGGCGGAGCAACGTGTTTAGGAAATGTGAAGCTCTGAGAGTTTGTGTCAGAGAGCAGAGGCTTGTATATGAGAAGTAATGCTTGGATTGAAGAACTCTGACTTGACTGCCCTGTATGATGAGTTACGTATCCTTTTATAGATTTGAAAGAGGTAGCTTTACAGCTGTAACAGAAGCTGTATAGGAGACCCACAACGTGCTGTGATTTCTGAAAATGGGGTCTCTCACATGTTTATTGTTTATGCTTTCGGTGGGAAGATAATTTGCATGTGTAGATATATTCTTTGTTGGGAAAAAGAGAGAAACGATTAAAGAGGTTTGTCCTTTTATTTTTGTAAATGGTTTAGAGTTTAATGGGCTGAGTTATCTTTTTGGGCCTCACCTGGTGTTGGGTTCGAAGTGAAAGGACGATTTTGCCCTTGGACCAACTTTGGCCCATACAGGCTTTATCTAATGGATTTCTTAGTTTGGGCAACTAATCTTCTTCCTGACGTCATTCCTCTTACTTGCATGTGGACTTAGGTTTGGGGAATCTAGAATCTCTACGTCCTTATGGCATCTCACGTCTATTAGAAGCCTCCACGACTGATCCTGATTTCTTGCTTCTTCTACTTTATGGCTGTTCTTGGTTATTCGGGGAACTCACTATCTATATGAAGTGCTCGAGAGTTATTCGATATGCTTGGAAGAAATTTCTAAGGAGGAAAGTATTCTTACTTGGAGGGAAAGAACTTTATTTAGGTCTACTCGATATTTTACCCTTGTTCGGACTTGCTATATTCTTCTTCAATATCTCAAGTTCTGGTGTTTTCCATCTTATCTCATTCTATACTTCTATCTCTTTACTGCCTCTAGTTACTCAGATCGTCTGTACCTTATCCTTTTTCTTTCCTTATTTTTCTTTCTAGCTTTTTCTCTCCATTGGGTACTTTTATTAAAATCTTACTGTCTGGTTTCATAGCTCGTTTGTACTTTTGGTAATAGGTCAGAATAACTACATGAGAATTCTCAACTTAGATCTAGAGTATAATTGTTCTTGCGAGGAATACTATTCAAATAGTCTGGGAAAGCTTACTAACCTGTCTATGGATCTTGAACGCGTACTCGAGGATGAAATACTGGAGAGGTAGTGCCCCACATACAAGTATCCCAGATATACTATGTATACAAGACCCCAACACTCTACCCACTGTAGTCACTGACTCCATAGACCATACACTGATACCATCTTTGTAACATCCCCGATCTGAGAGATGCTACCGATAGGGGATAGACCGTACTAACCCTATAAGCCTCTGATAACTATTATTCTCATCTCATACACATATATATACTCATGTAAGGGACCATAACCTAACTCATTGACCATGTATGCACAATACTCTTACTATTAAGTACTCTAATTTCAATATACAGTTCAACAATAGTAATAACCTCTAGAATGCAATGAATGTATGACTATTACTGTATAACAAATATGTTACACGACACTTTCTGACCCTGACTGTACAGAACTTAACCCCTGACTTGACCTGGTGGACTCTAAACCCTAGTGACTGCATCAGTATCCGTCCTTCGAGCTCGTCCTCTGAGAATAAGGAAACTAAAAGTAGGGGTTAGATCATCGTACGATCTAAGTGAGTGATGGTCTTTAAAGTGAAATCTGAAATACTTAATAAAATCTCATTTGTTTGGACATTAAATCTGAAATTTTTCTGAAAACTTTACTTTGTCTCAAACATAACTTTCTCTGGAAAACCTTTATAAAAATCTTGGCTGAATGTTTCTTGTAAAACTACTGTTACTGAAAACTTTACTTTCTGGAAAACGTTTATCTGAAAACTATTTCTGTAAACTGAATTTGAAACTGTTTCTGAAAACTAAGCTTTGTATATCTGCTGAAAACTTGACGCATAGGGGCGTTACGTATCGCCGTCCCCACATACGCCTAACTAGAGCCAGAAGTGCAAACCCATGACATTGGGGTGTTACGTATCGCCGTCCCCCAAAACATGCCACTAATTTCTCTGAAACTAATGGTCTTGAGGCATTACGTTTCGCCGTCCCCCAAGCCACTGAACTAGAACTGGGGGTGCGGATCTATGCTACCCTCCAAGCTCTAAAACTAGGATCTAGAGGCATCTGTCATCCCTAGTACTGAAATAGGATCTGAGGGCGTTACGTATCGCCATCCCCCAGTCATCTACATGTGCACATGTGATGTCCGTCAATTCCATGTCTGTACAAGTTACATACTGAGGTGGGTTTTTCCCCCATGCCTCGAAAACATAAAAAGTCATGCTAAAGATTTTCAAAACTGTATAAAACATCACGTCTAATGTGTAACTGAAATCCAATATGGCTAACGCCCTATGTGCTTGAAAAAAATAAGTCTCAATTCATTAAAAATAAATAAATGAATCAATAATTAAATAAAATAAGAAAAATCAACTTGAAAAGAAAAGTATCCACTCACTATTCGGAATCTGGCTGGAGCTATTCCGCGTCGTCGAAGGAAATTGCAATTCCTGCAATTGTCTATAAGCGATAACTTGATTAGACTAAAAACCACGAGATATGTTCTGTAACTAGGCTAAACTACTAAATTCAAGTACATGATATCGTAACTTGGTATATAATACTTGTACTAAGATGTAATGTGTTTATACGAACTGATACGAGACCCTAAGGGCGGTCTATAACACGGTAGGGTGGAACTGGGGTGGTTTAAAACTGGTTTTAAGAAAATTTTGATCACGCGTCGCGATGCAAGGCATTGCGCGTCCTGACGCTCATCAACCAGAAACGTGCCCAAACTTTTATCGTGCGTGTAGCGATGCAAGTTTGACGCGTGCAAACCAGAAACAGATCTTCACAAATTACCCAGAACGCGTCGCGACGCAAGGCCAAAATTTAGGCATTCTCTTCATCTTCTCATACTCAATTTTAGCCAACACATCCCCCAAACATCCCACACAAGCAAATATCAACAATAAACATCCAAAACATCATCAACATCATTCTTAACAATAATTCACATCCAAAATTCACAAATTGGTGGTTTTCCCACAATCATCAATTTCTTATCACTAAAACCATACAAACATCAATTGTTTTAACTCAACAATACTCATCAATGCTTAAATCATCAAAACATCAATTTCTAAAACTTGGGTTAAAATTTCCTTACCTCATCGTTTTTGAATTCCACCATTCCTCAAATCATTCCATGATGCCATGCTAATCTTTAATTCATCTTTCTTCATTTCCTTCCTATTTCTTCTTCTTCTTATTCTTAGTCTTCTTTCTCTTCTTCTTCTTTCTCCCATTTTTCTTATTTCCCACGTTTTTTCCTTTCTCTTCTCATTTTAGGAACACGTGAATAGTGTTTCCTTTTATACTTGGTAATTTGAAGTGTGTAGGAAGTGTGTAGGATTTTAGGAACACATGAATAGTGTTTCCTATTACGTTAAGGAAGTGTGTAGAATTTTGAAGAACTTTTTAGAATATACTAGAATGCCCTCAGTTACCATTCATTCAAATTTTTTATCTGTATTTTTGACTTACTTCTGGTCCGACTTTGGACAAAATATTAAACGCAAAAGTTGTAGATCTCGATCTTAGCTTTCCGCCGATATAAAATTAATAAACATCGGAGTTCGTATGAAAAAGTTACGCCCTAAATACCATGGGCTGTCCGGAGTGAAACATCATAGAATTTTGCATCGAAGTTTCGAAGAATTTATCGTTTATCCCTAAAGCCGTTCCATGAATGTATATGCTCGGACATAATTTATTTTACACAACACTCATTATGTGACGTAACAATACTATAGTGTGATAGTATTAGAGACTATCAGTCGTTACATGTTCACATCGAGACGAGCACGATGGTATTTCTCGGTGATCAAACGGAGGTCCGATGACACTGCACGCGCCAAGGAGATGAGGTGTTCATGCGCCACACGTACCCATGCGCTGCTGAAGGTTGAAGACGACCACGTCAGCGCCACATCATCTGCCATGTTAGCATCTGGCCCCATTTTTGCCACGTCAGCGGCCACGTGTCAGACACGTCAGCATCTCTTATAAATTTCATTTAGCCCCCTGAAGTCTTTGAAATTTATATTTTAGACCCATAAGTTTTAGAAATTTATAAATCAGTCTCTAAGTCGGATTTGGACCAACGAAGTATCAAATCCATAATTTTCGACCGTTTCGGACGCAACTGTGACCTCTGATTTGTGAAAATCAGTCCCAATTTTATCTTATTTTTATTTTAAAATTTAAACCTAAAATGGAAATGGAAGATTCCTCTTTCTGGTGCGATGATCAAGCTGACAACAACTAATTACTCCCTCTAGAGGCATTGGATGATAGATTATTTACACTGCAAAGATTTTTTTGATATTATCGAAGTAAATGGAGTGAGACCGTAACCTGTTAAAGAGTATGACTGGAATAAACTCAATAACAGAACTCTGGGTCAGATTAGGTAGTGGATCGGCCATGGTATCTTTAACCACATATCATATGATACAAATGCTTATGAAATATGGATAAAATTGGAAGACATGTTTCGGGCCAAGACAGTTCGGAATAAAGCCTTAATAATGAGGCATTTGTTGAACCTGAAGCTATAGAGTGGAACTTCCGTTGCAGAACACACCAATAAGTTCCAAAGCTTGGTGAACCAGTTGTCTGCAGTAGACATACAACTGAGAGATGAAGTTTAAGCCCTCTTACTACTCAGTTCTCTTTCTGATAGCTGGGAAACAGTGGTAGTTACTCTCATCAATTCGGCTCCAAGAGGCACACTTGTTAGCGACACAAACGCGTAATGAATTTTGATGATGCAACACGGGTGAAGACTTCGACGCATAACAGTGAGACATTATAAAAATATGTCGAAGTACAACAGTGGTGAAGAACGAAGAATGTGAAGACTGGCGTATATTGAAAATTTTTTGTGAAGTCTTATATTAGGGCTCTAAATGTATTGTGAATTGTTTATTCAAGTACTTAAGCTCATATGAAACATGCACATTCACTTAGATACATTAGGCTCATTTACAAAATTCCTTAAAACTTCATATATGTATTTTTAGTACAGAGATCGGCATACCGGTCCCTTACTGGTCCCCATACCGGTGAGATGTTCTATTTTGAAAGCTCTCTAAAATCGGCATATTTCATACAGGTGACCATACCGATCATACTGGGGGTTTGATACTCACTGGAACCAGCATGCATCAAACCGGCTACCATACCGGTGAACCAAACTGGCACAGACCATACCGGTCCATATACTGTGTCCATACAGGTGAGCAAAATAGTTAACATGCTTACTGGAACCGGCAAGGATCAAACCGGTCCTCATACCGATGACCATATCGGCCTAACATATATATTTAAAATGATAATATAGACGTTAAGAGCAGTTACTATGCCAGACTGTCATACCGGTGTCTGAAGACCGACTTACCGGTCTTAGACAGAGAAGTTATGGCTGCTTTGTATTTTATTATAAATTGAGCCCAAATTCATTTTAGCGATGTTACACAACCTTCATATACATTACACTAAGGCAAAAACAATAGTGTTTCATAAACCTTCATAATCATACACTCTCATACATCAAACTCACACACTACACCTTCTTAATCTTTAGTAGTGAGCTTAGATCACTTGGGTAAACAACTCACACAATCTTCTTTATCTTTGTGAGTGACCAAGTGTGTTTACAAACATTTTATTCAAAACACTTGTGGTTTGTGAAATCCCATCATTTGGGTAATTGTAAAGGTTTATGAGTGAGCATACGTAGAAAACTCAAAGTGTAAAGGTTTGGAGTGAACCTCGGGTAAAACTCGTGATTGCAGGTGAGCCACGATAAAAAATCGATTGATAGTGAAATACTTCAAGCTCGGCTTGAGGGAGTGGACGTAGGCATTGTTGGCCGAACCACTATAACTCACAGTGTTATTTTCTCTATCCCTTAACTCTTTAATTACCGTAAGTTTATTTTGTATTTACTTATATATTAGAAACTTGCATATAGGTAATATTTATTGTATGAGAAAATATACCCTAAGGCTTAATCGGTAAAAGTAGTTAAAATCGGCAAAGATTTTTATTTCCGCATTATTAGGCAATAACCCAATTCACCCCATCTTGGGAATATAAAGTTTGGTTGTTGTATTGCTTGTAGGAAATTTCAATTGGTATCAGAGCGAGGTTTTCTCAACAAAGACTTAACCGTCCGAGAAAGCGATCATGGCTTCTACAAGCAACTCGTCAAATCTTGCCGAGGGATTTTCTATTACATGACCTCATTTCTTCAACGGAATCGATTACAATTATTGGAAGATGAGGTTCTTAACTACATTTTAGCCGTAGATACACAATCCTTCAAGGTAATCACACGGGGTGTAAGAATGTTAATGAAGAGGGATAATAATTGTGTGGAGATTTCTAAGCCTCATATTGAGTGGATCGATGAAGAACTTGCACAAAGATCCATAAATGCTATGACACTCAACCATCTCCTATGTGCCATTGATCGTAATCAAATTAACAAGCTTCTGGAATTTAGAAATACACATAAGTTATGGAAGTCTCTAGAAATGATCAACGAGGGGACAAGTCAAGTGAAGGAATCAAAGATCAACCAGTTCATGTGCGAATTGGATAGTTTCAAAATGGAATCCGGGGAAGAGATTGATCACATGATTTTTAGGTTTACAATCATTATCAACCATCTATGTGCTTTAGGAAAAATTATTGGGCCAACCGATCAAGTAAAGAAAATCCTCAGGTCACTACTAAAAGAATATAGAAGCTACACCTCATCCATCAAAGAAGCAAACGACATGAACACTTTGAAGCTATATAATTTGGTCGAAAAATTACTTGAGTATGAATTGGAGATCAAAATGGATCAAAAGAAAGAATATGAGGAAATAACAAGGAGGAATCTAGCCCTAAAAGTAAAAAAAAAAATGATGCTAGCTCAAGTGAAGAAGATAGTGATAATGACTTAGCACAAATCACCAACAAATTCAAGAAGCTCATCAAATCCGTAAAGCTTAAAGGAAAATCAATAATGGATGAGAAGAAAGAAGAAAAATGGCCACGGAAGCACTAGAAAATAGTTTTCTATGAGTGTGATAAACCGGGTCATATAGCTACCGATTGCCTATTGAGAAGATTTAAAGGAAAATCCAAGAAAAAGAAATTGAAAGCTACTTCAACTTGGAGCAACAACTACTCGAGCTCGTCCGAGGAGGAAATGATCGAAGAAAGAACAAATCTAGCATTCATGACTATCGAGGATGATGATTTCTTCTTTGAAAGCGAAGAAGAAAAGGTACACAGCTCTCAATAATATAATGATTTACTTGGTGCTTTTAATGAATTCAATGAGTTGTGTGAAATGCTTCAAAAGAAATATAAATTGATTAAAAATGAGCATTCATCACTTAAAAATGAACATGCATCTTGTATGAATAAAATTCATGTTTTAGATAATGATTTTATTTGCTTAAAGGCCAAACATGAAAAAGAATTAGCATGTTTAAATGATGAAAATACATGTTTAAAAGACAAAAAGCTAGAACTTCAAAATAGAATATCTGACATGCTATCTAGCTCAAAAACATGTGATTGTGAGTCTATTTCGAATGAAAATATTTCATTAAATAAAAGGTAATAGATTTATAAAATATTATAGCAAAATTCACATTAGGGAAGAAAAATTTTGATATGATATTTGGATCCCAAAAATGTGCTTATAATAGAGAAGGATTAGGATATAAGCCTTACATCAAAAGAAAATTTTTAAGGAACTATTTTATAATGGCATCCGATTCTCATGCTAATATTACTATCAATGAAAATGTCACATGTCATGCATGTAATCAAAAGGGACACAAAATTTTTGAGTGCATAAACAAAAATGTGATTAAAAATGCATAGATTTCTCAAGGAATCAAAATTAACCCCTATGGACCCAAGAAAGGTTGGGTACCAAAATGCACTTGATAATTTTGTAGGGGGAGCTTTGGGAAGGATCTTAAAGAGAAATGCGAATTGATCCCAAAGGCTCAAAGAGATGAGGAATGGCAACAATTATAGGTAAAATCCGTATTCACGGAAGCATTGGTACCGTTTCCTCCAATCTATATATGTATGCCTATTTAAAATTGGTAAATTTAATTAGAAGCATACTAGTGATTAGGCAAGTAATCAACCTTCTATTGGTATCGATTGTCATTTGATATCATTAAATGCCTTAATCATATATTTAACCCCATTAGTATCAATTAGTATCACATGGAATTTATTGAGTTAAATTAATATATATGTGATTACTTGATTGATTTGCATTGAACATGCCTTTGCCATCTAACATATTTGAATAAAAATGAAATGCATGTATATTGACATAATTTTAGATTGGTATTATAAAAATAAAGAGAAATCATTAAAAATGCATTGTTCAATTGGTATTCATTGGTATAAAATTTGTCTATGCATGCTTTCTACATTTTATGGCAAAAGGGGGAAATGCTAAATGTGCATATTTATAAATTTTGGTATCTTTATTTGATAATGCACACATTTAATTGGTATCTCATTAGAGCTTAATTTTTGCTTCTCCACTTTTTGATAATGTCAAAGGGGGAGAAATCATATGAATGAGATTAAAACTTATATAACCCTTACCCTTGTATTAAGGGGGAGTAAATGTAATAATGTGTTTGTCTAAGTCTTATAGAGTTATATTGAAGACAATCACACATTGAGGGGGAACAAAATCTTCAAAAATTGGACTCGATGAAGCTCACAAGTTTTAAGGGGTCGCCATCATCAAAAATGGGGAGATTGTTAGCGACACAATCACGTAATGGATTTTGATGATGCAACACGAGTGAAGACTTCGACGTACAACAGAAAGACATTACAAAAAGATGCCGAAGCACAACAGTGGTGAAGAGCGAAGAATGTGAAGACAAATGCATATTGAAGAATTTTTGTGAAGTCTCAGCTTAGGGCTCGACATATATTGTGAATTGTTTATTCAAGTACCTAAGCTCATAGGAAACATGCACATTCACTTAGATGTATTAGGCTCATGTACAAAACGCCTTAAAACTTCATATATGCATTTTTGGTACGGAGACCGGCATACCGGTCCCTTACCGGTCCCCATAACGGTATGATACTTTATTTTGCAAGCTCTCTGGAACCGACACATTTCATACCAGTTATATACCAGTGACCATACCAATCATATTGGGGATTTGTTACATACTGGAACCGACATGCATCAAACCGGCTACCATACCAGTGGGCCAAACCAGCACGGACCATACGGTCCATATATCGTGTCCATACCACTGAGTCTAATAGTTAACATGCTTACTGGAACCGACAAGGGCCAAAACAGTCCTCATACCGGTGACCATACCGGCCTAACAGATATATTTAAAACAGTGTATAGACGTTAAGAGCAGTTACTATACCAAATCAGCATATCGGTGTCTGGAGACCGGCATACCGGTCTTAGAGAGGAAAGTTGGGGCTGCTTTGTATTTTATTATAAATTGAGCCCCAATTCATTTTTGCAATGTTATACAATCTTCATATACATTACACTAAGGCACAAACAAGAGTATTTCATAAACCTTCATAATCATACACTCTCATACATCACGCTCACACACTACACCTTCTTAATCTATAGTAGTGAGTTTAGATCATTTGGGTAAACAACTCACACAATCTTCTTTATCTTTGTAAGTGACCAAATGTGTTTATAAATATTTTATTCAAAACACTTGTGGTTTGTGAAATCTCATCGTTTGAGTAATTGTAAAGGTTTGTTAGTGAGCCTACGTAGAAAACTCAAAGTGTAAAGGTTTGGAGTGAACCTCGGGTAAAAATCTTGGTTGCGGGTGAGCAACGACAAAAACTCGATTGATAGTGAAAAGCTTCAAGCGCGGCTTGAGGGAGTGGACGTAGACATTGTTGGCCAAACCACTATAACTCACAGTGTTATTTTCTCTATCCCTTAATTCTTTAATTATCGCAAGTTTATTTTTGTATTTACTTATATATTAGAAACTTACATATAGGTAATATTTATTGTTTGAGAAAATATACCCTAAGGCTTAATCAATAAAAGTAGTTAAAATCGGAAAAGATTTTTATTTCCGCATTATTAAGCAATAACATAATTCACCCCCTCTTGGGAATATCGAGTTTGGTTGTTGTATTGCTTGTAGGAAATTTCAAACTTTACCATGCCTATGGTAAAAGATGCCCTATCAAATGAGGAGGCCAAAAGAAAAGATGTGGGTTTAGATGTTGGGGTTTTCTCAAAGGCGCAACGGAAGAGCGCGGTTCAGGCGAAATCGTAACTTTAAAAACTTTTAAACTTACAAATAAATTATTCAATATCCAATATGAATAATTCTTTCATATTTCACTTAAACATATTATATTTTTTTTTATCAAATAATAATATCAATAATTTAGAAAACATTGCGAATGTTTTACAAAATCGTTTTTCCGCAAAATGACATAAAACACGTTTTTACCCGAACCAACCAACCAATACACATGGGGCTGCCCAGGTGAGTCCCAATAGTACTTGGGCTGCTCGAACAATGAACAATTCATTGTTTGGATAGCCGTTACTTGGTAAGCCTGAAACTCACCCTGTAGCGCCGTTTTTCACCATTTTCGTATATTTTCACTTCAAAACACTTTCCAGAAATTATTCCAATGCCCAATACACATCCAATACATTAAAATAACATATATTTCATCACCAAAATTCTAGAATTTTCAGATCTGAGCTGGGTGCCAAAAATAAAATTTTTTATGCTTTAAATCCAATTTTCTCAACGTTAATCATATTAATATTTACACCAATGAAAGCCACCACCAATGAAGAACTCAAGAATAATTCTAGGAGTTACAAGAGTGGTCATAACACTCTAGAATTTCAAAAAATATCAAATGATAAAATTGAACTAATATTACATTAATATTATTCATTCTAACTTCACACATGCATCTAGCCTCCAAGTCCATCCTCCAAATCAAAAAGCCCCAAAATCCAAGAAAGAAAGAAACCCTAGAACTATTCGAGATGCTCAAGAACAAGAAACAAGTTTTCTAAGTTTAAGAATATTGAAGGTTACCTCAAAATCTCATAATATCCTAAAACTTTCTTCTTGATTTCTTAACTTTCTCTTCAAGCTTCTTCAAGAAAATTTGGGAGTTCTTATAACATGAAGTTTTCGACCATGGAGCAAAATGTGAAAGAGAAAGAAATTTTTTTCACTTTAAATACCTAGTGTGGCCGAAATTGGGTGGTATTTTGGTCATTTTGGTTGACTTTAATCTAATTAAAAAATCAAGCTTAAGTTATTTATTCAATTTGAATACTCCAAGCTTAAAAGTTATGCCATTTGTTACTAATAATATCTCACCATTTATCATACTAATTTTGACTTATGGATATGATATTTAATTTCTAATTATTTAATTATTTAACAATTAAATAACTAAATAATTAATTAATATAAATATATATATATATATATTTATTTTTATTTACATTAAATAACAAAATACATATATTAATGACATGTGTCAAATATCATTTGACAATTAATTAATATGTGTCTAATCAAATTTTGTACCAAATACAAATACATATTAATTATTAATTGACCAAAGTCTCATAATGTATGTATTTTTGTTTAACCATTTAAATGATTCGAATTAACTCATTTAATCCGATGAAGTATTATGAATAATCTGTATTATTCATAAAGCATTGCCCAAGTGCTCAATGCGTACACTTCATATTATGAGACTCTCTAAGTTTATGTTTATCCGTCATGGAATCAAATTTCGTGTCCATAATTCACCCACTCGTAAATTATGACGACCACGGATAATCTCGCTAAACTATGCAAGTCGAGGTCATTGCATACGTATAATTTCTCCGTCATAGGCTATCAATATTATATCGGGGATATAGATAGGAACGTCAAATCCCTAAGGTATAATATAGTCGACAAGATACCACGACCATTGTTTTACTAGATCACAAACACGTACAAGACACATATGTCATGTACACAGGACTGACAGATTTTGTCTGATATGCACAAGATATCATGAGCATTAGTCCACATCCAACGAGCAAGCGTATGTCTGATCTAAATATACCGATTACATGACTGCCATCAAAGTGTGAAGGATGTCTCATATATATCCATAATGGTATCGCAAGTCGAAGGACCACTATGCTACTCGACTCGAGAAGATTCCTATTGATGTTGGTGTACAATCTACTAGGAAATCTTCGGTGAGTCATTTAGTGTTTATCAAATAAACACCTACACATGTCTATACGAGTCTCCCAAGACTCATGGTTCATTGGGATAAACCATCGGACTAAGTCTTGATATACGACATGTACTGGTCTCAGCGGATTTTACTAACCGACCCGTGTTAGTAAATCTTGACCATGAATTTTATTTGAGAATATACAACTTATAGTGATGCTTCCCAATGTTAATTACAAACTATGTTATAACTGCGCACTACGTTGTAAATCATGGGGTCTTTGTCTAATATATACATATCACTAAATCAGATTTAGTTTCAATCTAATCGTAATTAGATCGTATACGTATATAAAAATAAGAGGTGCTACCATTAAGTAAGTAATATGATGGAAAAAAGAAATTATTCGTATTCATGAATCAGACATAAATATGATCCGGATTGGCGCTACGAGCACCAACCCTAACAATAGATCAGACAAAAGTCTTTGTCATGGAGAATCGAGGAAGATAACAAGATAAAAATAGAGGTAGATGGAGAGGTAGAAGCAAAATTATAGGCAAATCCACATACGGAAGAAAACCTACTTACAAATGCTACCATTGTGGCATAGAAGACCACTTAAAGAAGAATTACCGAAAGCTGCAACAAGAGCATGGTCAAGGAAATTCCCGGTCGAAGAACAACGATACAGAGACACTAGTAGTTGCCTCAAGAGATGTAGCTATCTGCTCCATCCAGGAAGAAACATGCATTCACACTGCAACTCAAGATGTTGAGTGGGTGGTAGATACTACAGCATCCTACCATGTCACCCCTCACATGGATTTCTTCAAAACGTACAAAGCAAGAGACTTTGGACCTGTGAAGATGTGAAATATCAGTTCCTCTCAGATAGTGGGAATTGGTGATATTCAGATGCAGACAAATGCATGGTATACAATAACCCTGAAGGAGGTGAGACATATTCCAAAACTACGGCTCAATTTACTCTCGGGGGTAGCTCTTGACAAACAGGACTATTCTAGCCACTTTAGCAATGACACATGAAGAATGATAAAAGGTGCCATGGTCGTCGGCCGATGGCATATTTGTGGCACTTTATACAAGACTCATTTGAAAATATGTGCAAAAAGTCTCAATGTAGCTGAACATGAGGCTTCTCAAAATCTATGGCACTAGAGACTGACCGGCGTAAACACACACGTATAACGCAAGCGCACATATCGTTCAAGTAGTATAAAAAGTATCGATCCCACGAGGACTTAATATCTCTTATATTAATTTTATGAGGTCAAATGATTACTAGTATCTAACATGTTGTTTGATTGATTTGAAAAGGTGACGATTCTAAATTTAAAAATAAGTAAATAAAGTTGTCGAAAATAGGTTTTAAGAAAATTTAATATTAAAAACTATCTAGGGTTGTGATTTCTTCCAATATCATTTTAAAGATGAAGTGGTTATCTTAAAGTTGGGTAATATATTGATTTATTAACCTGGAACACTAAATTATGTGTGAGCCTCTGTCGATGGTCAGACACAAATACCCAGTTTAACCCAATTGAACCATATGTCTATGTCAACCAAATTATCTGGATTCATTAAGTTTAAGTTCCAATTATGGCTACCCCCGCCCGACAGGTATATTCCTATCCTGTAAGGAAATCTATTAAAGGGTTATCTATCTTCAAGGAAGATCGTGGGCTATGAGTCTAAGGCTGAAACCTAAAATCCCTATGTCTAGTTCATTTTAGATTTACCAGATCAATTTTATTAATGGCCAATTAATGAAAAAGCATTAAGATTAAGACTCAATAAATAAATCTTTATATTACCCAAACTATAATCTAACCCCTATAAAACGGTGATATTGGATTTCATCACAACCCCAGATAACTAATTTAGTTACAACACATAACTAGGGCTAGTAAAAACTTGAAAATAAAAGACATAAAGTAAAAATACGGTAAAGTAAATACTGAAAAGTAAATTACAATAAAATAAAATGCTAAGGTAAAAGGAATTACTTTTACTACTACTAATTTAGATATCTCCCATAATATAATATATAAACTTGTGATAACATTACCAACCAGCCATATAGGCGGTAACCTGATTAAGTCAATTAAGTCCAACCGGCCATTAAGGCGGTTAAAAAGATTTGTCCATGAACCTGCCATATAGGCGGTAAGAAAGTTTAATTACCAACCGACAATCTGGCGGTATCCTTGATTAGTCAGGTTAAAACCAGATTAAAATGAATTACCAACCGACCAATATAGCGGTATCCTTTTAAGTCAATATTTTAAATAGTGAATATATTATATTTAAGGGAGATTAATCTAAATAGCAATAGTAAAAGAATTACCTTTCACCCTAGCTGGGGAAGTTACCTCCTCATTACTGAAAAGTAAAAACTGAAAAATTAAAGAAAGAAAAGTATTGTGCGTAAAAGTAAATTGCGGAAAGTAAAAACTGAAAAGTAAAGAAAAGAAAGTGCGAAACTGAAAATTAATTACTGAAAACTAAAAATAAACAAACTAGAGAACAATCTTCTTATTTATTCATTAAGAATTTCAAAGAAGAAAGTATGAATTTTACAAATGAAATGGCTTGGTATTATAGGCAAAATATTTTCACCATCAAATCATCCATCAAATTCTCCACCAAATCCATTATTAATTTCTCCACTAATTACTCCACCAAATCCATAATTGCTCCACTAATTGCTTATCTTGTTTGGTGTTGATTTGATATTTTTTATTAATTATTAATTAATTAATATTTTGCTTTGAAAATGATTGATAATGACTTTTAATAATTACACTCCACACACTTCTGGATTTTTCATCAATTTCGGTCATGAAATAATCAGAATTCGAAAATATTTTCTCTTTCAAAGTTGTAGAACTTTGAGTCTTCTTTAATCTGGCACTTGAATCAGCTCAATCCGATATCTGAGTAAACAGTTATGCCCAAAATACGACAGATGCACAAAACTGGAATTTCCAAAACTGCACTTCGTCAAAACGCCCTTTCAAGTTTCCAATCTCCAAAAATTAAAATATCAAGTCCAATAATTGCCTTTATTTGACCCATATTTCATCCTAAATGATTTCATTAAGACCTGATATTATTTTATCTGCAAAATAAACTAAAATATATCAAAACGTTCATCAAACCCGAGAAACTAAACAAAATATTAAGTAAAAGGGGCGGTAAATATTGATATATTTTCCGCTCATCAGAGACTCGGCCACATGAGTGAGGAAATATTGTCTACCTTGACAAAGAATGATCTAACCACTGTCTACAAGAATGCTACTCTAGATCCTTGCAACCATTGTCTATTCAGTAAGTAACATAAAGTCTTTTTTAATTTCTCTTATACGAGAAGATCAGATTTGCTCAGTCTGGTGCACTCTGATGTTTGTGGTCCCTTGCAGGTTAATTCACTAGGCGGTGACAAGTATTTTATGAATTTTATTGATGTTGCTTCTTGGAAAATGTGGGTATATTTTCTGAAAATAAAAGATCATGTCTTGGACTATTTCAAACTGTTTCATGCCATGGTAGAGCGTGAAACAGGGAAAAAACTGTAGTGCCTCCGTACAGACAATGGAGACGATTATATTTCCAGAGAATTTGATGCCTATTGTGGAATTCATGGTATTCGACATAAAATGACTGTTCCACATACTTCACAACATAATAGTTTTGCTGAAAGAATGGACAATACCATTATGGAGAAAGTCAGAAGTATGATCAGTATGGCTAAACTGCCGATGCCATTCCGGGGAGAAGCTATTCGTGCCGCTTGCTACCGGATCAACAGATCACCATTTGTATCGTTGAATTTTAAGATTCCGGAGAAAGTGTAGTCTGGTAAGAATCCCTCATATTCTCATCTTAGAACATTCGGCTGTTTAGGCTTTGCACATGTATCCAATGAACTTAGGCAGAAGCTCGATGCAATGACTACTCCATACATCTTCATAGGCTATGGAGACGAGTAATTTGGATACAGGTTATGAGACCCGAAGGAAAAGAAGGTCATCAAAAGCAGGGATGTAATATTTCTTGAAGACCAGATAATAGAAGATATTGAAAAACCCAAGATATCTTCTAATTCCAATGCCGACAAAACCGATTCAAATTCAGACACAACCCTAGAACCAACACGAGTGGCCACATATAATGATGGGGTGCATGATATGTCAGAAGCATAACCAGAGAAGGAAGATGATATTAAGTAGGGGGAGTTGCAACTAGCTCTATCAGAGGCTACAAGATTATCCACAGATCTGAATGAAGACAGACTTCCAGAAACCAGTGGACCTCTAGTACGAAGATTTGAGCGAGGCTGGATTCCATCAAACAAATACTCAAAATTTGACTATATTCTGCTTACTGACGATGATGAGCCAAAAGTTGTATCTCATAAAGACAAAGGAAAATGGCTGCACGCAATGCATGATGAAATGTAATCTCTGCAGAAGAATCATACTTATGAGATAGTCAAGCTCCCGCAAGGAATGAAGGCACTTAAGAACAAATGGGTGTTCAAGCTAAAGAAAGATGGCAGCGGAAATGTGGTGAAACACAAAGTCCGGTTAGTAGTCAAAGGATTCCTAGAAAAAAAAGGAATCGACTTTGATGAAATTTTTTCACCAGTTGTAAAAATGGTTTTAATCCGAGTTATCATAGGATTGGTAGCTAGTTTGAACTTAGAGTTTGAACAAATAGATGTTAAGACAACATTCATTCATGGTGATCTAAATGAAGAAATCTACGTGGATCAGCCAAAAGGTATCAAGGGTTCAGGAAAAAAGAACCTTGTTTGCAAGCTGAAGAAGAGCTTGTATGGCCTCAAGTAAGCACCAAGGCAGTGGTACAATAAGTTTGACTCGGTCATAGTGATTCAAGGCTACAAAAGAACTACAACAGACCAGTGTGTCTACATTCAAAGGTTTCCGTATGGAAATTTCGTTGATCTTCTACTATATGTAGACGACATGTTGATCGTTGGAAAAGATGTAGCAAAGATCAGCCAGCTGAAGAAGGAACTCTTAAAGTCTTTCGACATGAAAAACTTAGGACCAGTTCAATATATTTTTAGAATGCAAATAGTTCAAGACAGGCGGAACAAAAGGTTGTGGCTTTCACATGAGAGTTATATTGAACAGATAATTAGAAGATTCGATATATACAGAAAGTCAAACCCGTCAGCATTCCGTTAGTGCACCACTTCAAACTGAGCAAGAGTTCGTGCTCCTCATCCAAGAAAGAGATATATGAGATGTCATCGATACCATATTCTTCAGCAGTTGGAAGCCTAATATATGCTATGGTATGTACTAGGTCAAATATTACTCACACAGTGGGTGTAGTGAGCAGTTGTCTCTCTAACCCAGGAAAACAACACTGGGAGGCAGTCAAATGGATTCTCAGGTACCTTAAGGGTACATCGAAGTTATGTCTGTGCTACAGAGAGATGATCCAATCTTGGAAGGTTTTACAGATTCAGATATGGCAAGAGATCTTGATGATAGAAAATCTACATAAGGTTTTGTCTACACTTTTCCAGGGGGAGATGTGTCATGACAGCCAAGATTATAGAGGTTTATTGCATTATCCACAACAGAAGCTGAGTATATTACAACAGCGGAAGTAGGAAAGGAAATGTTGTGGTTAAATCATTTTCTCCAAGAATTATGGATCAATCAGACATAATACAAGATACATTATGACAGTCAGAGTGCTCTGAACTTGAGCAAGAACTCAATGTATCATTCCCGGACAAAGCACATTGATATTCAATATCATTAGATACGCGAGGTAATGGATCAACAATTGCTGAGACTAGTGAATATCCATACATATGAGAATCCAGCTGACATGTTAACCAAAGTGGTTGCCCATGACAAGTTAGAGCTATGCAGAGACATAGCCGGGATAACTGTCAGATGACAATCGTTTCGAATGCAGCTAGAGGGGGAGAATTGAAAGATCCAGCTTCATTCATGTCATTGCCACCCACCATTGAAAGCTTCCAATACACTTTAGGTGGGATTTTGAAAATGGTGCAAGATTACAAATAAACTTTAGGTGGATCACTATTCCTTTGTTGACAATTTGTGCAAGAATTTTACTATAAATAGGGAGCTCATTTGAGAGCTCAAATCATCCCAAAATTATTAAAGCTGCAAGTAAAGAAAACTTTGAGAGTGTAGAGAGTGAGGTTTTTGTAAAGTTTAAACACTTTGTAAAATCTATTCTTGTAGTAATAGAATTCGATTTTTCCTCATAAACACTCTTCATTGATTAGAGAAACACGAGCCAAAAGCCAAATGGACTAAAAGCAGCAAACCCCAACAACCTCATTATGCCTAATTGCCCAGAAATTCAACATCAAAACCCAGAAATGGACTGAAAAACTGCTCATCCCAATAACCACTCTATGCCTAATGGTCAAGAAATCCAGAAGCAACCAAGGAACCCTAGGCAGACCTCCTTGAATTTGCAGGCACACGCAACCAGCAACACCCAGTCCAGCATGCAACATCATGCCTAGCAAACATCCACAACCACAACTCACCCAATGCAGCCACTACAATCACCACAGCCAAGTAAATACAGCAGCAAGAGTGGAAAAACAACATCAGAATACTTTCCCAGACTGCTACAAAACAGACACCAAAGAACCAATTCCATCACTATTCAATCCAGCTTAACTATTCATTATTAATACACAACAACATCAGAATGCGTTTTAAATACTTTGACTGGCCTTGATCGTCTTTGACCTGACGTTGACCGACATTAACCGATCGTTGACCATATCATTTTAAATATTTTAACTTATTATTGATTAAATATTAAGATAAATAAAAATGAATTATTTAATAGTATACATAAATGATAAAATCTATATTATGGAGTGATTATTTGAGAAGCGATGCAATCCTAAACATACCCTTAGTCCACAATCATATTAATCATGCAATTAATTAATTAATTACATAGTCTAGCAAATATAGATAGTAAAATATGTATATATAGTATCCAATATGTATACTAGAATAAACTCCTTGGAAAACTTTTAGGAATAGTAGTGAGCTGTATATGGATCTGACTTGGCCCTACACGGCAATTAGTCGAGATGGTCGAGATTTTCCTATTCTGTTTTTGTCTCATATTTTGTACCGATTTTTATATTGAAATAAAAAAAAATTATCTCTAAATTCAAACCTAATTGTTTGGGATTTTTAGGTTTAAAAAATTGGGATTCTTTAAGGAAAATCAACATGAATATCAACCTAAAGTTTATTCGTATGTAAGACATTAAATTTTTTTGCCATCCCTATTGAGCCCATTTCAAGATGCATTGATTTCTAATATTGTTTAATATACTTAAATTTGTTTATTTATTTTTCTCTAAAAATAAACTCAATCTTGAACTCTTATATGGAACCTTTGAAATTGACAGCTTTTGAAGGCTTATTTTAATGAATTTTATCATAAATAAGCTTCAACATGGATGGATTTCAACTTCTGTGCCAATGGGGAGGAAGACTGACTCAAAAAAAAAAAAAAAAAAAAGCTAGGGTTTGGTGGTGCGAGAGACTTTATTTTTAAGCAAGCACACAAGTTTTTGTGGTTGCTTAGCATCATAAATAGTATATAAAGTGTTGATGGTGTTTTCAGGCACTACAACATTTAAGACAGTACGACAAGGGCAAAAAGGTAATTCCCTGACTGGTTGAGATCATGTAGCCGACCCGACCACAACATGTAAAGACCGACCACTTCGGTTCGGATGACCGAGCACTATAGAGATCGGCAGAAACATTCTCAGCATAAAAGATTGTCATGACCGACCTCATAAAGATCGACCAGACAACGGGTCGTGTTCAAGATGACAACACCCCATTCTTGCGGATAAGATAAGCAAAATATCCTACTCTCACAAGGAGAAGGAGTCAGAATCCAAAAAGGAATAAGAAAGAAGAAGGCAGTACTAGACCAGGAATCCTTACAAGAAGAGAAGATTGAGTTCAAATAGGATTTCTTATGCAAATATGAGTCTGATTTCTGTATTATTATAAATAGGAGGGTAGAGCATATGTAAAGGGCATCGAAAAAGAAAATCATCACCAAAGTTAGTGATCAGAATCATCAAGCTCTGATTTGTAAAAGCAAAAAAGAGACCCGAGAAGCGTATTTGAGCAATGAAAAGTACTACCCTGTTCTTGTCCGTGGACGTAGGTCGGATCGCAAAATCCACCGAACCACGTTAAATCTCTCTGTCGATTGGTGTGTTTTTTCCGTCTCTCGCTAAATTTGCTTTTGGTCCCCCATAACCAAACAAATTCACCGTTGAAGGAAGATTCCCTCGGAGGCGATATTCCCGTATTGCCCTGAGACCAAAATCAACCGTCAACAGTTGGCGCCGTCTGTGGGGAACTCTACAAAAAACAACTCGCGTAATAAGACAAATGGCGGAAGGCGGAAACCAACAATCATCAGGGAGCTCGGCTGCAGACTGGATGGAAAAGATCGAGGAAAACCTTAGGAAAGAAAGGGAGGAAAATCAGACTCTGCTAAAAACCATAGTAGACCGGTTGGAAAGGATGGAAGGAGCACACGACGGAAAATTCGAGGCCGGGGCTAGCCGGCGAAGGAATGAGATAGCAGAAGGAAAGAGAATTGTCGATACAAGCGAAGACGACAGACCCCGGAGGAGGGAACCCTACAGGGTGAGATCCGTGGTAGTGCAGAGAGATTCCCAAACCGAGGACACATGGGAAGAGGAAGATGACAAATCATCACCAGACTCCTCCTACGATAGCCCTCACAGTACCCGGGGAAGAGGGAAAGAACATACCGAAAAGGTGCGAGAAGACACCGACCCTGAGAAGCGCCACTCCCGAGGTAAAAAGAAAAGAAACCACAGGGGGCAGCATGGAACCAGAAACAGCGGCATGAAATCTTGGTTACGGGAGGAGCTGGTCAAATGGGGAGTATACCCCAATACAAACAGGGAGATGTCCAGGACATCAAAGATGAGTCCCCCCTCACAGAGGAAATAAAATCAGGAAATTCCCGAAGAGATTCAACATGCCGACCATGACACCGTACAAGGGCCATACCGACCCTAAAACCCACATTGAAAGTTTCGTCCTGCTAATGGAGGTACAAGGGGTAACAGGGGACGCCATCTGTAAAGTGTTCCCCCTAACTCTGGCCGGACCGGCCATTCTATGGTACATGAGCTTAGCCCCAAGAAGCATCAGCAGCTTCACACAACTGAAGAAGTCATTCATACGACACTTCAAAGGGGCTTGTGTCCCCAGAAAAACGATTGGAGAACTCCGGCTCATGAAGCAAGGAGACGATGAACCTCTGAAGATATTTATTGAAAGGTACCATAATATGGTACTCGAAGTCGGAGGGTATGAATCCCCCGAGGCCCTGGAAAGCCTGAAAGGAGCCTTAAGGGTCGGAAGACTATGGACCCATCTAAGGATCCAAGACACCCCGGACTACGCCACCGCCCTGGAGGTGGCCCGGAAGTTCGTTTTGTTAGAGAACGAAGAGAAGGTGTCCCGAAAAGGGAACACCATCAGAGATAGAACCGCAAGGGAGGGCGCCCCCCGCCGAATAGAAAAAGAATCCAGAAGACCACCCCCGAAGCACAAAGAATTCAAGCCACTGCACCGAGACAATCAGGAGAGAAGGGCACCGACCCAAGTAAACCACGTGGTCAGGGAAGATGCATACATTCCCCTAAAGAAACCACTGGGACAAATTGTCATGGAGATCCAGGGGAAATGCCTCTTAGTGGAACCCGACCAAAGGAGGTTCCCCCCGGACAGAAGGAACCAAAAAGCTTATTGTGTACACCACAACTCCAAAGGACATGCAACCGACGGATGTAAAGATCTGCGAGAGCAAATGGAAGATCTGGCACGAAACGGATATCTGAACAAATACATTGACCACGAGGTCATGACAGCCAGACAAAGAGCACGTGGTCGCCAAATCAATATCATCGCAGGAGGGAAGACACTAGCCGGAAACTCAAACCGGTCAAAGAAAGATTACAGCAGAACCCGAGGACCAAATGTCTTAGAAACAGAGCAGGTCACCGGGTTGCAGGGAGCTCGGTCGGTACCAATAATGTTCACTGATGAGGATGCCCGAGGAGTAAGTTTCCCTCATGACGATGCATTGATAATCAAGGCAATCATCAGCGGGTCGGAGGTAGACAGAATCCTAGTGGACCCCGGGAGCGCGGTTGACATAATTTCCAGAGAAGCACTGGACAACCTAGGGGTGAATATGCAACCCTAACCGACGATAGCACTCCCTTATACGGTTTCGGAGGATCAGCTGTCATCCCACTGGGAAGAATACAGTTGGCGATAACTGTCGGGACACACCCTCGGACCCGGACGATTATGACGGACTTCACTGTAGTAGACTGCATGAGCAGCTACCAGGCCATCGTCGGGCGTCCGTTCATGATGAAAATGAAAGCCGCAATGTCCTGCTACCACCTGAAATTGAAATTCCCCACTCGGGAAGGGATCGGAATTGTGTGTGGAAGCCAGAAAACAGCTCGCAGCTGCTTCGCAACCCTCTCACGAGAAACTCTCTGCATCACCAAAGACAACCGAAAACGACAAAGGAACCAGGGAGAAGAAGAAGAAGACAGAAGCCCAGACGCCTGGCCAAACAAAAATGCTCGACTCGCTGCAGCTGAGGAAACAGAGGAGATAGAACTTTACGGGCCAGGAAAAAGTATAAAGATAGGGGGAGGCCTGAGCAAGTCTATACGACAAGATCTTCTAGAATGCCTAAAGGGATACCCGGACGTCTTTGCCTGGGGATACAATGACATGCCGGGGATCGACCCGAAATTCATCAATCACCGCCTGGCAATAGACTCATCTCGCAAACCGGTCAGGCAAAAGAGAAGGAACTTCAATCAAGAGAGGAGTAAAATAATAGCAGCCGAGGTCGAGAAATTACTGAAGGCGGGTCTCATCAGGGAAGCAAGGTACCCGGATTGGGTATCAAACGTAGTATTGGTCAGGAAGAACAATGGCAAGTGGCGAATGTGTGTCGATTTCACCGACTTAAACAAGGCGTGCCCAAAGGACAGCTTTCCTTTACCGAACATAGACCAGCTGGTAGACACCACAGCCTGTCAAGGATTGCTGAGCTTCATGGATGCTTTCTCCGGATACAACCAGGTCAAAATGTGCCCGGCGGACGAAGAGAAGACAACCTTCATCACAGATCAGGGGCTCTACTGCTATAAAGTGATGCCCTTCGGGTTAAAAAACGCTGGGGCAACCTTCCAAAGGTTAGTAAACAAGGTTTTCAAACCAGTCATCGGCATCACAATGCTAGTTTATGTCGATGACATGATAACAATGTCAAAAGAACCAGACAACCACATGGACGACCTGAAGGGGACCTTCGAGCTTCTAAGAAAACACAACCTGAAACTCAACCCGGAAAAGTGTACCTTCGGGGTAGCTTCAGGGAAGTTTTTGGGCTACATGGTAAGTGCCCGATGGATTGAAGCAAATCCACAGAAGATCCAGGCAATACTGACCCTAAAATCTCCCAAGACAGTAAAAGAAGTACAGAGCCTAACCGGCAGAGTGGCCGCGCTCAACCGGTTCATATCACGAGCGACTGACAAATGCCACCCTTTTTTCAAAGTAATCCAAAAAGTGAAAAAGGATGTCGACTGGACGGCAGAGTGCGAAGAAGCCTTCCAACAGCTGAAACAGTATCTGGTGCAGCCCCCACTTCTGGCTAAGCCACTCCCGGGTGAAACATTATACCTATATCTGGCCGTTTCGGACCGAGCAGTAAGTTCAATACTGATACAAGAGACCGACAAAATCCAGAAGCTTGTCTACTATATCAGTAAAGCCCTCTTAGACGCTGAAACCCGGTATCCATTGCACGAGCTAGTCGCCCTTTCACTAGTTACGGCAGCTCGAAAATTGCGGCCTTACTTCCAGGCCCATCCTATCAAAGTATACACCGGCCACCCCCTAAAACAAATTCTACAGCGGCCAGAGGTTTCTGGCAGATTAATAAAGTGGTCGGTAGAAGTAAGTGAGCATGACATCGCCTACATCCCCAGAGCAGCGGTGAAAGGACAAGCCTTGGCAGATTTTGTCGCCGAATGTACCGACCCCCAGACCCTGGCCATTGACGAGGACAAATGGGAAATGTCTGTAGACGGTTCGGCCAGCACACAAGGCAACGGCGCGGGAATCGTCCTAAAAAGCGACAGAGGAGAAGAAATCTTACTCGCTCTAAAATTCGCTTTCATAGCAACCAACAATGAAGCCGAGTATGAGGCAATACTGGGCGGTTTGAGACTATGCACGGTGCTAGGGATCCAAAATGTGGTAGTAAGGAGTGACTCACAGCTGGCCGTACAGCAATTAAGGGGAGCATTTCAAGCGAAAGAGCCTAGTATGATGGCCTATCTGACCGAAGTACGAAAGATAACGAAGAAGATGAGGGATGTGATCTTCGAGCAAATCCCCCGAGAAAACAATTGTGAGGCAGACTCCCTGGCACAGCTCGCCTCTTCAACAAAAGCCGAGCACCCCAGGATAATCCCCTTGATTTACGTGGGAGAATCTAGAGTGGAAGTTCTAGAGAAAGAAAGCCAAGCATCATGGATGCAACCCATCAGGAAATACTTGGAAACAGGAGAAACACCGGAGGACAAAACGGAGGCCAGAAGGTTAAGATACAAAAACACCAAATTCTCCCTAATCGACGGGGTACTCTACCGACGGGGTTACTCAGTCCCCCTCTTAAGATGTCTTGCAGAAGACGAAGCAAATTATGTACTCAGAGAGATACATATAGGCATCTGCGGAAGCCACGCCGGAGGACGTTCAATCGCTTTCAAAGCCTTAAGGCAAGGTTTTTACTGGCCAACCATGCACCAGGACGGCATGGAAGTGGCCCGCAAATGCGAAGGATGTCAGAAAAACGCAAACCTCCACCACCAACCAGCCGAACAGTTAACCATACTGCTCAGTCCCTGGCCATTCGCCAAGTGGGGACTAGACATCATTGGGCCGATGCCGCAAGGGAAAGGGCAGGCGAAGTATGCCATCGTGGCCATAGACTATTTCACCAAATGGGTGGAGGCAGAACCATTGTCCACCATAACAGAGAAAAGAGCCACTGAATTCCTGAGGAAAAATATCGTCTGCCGGTTCGGGATTCCCCGAGCCATCATCACAGACAACGGGAAGCAATTTGACAGCAAGGGTTTCAGAAAACTCTGCGAGGACCTCCAGATCGCCCTAAGATTTGCCACACCGGCCCATCCCAAATCAAACGGCCAAGTCGAGGCGACGAACAAGACCATTAAGGCCAACCTCAAAGCTCGGCTTGGATCCAGCAAAGGCTTATGGGTCGAAGAGTTACCGGAGGTACTATGGGCGCACCGGACAACCTATAAAGACTCCACGGGAGAAACCCCGTTCTCCTTAGCATACGGATATGAAGCTGTCATCCCGGCAGAGATCGGAGTAGCCTCCCACAGGGTTCAGCACTACGAGAGCAAACAGAATGAAGGACTTATCAGAAACCACCTCGACCTGATCGAAGAAAAAAGAGAGAGGTCGGCCATAAAAACTGCAATCTATCAACAAAGGATGGCCCGCTTTTACAATAAAAGAATTCGGACACGCACCTTCATTCCAGGCGACCTAGTCCTAAGAAAGGTCACCCTAAATACTCGAAAGCCAGAAGAAGGCTCCCTAGGTGCCAAATGGGAAGGGCCCTACAAGGTGGTAAAAGTGGTGAAACCAGGAGTATACATCCTAGAGCGACTGGACGGCACGAGATTAAAGAAGCCATGGAACGCTGAGATGTTGAGGAAATACTTCCAGTAAACTTTCATTTCCTCCTATCTGTTTACAACAAAAAGGACGGGGATCCAAATACATAAGGCCTCTCTCAAAATGACCCACCAAGAGTTGTAAGAAGGGCAGTTTGTCCCCGAAACATGAATAAAAAACTTTCTCTTTTCAAAGAAAGGTTTTCGTCCACTTTCTTAGAACATAAATAGAAAGACTCACTCAAAAAACCGGGGACAAACTTAGCGCCTAATACAAAAAGAAACGACCAAAGCACTAAGACTTGATCGGCTCGGGTCGGGACTTTGCTCCACCGAGGCCATTCAGTTATCCGGCTCGGGGTCGGGTTACGTCCCACCGAGTCAGACATATTGGTTTGGGGACGGGACATTCCCCCAGAGCCAAGTACCGCTTTCGGCTCGGGGCTGGACTACGTTCCGCCGAGGCCTCTTCATTAATCGGCTCGGGGCAGGATTTCGTTCCGCCGAGGCCGTTTTCGGCTCGGGGTCGGGTTATGTCCCACCGAGTCAATGCTCACTGGTCTGGGGGAGGAAACATTCCCCTGGAACCGAGCATCTCTCTTAGCTCGGGCCCTCAGGGGCATGCTCAATGCACAGGATCCGTGAGAAGCATAGCACAGGGAGGGATGATGCCCCTGTGACGATTGCTTACTCCAGTGTTGTCGAACATAAGGAGAAACATGCCCTTAATGTGTCGAACACTCTTCTGATCCTCACCTGCCCGATGTAATGGATCCGTGGGAAAGCGTGGCACGAGGGATGATGACACCCCCGTGACGACTGCTAGCTCCAGTGATACCGGGCCTATGGAGGAATATACCCTTAGTATCCCAGACACTCTTTGATCCATTCATCATCCGGATCTGTGGGAGGCACAGCACGGGGAAGCGTATACCCCAGTGGCGTGTGCCTACCCCAGCGTGGTAAGGAGGAGCCCTCATACAATACACAGGCTCCCCAGGGAACCGACGTGTAGAGGATGTGCCCTTACCATTCAAACGCTCTTCTGGTTCGAATCCTGGTTCGCCGGGACACTGAATTGAAAGATTCAGAATTGTGTTTTGGAGGCCTCGGGCAGGACGCTGTTTTGAGGCATCCATGTTGTTATTTCTTTTGCAAAAAAAATGTTTTTTTTTTGGGATAGGTGCTAAGTCACCCCCGCTTTTTATTTTTTCAGAAACTTGTTTTCGTTTTCCGCCGGTCTAGCGAGGGGACGCCCGTGCTAGATTCGGTAGGGCTTCGAAGGTTGATTCATTTCCCTTCTGAATAAGTCCCAGGGATTATTCGGCTCGGCGCTGGATGTCGTTCCGCCGAGGCCACTTGTTTATTCGGCTCGAGGCTGGATTTCGTTCCGCCGAGGCCACTTGTTTATTCGGCTCGGGGCTGGATTTCGTTCCGCCGAGGCTGCTTGGTTATTCGGCTCGGGGCTGGATTACGTTCCGCTGAGGCCGTTTGGTTAGTTGGCTCAGGGCTGGATTTCGTTCCGCCGAGGCCACTTGTTTATTCGGCTCGGGGCTGGATTTCGTTCCGCCGAGGCTGCTTGGTTATTCGGCTCGGGGCTGGATTACGTTCCGCTGAGGCCGTTTGGTTAGTTGGCTCAGGGCTGGATTTCGTTCCGCCGAGTCCACTTGGTTATTCAACTCGGGGTCGGGTTACGTCCCACCGAGTCAAACTCCTTTGGTTTGGGGAGGTAACATTCCCCCAGAACCAAGTGTCTCACTCAGCTCGGGGTAGGGTTACGTCCCACCGAGTCAAGTCTTTCACTCAGCTCGGGGTCGGAGTACGTCCCACCGAGTCGGCCCTTTGGACTGGGGACGTAACATTCCCCCAGGTCAAAATTCCTTTATCAGCTCGGGGCCCGGTTATGCCCCTCCGCCTCATGATGAAACCCGAAAGGTCTCGGAATATTCAGACAAGCAAAAGAAGCATAAAAGAAAAAAAAAAGAAAAAATATAGGAAATATACATAAATATATATATGTGTATGAATACAAATTGTAATGTTATTACAAAAAGTTAAAGTGTACATAGGGCCCCGGCAGGGTTACCCTTTCTCATTCAGCCCGCACAGGGGCAGGCACTTCCTCCTCAACTGGCTCAGATAGCGGGAGAAGCGGCTCTGCATCAAGAGTAGGAACTGCGGCTTCGACCTCGGCAGCAGAGGAGACCTCTACCTCAGGGACGGGAGGAGGGATCTCAAGGCAGTCCTCACCGGCGGCATGAACCTCAGGTCGTTCTTCATGGGGAGCCTCTGAGGCCGGAATGACCGAAATGGGAGCAGGATCCATCACCTCCTCAGATGAGTAAGGAAGCCACTTCCGAAACTCCTCCTCGGAAATATCCCCCTTGCAATAGCTGATGGCCGCATAGATAGGGTCCATGTTCAGACTCGGCAGCACCATCGGTATCATTTCAGCACAGTCACCAACTCCCTCAAGGCGGATGGCCTCCTTCTCAGCCTCAAGATCGGTTTCTCTCTCCTCAAGCTCGGCCTCTTTCCTCTCAAGATCAACACGGGCCCGCGCCATTTCCTCCTCATTGGCTTTCAATTTGGTTTCAGCACTGGCCACTTTCGTCTTCAAAACGCCAATCTCAGATTGGGCGGCTTTCAAGTCCTCCCGAGCATTATCAGCAAGCTTTCGCTCCAGAGCAGCAGCAGCCTTAAGAGCCTTATTAGTTTTAAAGTTCTCAATGGCGGTCGCCTCGTGATTCTTTATCACCTCCTCCCGGTCGGCCAGTTTGGCTTCCACTTCTGTAAGATGATTCTGAAGCCTCTGAGCTTGACCACCCTCGGACAAAAGACTCAGAAGAAGGTCTTTGTTTTTCGCCATAAGATAAGTAGCCTGCACGAAAGCAAAAGAAGTCAAGATATGATGTGAAGAAAACCGAGAACCAAAGCAAGAAAAAAGAAAAATAAAACTACCTTTGCCATCTGAGAACTCATCTCGGTCACAACGGCTTCGGGAGAGATGTCCTCATACCTAGAGACCTCCCCGGGAGGAATCACCTCGGCCAATTCGTTGAAAGCCGGCACCAAATGGGAAGTGGCCTCCCGGATGCTCTCTCCCAAGTCATCCACCCCGAGGATCACGGGACCTTTCCGTTTCTTAATAGAGCCCTCAGAAGATTTTTTCCCCCGACGAACATCTTTCTTCTTCCCCTGCACAGGCTCCTCCCCCTCCAATTCAGCCTCCTCGGCCCCAAACTGACGCCTCCTCTTCCTGAGAGGCTTCGGCGGACTGGCAAGACGAGCAGATCCCGATGACTGCACGCCAGAAGGGGAAGATAGTCCCCGAGCACCCGTTTGAACTTGTCCTTGAGGCGCCTTCCCAGCAGAATTAGGCTGTGCCCGAGAAGTTCCAATTTCAGCTTGACCGGTCTTCGTCATAGTGCCGGCCAACTTCTCAAGAAACTTTGGCCTCTTCGACATGCCTACAAAAAAAAAAAGAGAAAGAGAAATCAGGATCCGAGAACATAACAAAGACATCAAACACAAAATAAGCAAACAGGGAAGACCACTAAGAGTCAGCAGACATCTACCTATCCGACCCGAGACTTCCGTAGGGGCTGCCCGAGTAAGGCCAGACTCAACGAAAGCCGCCTCATTAACCAACTCCCTCCAGTTGGCAGCGTACCGACGAGCCCAGGCTACCCGTTTCCGGACCTGGCGGGAAACTTTGGGAGCATCCCTCCAACAGGCTAAGAAGAATATAAGAAGAAGGGTAAGAACCCAAACAGGGAAAAAGAAAAGAGAAAAGAAGCTAAAGGACGGTCTCCTAACCTCCCGCCCTGAAGATATCCGGTACCAAGGTCTCCCCTTCATCCGACCTCAAGGTCCGCCCCCAATCCCCAGTGGCCCAGAACCAGAGATCTTTAAAGTTCTTATTGGAGTCAGGAGTGTTAGATTCTTAACACATTTGACGAGCTGATAAGCTGAAAGGTAATACCATCCGTGGTACGACCTGGGATTGGCCTTCAACCGGTATAGCCTCTTCACCTCTTCAAAGGAAGGTTCGCCGAGTCCTGCCCGATGCCAAGCTACATACAACCCGGCCAGAATCCTCCAACTGTTTAGACTCAGCTGACAGGGGGCGATCTCCATCTCGGCCAATATCCAAGCGAAATAAAGTTGAATCGGCAGTCTCAGCCCACACTCAAAGAAAGCAGGAAGAAGCGCCACCAAGCCCTCATCAGGTTGACTAGCACGATCCATCAGGCCAGGAACTTCAAGGGCAATATCTATTGGGATGTCGTATCGTTGCCGCAACAGCGCCAGATCATCCTCAGTTATTTTAGAGGGGCGGTTCATATCCAGAGCCGACGACCCAAGTTCACCAGGCTCTGGGTCCTTCCGAGGAACCCTCTGATGGTAGGAGTCTTGTTCGATCTCAGAGGGAGTAGGGGTTGTGTCAAGGTCTTCTACACTAGGTGCCCCCGAGCCCGAGGAGAGCTCCTCAGCAGGGGGAGTTGAGATTCTAGCAGGCATTTCAGGGGAGGAACTACTGTCAGACATCCCTGACACCCAGAAAAACAAAGAAGGAAGGGAGAAGTCAGTCTATAAGGAACTACTCACAGTTTCCATGCTAACTAGGTAGGAAGTCTCTAAAAGCACCCTAAAGCAAGACCCAGCGAACCATAAATCTTTCCCTAAGCAAAACACTCAAGATAAACAAACAGATTCACAACATACGAAAGAGAAGAGATCACTCAGAAGACTTACTTGTTCTCCTCGGAAAAAAATCGAAAAACTGTACAGCACGGTTTAGCTCGTTCCTTCTGTTCACAGCAAAAAAAAAAAGAAGAAGGTCCGCGGTTGGAATCCGGGAACACTGAGTCGAAGCGAATCACAGAGAAGTTTTCAGAAAGAAGGAGAAGTTGCCGAAAAAGATGGAACAGTGAAAGCTTCGCTTTCTAATAGTCGTGACCGGGACGCTCATGACCATTGGATCTGAAGAAAGAACCCGGGTGAATGCCATGTGTCAACTGCAAAAGGGGACTCCCAAGTTTAAACGGACGGCTGAAATCATCCCACTGTGGAGACCCCTCTCCACGGTCGATTCGTTCCCTTTTTGGCGGGGACCCGGCAGATGTTTGACAAGTGTCGAACGTAGAAGAAACCCTAAAGTTGATTTGATGGACATTTAAAGCGGACGTGACTGTTGCGTGTCTCAAGAGAAAGCGCTGGAAAAGAGGCAACAAAGCATTTCTCGACACCGGACCGACCTCTAAATGGAGCAAAAACTGTTATGTAGTTCCCGGCACCAACTAGCACACTTGTTGGAACCGAGAACTAGGGGACAGATGTTGATGGTGTTTTCAGGCACTACAACATTTAAGACAGTACGACAAGGGCAAAAGGGTAATTCCCTGACTGGTTGAGATCATGTAGCCGACCCGACCACAACATGTAAAGACCGACCACTTCGGTTCGGATGACCGAGCACTATAGAGGTCGGCAGAAACATTCTCAGCATAAAAGATTGTCATGACCGACCTCATAAAGACTGACCAGACAACGGGTCGTGTTCAAGATGACAACACCCCATTCTTGCGGATAAGATAAGCAAAATATCCTACTCTCACAAGGAGAAGGAGTCAGAATCCAAAAAGGAATAAGAAAGAAGAAGGCAGTACTAGACCAGGAATCCTTACAAGAAGAGAAGATTGAGTTCAAATAGGATTTCTTATGCAAATAGGAGTCTGATTTCTGTATTATTATAAATAGGAGGGTAGAGCATATGTAAAGGGCATCGAAAAAGAAAATCATCACCAAAGTTAGTGATCAGAATCATCAAGCTCTGATTTGTAAAAGCAAAAAAGAGACCCGAGAAGCGTATTTGAGCAATAAAAAGTACTACCCTGTTCTTGTCCGTGGACGTAGGTCGGATCGCAAAATCCACCGAACCACGTTAAATCTCTCTGTCGATTGGTGTGTTTTTTCCGTCTCTCGCTAAATTTGCTTTTGGTCCCCCATAACCAAACAAATTCACCGTTGAAGGAAGATTCCCTCGGAGGCGATATTCCCGTATTGCCCTGAGACCAAAATCAACCGTCAACATAAAGTTAGCTCATTCTAGGAAATGGTTGGTTAAGGCCTCACCTCATTAGGTAAAGGCTAATCATTTTTTAATCATTAATCCTTTTGATTTCTCGTACGAACAAGCAATTAGGATATGATTGCTGCATGATTTATTCATTTAAGGAAAGAGTAGCTTCACTTTCATATTTAAATGTCCTTTTCATCACTGTCTTTGGTAACATTTTATTGCAACAGACGAACACATGGAGTTTCCAAGCTATCAAAAATGACTTTTTTTTTTTTTTAAATCGTTGGAAACCCCACTGTCAAACCACCCATTCTGAACTTAAGCGAAACATGTAAAATCCCCGACTGTGCTAGACTCTTATAAAAAACGCACCCCCTGGATTCGAACTCAGTACCTTAAGGTGAGATCTTAGAACCTACACCACCAAATAACACCCATTGAGGACATCAAAATGAAACGTGTAACGTAAAAAGGTAATGACTATTCCGAATTTACAATGCAACATTATCAAATTTTATACGGATGAATTATTTTACTTGATGCTCATCTAATTTACTTTGAAATTATTAGGAATTAATCATCGTTGTATATTTGTCCCGTACCTCTTTGATTGCGCAATAACTAAGATTACAATTAATTATGCAATCATTTTGATTTTTATATAATTAAGTGTATATTTAATTATTTATTAATTTAGTTCCTCGCTGTTGACTAAGTCTGCATGCAAGTTGCATGCACGGCATCAAGCTGTAAACGTGTTTGCATGAAGACAGTAACTTCACAGCTGCAAGGTTTGAAAGAGCTGGCAAAGCGTGTCCAAAACCGTGTGGTACTATAGCACACGGTTTTGACACTATAAAAGGGGCCTTAATCTTCATTGTTAATCATCCCCAAGATCCTGTAATAGAGAGTAAAGTGGTGTGAGAGTTTTTTGTAAAGCTTAAGTTAGAAACTTTGTAATTCTTTTGTTGTGGTGTAATAAAAGAAGAGTTTTCTCTCATTTCATCTCTATTGTGTGAGTTTTATCACAACAAGTGGTATCAGAGCTAAGGTTCCACGGTGGGATCCTGAAGCTCAGAAACAGAGGTTCGGTTCGGAAAATCGGTTCCGACAAAAGTTGTCAAAAATCGGTTTTGAGCATACCATCAACTTTTTCACGAAGAGACGAGCACGGTGGTATTTTCTGGCGATTGATCGGAGGTCAGACAAGGGCTCACGCGCCGTCCAGAGACTGCCTCACGCACTCCCACTCGCAACACATGCCTCACGCGCTTCTGAAGGTAGAAGACGATGAGTCAGCGCCACGTCAGCGACCAGTCAGCGCCCAGTCATCGCCACGTCAGCAAGCCACATACAATCACCAGCCCAGTCAGCCTGACACGTCATCAACCAAGTCAGCAACCACGTGTCATCCAGTCAGCGCACGTCAGTGTCGCGTGTCTGATACGTCAGCACACCTGCCACGTCAGCAAAAATCTAGTAAATTTCAGATAGGTCCCTGAACTTTCTGGAAATTATATTTTAGTCCCTGAAATTTTTAGAAATTGCACTTTGGCCCTGAACTTTCGTAAATTACAATTTGACCCATGTAATTTTTTGAAATTTGTAATTTGGTCCCTGTGTTGGATTTTGACAAATGAAATATCATTTCCACCATTTTTGACCATTCCAGACGCAACAGTGAGCTCCATTTTTTGAAATTCTGCTTAGAATTTTTATGATAGATGAGGGTATCGGAAAAATGATTTTGTTGATTAGTACCAATTATTTCACATGTAGAGGAAGGATGAAAGACCTTCTATATGTGAAGGATTATGATGGGTCAGTATTTCTAGAGGAGAAACCAGAAGTAATGTCCGATGAAAACTGGAATAATCTTCACCAGAAAACATGCAATATTATTCTTCAGTGGATCAACGATAGTATCGTGAACCATGTCAGTGAAGATACAAATGCACGTGTTTTATGGAGAAAGCTAGGGGAGCTTTTTCGAGCAAAGACTGGCAACAATAAGCTGTACTACATCAAGAAGATGATGGGGTTGAAATACCAGGAAGGTACAGCTGTGGCGGAACACATCAACGATTTCCTCGGAACAATGAAAGAATTGTCTAGATTGGGCATAGACTTCAGAGATGAGGTAAATGGCTTAATACTCCTTAATACGTTACCAGAATCTTGGAAAATGTTCAGATCAACGATGATAAATTCAGCCGCAGATGGGAAAGTCAATATGGAGATGGCGAAAACCAGGATCTTCGAGGAAGAAAAGAGGACGAGAATGCATGAGTCAGCATCAGCCTCAACCTCAGAAGCTCTAGTGACTGAGAAGAACACTAGAAGGGGGAGGAGTAAAAGCCGAGGCCAAAGGAGATCATACAAGAACTTAGGTAAATCAAGAACTAGAGATATTGAGTACTACCACTGCAAAAAGAAAGGCCATATGAAGATAGACTGCTACAAATTGAAGAACGAGCAGTCCAGAGACAACAATAAAAGAGATGGTGACTCTAATCAAGAAAGAGTTTCTACTACCACTGACAATACCTCAAAATAATTCTTCATTATCTATGAAGAAAATATTGTGAATCTTCCCAGCCACGAGACCAGCTGGGTGATAGATAGTGGCGCCTCCATACACGCCACATCTCACAGAGACTTCTTTTCATCTTACACGCCAAGGGACTACGGTGCTGTAAGGATGGGGAATGGCAGTCAGTCCAAAGCCGTCGATATTGGAGACATATGCCTTGAAACAGACAACGGGATAAGGCTAGTGTTGAAGGGAGTCAAGCACATCCCAGACATCCGGTTAAACCTGATCTCAACAGGCAAGCTGGATGATGAAGGTTTCTGCAGCACCTTTAGTGACGACACATGGAAGCTCACTAAATGATCAATGGTGATAGCTCGAGGTAAGAAAGATTCAACACTGTATTTGATGCATGCTAAACTTTCCAATATTAGCATAAATACGGTCAATAGTAATGAGGCAGCCGAGCTGTGGCACAAAAAGCTCGGTCATATGAGTCAAATGGGGATGGAAGTACTACGCAGACGGAATGTTCTTCCCGGGTTGAAGAACTCACACTTACAAAAGTGTGAACACTGCATGGCTGGAAAACAAAACAAGATGTCCTTCCAGAGTTCCCCGCCTCAACGGAAACCAGAGGTACTTGACCTCATACATTCAGATGTATGCGGTCTGATGCAGATAAGAACACTTGGTGGGTCACTTTATTTTGTGACATTCATAGATGATCATTCAAGGAAAATATGAGAATACACCTTGAAGACAAAAGATCAAGTATTGAGTGTTCAAGGAATTTCATGCCCCGGTGGAGAGAGAAACCGATAATAAACTGAAGTGCATCAGAACAGACAACGGTGGAGAATACAGAGGTCTGTTTGATCAGTACTGCAAGATGTAAGGAATCCGACATCAAACGACACCTCCGAAGACACCTCAGCTGAATGGCCTAGCTGAGAGGATGAACATAACCTTGTGCGAAAGGGTCAGAAGCTTGCTTTCACAAGCCAAGCTACCGAAGACATTCTGGGGGGAGGCACTCAACACAACCGTACATGTTTTAAACATTTCCCCAGCGGTCGCACTGAAAGGTAATGTTCCTAACCAAGTTTGGATAGGTAAAGAAGTGTCATACGAACACTTACATGTCTTTGGGTGCAAAACATTTGTACACATCTCAAAGGACGAGAGATCCAAGCCTGATGTAAAGACGCGACAATATGTCTTTATTGGCTATGGTCTGGATGATTTCAGCTACATACTGTATGATCCTGTGGACAAGAAGATTGTCAGAAGCTGAGATATTGTCTATGTTAAAGATCAGACCATAGAAGATATCCGGAAGGAATTGAAGACAATGCCCCAACAATACAGAGATGTGAATCTAGAACCTCATACACCGGTGCCAGTACAAGTTGAAGATGAGGTTCCCAGACATTAGGGTACATGTGATGAAGCTCCCAGAGATGATGATCATGATCAACCACCAGTACCAGAAGCTACACCAACAGTTCCACAGAGAAGGTCTGACAGAGAAATACGACCTTCAACGAGATACTCTACATATGAGTATGTGATGCTTACTAATGGGGGAGAACCTGAGAGCTACAAGGAGGTTATGGAAACAAATGACAAGGAAAAGTGGGAAGAAGCCATGCAAGATGAGATGAAATCTTTGCATGACAATTACATTTTCGAGTTGGTGAAATTGCCAAGAGGCAAACGGGCTTTGAAGAACAAATGGGTGTACAGAGTGAAGCAAAAGGAGCACACTTCACAACCCCGATACAAAGCCAGACTAGTTGTCAAGGGATTCAATCAGAGAAAATGCATTGACTTTGATGAAATATTCTCTCCAGTTGTGAAGATGTCATCATCAGAGTGGTACTCAGTCTAGCAGCAAGCCTTGACATGAAGATTGAGCAGATGGATGTTAAGACCGCATTTCTTCATGGAGATCTAGAAGAAGAAATTTATATAAAGCAACCAGAAGGCTTCAGAGTCAGAGGGAAAGATGACTATGTGTACAGACTCAGGAAAAGCCTCTATGGTTTGAAACAGGCACCAAGACAATGGTACGTGAAGTTTGAGTCAGTTATGAGGGAGCAGGGATACAAGAAGACCACATCAGACCTTTGTGTTTTCGTTCAGAAATTTTCTGACGATGACTTTATCATCTTACTGTTGTATGTAGATGATATGTTGATAGTTGGCCAGAATCAATCGAGGATTGATAATTTGAAGCAGCAATTGAGTAAGTCTTTTGAGATAAAAGAATTGGGGCCAGCTAAACATATTATTGGCATCAAGATCGGTCGTGATCGGAAAGTCAGAAGATTATACTTGTCATAGGAGGAGTACATCGAGAAGGTACTTCAGAGATTCCAGATGGACAAGGATAAAGCGGTTAGCACTCCTCTTGCTACCCACTTTAGATTGAGTACACAACAGAGTCCCTCTACTGAGACAGAGAATGAGGAAATGAAACAGGTTCCATACACCTCAGCAGCGGGAAGTCTCATGTATGTCATGGTGTGCACAAGGCCAGACTTAGCACACGCAGTTGGATTGGTCAGCCGGTTTATGTCAAACCCAGGAAGAGAACACTGGAATGCTATCAAATGGATAATGCGGTATCTACGAGGCACATCCAAATTGAGATTATGTTTTGGAAGAAACGAACCAGTGTTGATGGGCTACACCGATTCAGATATGGCAGGAGATGTGGATACCCGTAAGTCTACTTCGGGGTATCTAATTACTCTCTCAGGGGGAGCTGTGGCATGACAGTTAAGGTTGCAGAGATGTGTTGCACTTTCTACAACGGAGGCAGAATTCATTGCAGTTACAGAAGCTTGCAAGGAATTAATGTGGATGAAAATATTTGTCCAGGAATTGGGTTTCAAGCTGGAGAAGTACACTTTGTACTGCGATAGCCAGAGTGCTATCTACCTTGGTAAAAATTCTACATTTCACTCGAGGTCAAAACATATTGATGTGAGATATCACTGGATACAGGACGTCCTGAGCTCAAAGCTGTTAGAACTCAGAAAAATTCACACTGATGACAACGGTGCCGATATGTTCATAAATTTTTTACCGAAAGAGAAGCTTGAAATCTATCGTGCCATAGCCGGGATGACAAAACTCTCCATATAGTCAAAGTATGGAGATACAGAGAACTACGATTGGCCTGATCTCAACTCAGGGTACATAGGCAGTCATACAGATGCAGCCAGAGGTGGATCCTTTTGAGGATCCGATTTGGATGATTGATGGTCGGCTCAGATTTTAGGGCAAATCTTCACCGAGGGGGAGATTTGTTGACTAAGTCTGCATGCAAGTTGCATGCATGGCATCAAGCTGTAAACGTGTTTGCATGAAGACAGCAACTCCACAGCTGCAAGGTTTGAAAGAGCTGGCAAAGCGTGTCCAAAACCGTGTGGTACTGTAGCACACGGTTTTGGCACTATAAAAGGGGCTTTAATCTTCATTGTTAATCATCCTCAAGATCCTGTAATAGAGAGTAAAGTGGTGTGAGAGTTTTTTATAAAGCTTAAGTTAGAAGCTTTGTAATTTTTTTATTGTGGTGTAATAAAAGAAGAGTTTTCTCTCATTTCATCTCCATTGTGTGAGTTTTATCACAATAAGTGCGCAATGTTCATATGAAGACTTGTCACTTCATTGTTATTTAAAGTAAAATATAGATTTTATTATTTTTTAAAGATGGTATCAGAGATTTATCACTCTCACATTAGAGCAAGCACTCTATCATCGACTTTGTCTCTTTTTTTCTTTTATTGCCAGCATGTGTTGTAGCAACTCACTGTGTGTGGCATCTCAAGTTTTTTGTTTCAAGATTTTGGTATTTTCAAGTTCAAGGTTTTTGATTTCAAGTCTCATCTTAATTTTTGTCCCGTTTCATGAATCATGAGCTACTTTTCTTGTTATTTAAAGTGAAATATAAAATTTTTTCTTGTCAACTCACTTATTTAAGACATCCTAACTCCAAATAATATAGATTTTAGGTTCGATTCCTTATGGTGAAGTGAGTGAATAAAAGATTTTAGGTTCGATTCTAGCTATTTATCTTTAAGACTTATTCTCATAATTTTTAGGTATGGTTCTTTCAGTCAACAAGAATTTTTAATATATATATATATATAAAATAGATTTTAGGTTCGATTTCTCATGATCGAGTGAGTAAATAAAAAATTATATAATTATTAACATTCGAACCTCATTTTAACTATTAGCCTATAAATTTTATTCTCAGTTTGTTTCTTATTTCATTATATCCCTAACACTATATCTTTACTAAAAATCAAAACCGCATTGGTTGAACGCGAACTTGTGAAATTTCGGCAAACTGCTAAGATGAAAAACAGCTCGAATGGTTCGCATCATTGACTCAAATCAAGCAAATAAAATTTGTCTTTCATATCCATAATTTTTGAATAGCCAAGCCATGCGAGCCAGTCTAGCTTATCAGTTTATCAAGTAATCAGCCACGCAAAATTTGGAATATTGGTTTTACTTTGTATTTATTTCAAGTTTTACGGTAGGCTTTGAACTCTCACAAGCAGGCAGGGAAAAAATGTTTCTGAAACATTAAGACTTGCATGTTTTGAAAAAAAGTACGGCAAGGGCAGAGTTGAGATTTTCCCTTTTTGGAAGGACAAATGTTCTGAGGGTATGGGTTAATCCTCGGCCAGGCATGGTGTTCGGGTCCCGCCTCCCAGATTTGACCGACCATAGGGCACAGCCTCGTGCAGTTCCCAAAGGCCGACAACATCAGAGCCGAGACCGACCCCTTTAGCCCGATAGCTCGTTTCGGTACCCTCCTTTCTCCTGGACTAGGATGATGAGCTCGGATATTCTGGGTCAGGTCGGAAGCAGTTGGGGTAGTTCAGCTCGCAATTTGGCCGTGCACATGAGGCCTAACTTGTGATCGGGATAGTTTGGACTTTTCCCTCTGACATGTATCACCGCTTGAGATCTTTACAGGTTGGCATCATTATTATTGAGTGTGGCAGTGTATAAACAGAGTGATGTGACAGCCAAGCAGATGGTAGGTTTGCTTTCGGCGAGGCAGAATTGGGGCAGAGAGCCAGTCAATCAGCCGGAGATCCACGTGGCTGACGTCATGGAGATACGGGAATAATGTTGTATTTTCCTTAGTATATAAAGGGAAGTTAGTCTTATTGATGGGGGGATAGCAAAAATTATAAAAAAGGAAAAACTACTTGTAAAAGCATGAAAAACAAACAGCTCGGTTTTCTTTAGACCCTCCCGAAAAACAGGTCGGCCGGGCTCGGTTTGGTAATAAAAATCTTACTCCACTTTGTGCCCATGGACGTAGGTTGGATTCGCTTCGCCAAACCACGTAAAACCCTCTTGTCGGCATTGTGATTGTTTTGTCTTTTGCCAAGTTTGTTTTTGGTCCCCCATAACCAAACAAATTCACGGTTGGAGGAGGATTTGTCCCAGGAGCGTTATCCCGAAACTGCCATTGGAACGAAAATCACCCGTCAACAGTTGGCGCCGTCTGTGGGGAACATAGCAAAAAGCAACTTGCGTGGTAAGACGATGGCGGGAGACAGAAACCAGGGGTCGTCAGAGAGTTCAGCAGCAGACACTACAAGAAATTACAGTTTTAGCGACGAAATTTAGCGACAGAATATTCCGATTCAAAATTTAACGACGGAATTGAAACGGATAATGAAATTAGGGACGAAATTTAGCGACAAAAAAATTTTCATCTCCAAATTAGAGACGGGAATAAAATTATGTCGCTAATTAGAAACAAATTATTATTCCATCAGTAATTTCATCTAGAAACAGAATTTTTCCGTCCCTAATCCGTCGCTAATTAGAAACTGAATTAATATTCCGTCTCTAATTAGAAACAGAATTAATATTCCGTCGCTAAATAGAAACGTAATCTCTATTCCGTCGCTAATTTTAAATTTTCATTTTCATTTTTAATTTTAATTTCTAATTTCCAAATTAGAAACGGAATTTTTCCGTTGCAAATTAGAAACGGAAATAAAATTCCGTCGCTAATTAGAAACGTAATTAAAATTTTATCGCTAATTAGAAACGGAATCTTTATTCCGTCACTAATTTTAAATTTTCATTTTCATTTTTAACTTTAATTTCTAATTTCCAAATTAGAAATGGAATTTTTCCGTCGCAAATTAGAAACGAAAATAAAATTCCGCCGCTAATTAGAAATGGAATTAAAATTCCATCGCTAATTAGAAATGAATTATTATTCCGTCGCTAATTTTATTTAGAAACGTAATTTTTTTGTCGCTAATCCATCGCTAATTAGAAACGGAATTAATATTCTGTCGTTAAATAGAAACAAAATATTTATTCCGTCGCTAATTTTAATTTTTAATTTTTATTTCTAATTTCCAAAACTATTGATAATTAGAAACGAAATTTTTCCGTCTCTAATTAGAAACGGAATTAAAATTCTGTCGCTAATTAGAAACGGAATTAAAATTTCGTAGCTAATTTTAAGATTTTCAATCCCCCAAAAATTTAATCCTTTCGGCGCCACTTTTTTTTTTTTGAAAATTGAGACGGAATTAAAAACGAAATCTCTATTCCATCGTTAATTAGAAATGAAATCTTTATTCCGTCTCCAAATAGAAACAGAATCTCTATTTCGTCGCTAATTTTTAAAATTTTCAATCCCTCCAAAAATTTATTTATTTCGGTGCCAATTTTTTTTAAAAAATAGAGACGGATTTTCCGTCGCTAATTAGAAACAGAATCTTATTCCGTCGCTAAATAGAAACAGAAACTCTATTATGTAGCTAATTTTTAAAATTTTCAATCCCTCCAAAAATTTATTTATTTCTCTGCCAGTTTTTTTTTAAAAAATAGAGACGGATTTTCCGTCGCTAATTAGAAACAGAATCTCTATTCCGTCGCTAAATAGAAACGGAATCTATATTCCGTCGCTAATTTTTAAAATTTTCAATTCCTCCAATATTTTCAAATATTTCCCACCTTACGAAAATTTCAAATGTCTACAAAATTTACAAATCTTCATGCTTCTCTTATTTTTTCCTCTATATATACACCATATTTTTTTTAACTCTCAACTCCAATACATCATCCAAAATTTTCCTACTCAATTCCATATAAAATCAAATTTTTTCATACCTCAACTCTCATTATCAATCACTCATTTTTCTTATCTCCACTTTTAAAATTTCCTAAGAAACAAACACTAATATTTTTTTCTTTGTTTTAAAGTGGGGTAAATGGATGGTGGTATGTCGAAGCTTGTGGTGGACATTACGGTGTCTTGTGGAATTGAAGATTTATATATAACATTAAAAAAGTCAATTCTTTAAAATTTTCCACCATTCAAAAATATTCCTTTATCTAAAATTTAAAATTTTCCCCTCTCTACAATTTATAAATTTCTCACATCTATATAATTATAAAATTTCACACCTCTTTAAGATTTTAAATTTTGTTCCTTTCTAAAATTTTAAAGATAGTATCATGTATCTTTAAAATTTTAAATTTCTCGCCACTCTAAAATTTTAAAATTTTGATATTTTAATTTTTTTTAAAATATAAAGCTATGGAATAGCTACGGAAATTCCGTCTCTAATTAGAGACGGAAATTATTCTGTCGCTAAATAGTGATAAAAAATTATGTTTCTATTTAGAGACGGAAATACTTCCGTCGCTAAATAGACACGGAATTTCCGTCGCTATTTAGAGACGGAAATACTTCCGTTGCTAAATAGAAATGGAATTTCTGTCGCTATTTAGCGATGAAAACTATTCCGTCTCTAAATTGAAACGAAATTTTTCATCGCTATTTAGCGATGAAATAATTTCCGTCTCTAATTAGAGACAGAATTTTCGTCGCTATATAGAGACGGAATAAAATTCCGTTGCTAATTTTAGCGACGGATGTAATATTTCCATCGCTATTGTTTTGCGACCAACAAAATAGAGACGAAATATTTTCGTCGCTATTCTACCGCTAGTGGGCAGTTAGCGACGTTTTAGCTACGGATTGTTCCGTCGTTATTTGACAGTTTTCTTGTAGTGAGAGTGGTTTGGGAAAAAGAAAGAAAGGCTAGTGGAAAGAGGAAATGGTTCGCAAGAAGAATGAAGGTTGGCGGTAGTGGGAAAGATACGGGTAATGGGTGCCCAAGGAGTTAGGGAAACAATAGCTCTGTTCATTGAGCGGTGGAATGGAATGTAAAAAAGATTGCCAATGATCACCTATTTGGACTCAGCGGTAGAATGGAATGTAACGCTCGGGGGAAGCAGACTCTGCACGCTACCCCTTACGTACGAACAAGCCCGTCCTAAAGAAGTTATGGCAGTTGTTAGACCTGCCAGGTCGGCGGCTTGTCAGCCCCGACGTTCCTCTTCAAGTGGCAGGTGAACTAGCCGGCCGATGGCACGAGTTCGGTGCCCACAAGTACCGCTGGCTTATTATGCAGTGGTCGGCCTGAATGAGGGGAATGGAGAAAAAGCTCATGGGCCGGACCACTATGAGTCAGAATAGAAGGTCCGGACTGTTAGACAATTATGACCCATAGTGTCACTATTTGTAAAAGACATTGTGGTTTTTGTATAAATTAACTATGTGACAAAGGCAATTGCTATTTTATCATTTTGTAATTAGATTACTTGAATATATAAATGATAAAAGTCCTTATGATTAGTTCCGGATTATAAGATATGAGACATTATCAATCCACTAAGGTTTAATCATTAAATATCCATAGTCATAGTATTATCGAGACTGGACATCGATAATGCGGAATAGACTAGTATTGCACTTGTGCGCGTTGTGGGAGCATAACAACATAGTTCTCATATATTTAATTATTGGATACTTATGCAAGTGTGATAGGAGGTTGTGTTTACCGATGGTACGGGAACAGCTTCGCTCTGGATAGACCCCTCGGAATCCCATTGGTAGTATGAATATGTATCTATGGGAATCCGAATCAGGGTAGGTGTATTTGGTCTTAACTTGAGACTTGCATCGCTAATACTTGAGACAATCAATACGCTTTGGTTTAGGTCGTCTGGGGCTTTAACAGGTTCTGTGTACGCCTCTTCTGGGTTTATTGAGAATCGTAGTGTATTGGGTGTGATGTCAAGATGGAAGTATCACTTCAGTCATATGAAGATGATGATCACGTAGGGATACAGAACTAATACTCTATTATGTTGCAACTATCGGGATAATATGACAAGGTCATGATTATCCGATTAAAGAGACTAGTTTCTTGTGATACGATATATGCTTCGTACGGGGCATACACTATTCCAGCCCCAGGCCTTGCATGTGACATCAGATACTGGATCGCTATACGCAATACTACGTATACTACGCCTGACAAAGATTATATATTCCTTAAAGAATATTTTTGGAGAATTGGGTAGGCACGACGTTTTGCTAGAAGCCAACCATGTCTTGTAAATCGGTAGGAACATGGTACCGGGTACGCACGTGTTTGGATAGTCCGACGATCAGATTTACTTCCAACATATCCAGAGATCTCATGGGTCGCTTCCCGAAGATTCACCGATGACGTATGACTTGAACATAATTAATCTGGGATTAATTATGAGAGAGAGAAAATTAATCTAGGATTAATTACGGCGAGAATTTATCTGGGATAAAATTCAATTAATAGAGAGAGAATGATTAATTCGGAATTAATCGATAAAATAATATATTCGATATATTAAATGAAATTAGATTTCAAAGCGGAATTAAAATTGGATTTTAATTCGGGCGAACGAATTAATTTAGAATTAATTCACGAGCGACTTTCGTCATAATTTTACGAGGCATTATTATTTAATTAAATTTGATTTAATTACGTTGCGACGGAAAATTCGTTTAATCGGATTAAGCGAACCCAAGCCCGAAGTGTGTAGAGCAAGCCACTTGAATTTTGAATTCAAGTGGGTCCCACCAACTCACATCACTTGTCCATCAAGTGTCCAGTTGAGTGATGGAAGTGGTTGGAGGCATTAATTGCCAATTTTCCCTCCAAGACTTTGCTTTTGCTTTTGGTATATGATATACCAACTTTAGGGGTTTGACTTTCATAAGTTGTATTTGGTTCTAGAAATCAAAAATACCAAAAACACAAAAGCTCTCTCTTCTCATCCATAGTGGCCGAAACTCTTCCTCCATTGCTTCTTGATTTTTGATTCAAAAATCTTCATTGCTAGCACATCAAAGGGTCTACAAAGGTGATAGGGAAACATCCCTTGGGTTTGGAATTCATTCACCAAGCTTGGAGCTCAACATACAATCAAAGAGAGGAGCTTGGAGCACTTTTAAAGGAGACAAATTTTGTTCTCAACACATCCAAGAAACCGATCGTTGTAAGTATTTTTCCGCATTCTTACTTCGAGTATTCACATCTTTTATGCTTATTTGATCTTGGAATTTTTCTTAGAGAACCTAACACGGATCGGGCCCCCTGATTTGCTCAGAAATGATTTTGGAAGGATCAGTTTGGGGGATTCCTGTCAACATGGTCCAGAATTTCAGAATCAAGTTCAGACTAGAAGATGTGTCGGACTGCAAGACGAGAACCAGAAAACTATTGTAAAAGTCTCTCTTAAAATGACCCGCAAAGAGTTGTAAGACGAGCAGTGGGTCTCTCGAATATGAATAAGACTTTCTCTTTCGAATTAAAAAACTTATCTATTTTACTTGTTTATTAATTGAATGCGAAAGCCATGTTCAATATTCCTGGGATGTGCTCGATGCGAAAGGGTGCTCAGTAGCTGGGAAGGGCACCAAGCCCATGGCACGCCAATCCCGGGTGTCATTATCAAACCCCCGGGTGGAAGTGTTCCGACCTGGCTCCTTTCACCTTTGAGGATCCAGAACGCATCAAGAGATGAAATGCATGTGGGAAAAGCGCGAACCTATCATGGCACGCCAATCCCGGGTGTCATTATCAAACCCCCGAGGCTAGAACGTTAATATCCATGACTCGCATTTTTGAGGAACTACCTCGGGATGGCGAACACGGGGAGATTTCTTCCCCCGTAAGTTACCTGCCTAACCGAGCTCCTGTAACTAGGGGTGGCAATTTGGGTCAGGATTCGTTTATTCGTTCGATTCGATTCGCTTTAAAGCGAATACGGGTTTGAAAAAATGGATTCGTTTAATAAATGGGTCAATTCGATTCGATTCGTTTATTAAATGAATCGAATACGAATTTAAGCTCAATGATTCGTTTATTCGTTTAGGATTCGTTTAATTATTTTATTTACTATTTCTTATTAATTTTCATTAAGATTCGAGAAATTATAGCTAATTATCATAGAAAAAGTAATATTTTCAATATTTGTTGAAGTATTTTTTGTAAATATATTAATTACATAGTTTCATATGTTATATTTATGAAGAATAATGTAAATAAAAGTGTGGTAAATTATTTTATTTATATATCATTGACTAAACGAATAAACGAATATTCGTATTCGATTCGTTTAATAAACGAATCGAAAACGAATCCTGATATTAGGATTCGTTTAATAAACGAATCGAATACGAATCCATCACATTTTGATTCGATTCGTTTAGGATTCGATACGATTTCGATTCGTTGATTCGTTTTGACACCCCTACCTGTAACACCTCAGGATGGCAAACACGGGGAGGTTTGTTCCCCCGTGAGTTATCTGCCTAACCGATCTCATGTACCACATCGGGATGGCGAACACGGGGAGGTTTCTTCCCCCGTGAGTTATCTGCCTAACCGATCTCATATACCACCTCGAGAGGGCGAACACGGGGAGGTTTCTTCCCCCGTGAGTTATCTGCCTAACCGCCTCGGATTAGGAGAAGCATAGCATGAGGAGGTTTCTGCCCTCATAACATTTTCAGACTCTAGAGCCGCCCGGCATGGGGAGGTTTCTGCCCCCATGGCTTTGGCCGCTCACCGATCCGTAGCCCGGCTAGCCGGGACGCTGAATTGTAAGGTTCAGAATTATGTTTTGGGAGGCACCAGGTAGGACGCTGCCTCGGGGCACCTGAGCTTTTATTTTTTAGGGTCTGTATGGAGTATGTGTTAAGTCACCTCCAGTGTGCTAACCTTGTCCTGTTTCCACATTTTGTTTTTGCTGATGTCCGGCAAAGGGATGCCTGTGTCGGGATCCACAGAGCCTCAGAGGTTGAATTTATTCCCTCGTGATTAAGTCTCATCTATTCCACCAGCTCGAGGCTGGATTCGTTCCGCCGAGGCTATCTGTTCTACCAGCTCGGGGCTGGATTCGTTCCACCGAGGTTATTTTTCCACCAGCTCAGGGCTAGATTCGTACCACCGAGGCTATTTGTTCCACCAGCTCGGGGTTGGATTCGTTCCACCGAGGCTATTTGTTCCATCTAGCTCGGGGCTGGATTCGTTCCGCCGAGGCTATCTGTTCTACCAGCTCGGGGCTGGATTCATTCCGTCGAGGCTATCTGTTCCACCAGTTCGGGGCTGGATTCGTACCGCCGATTCCATCCTTCATGGCCGGCTCTCAATTGGTCCGGGGAGGTAATATTCCCTCGGAGCCAAATGTTTCACTACCTCGGGGTCGGGTTACGTCCCACCGAGAGGCTCATCATCGACATGGCGTCGGAGCATCTCCCCCATGGCTGGCTCTCAATCGATCCGGGGAGGTAACATTCCCTCAGAGCCAAGTGTTCCACTACCTCAGGGTCGGGTTACGTCCCACCAATAGGCTCATCGTCGGCATGGGGTCGGAGCATCTCCCCCATGGCCGGCTCTCAATTGGTCCGGGGAGGTAGTATTCCCTCAGAGCTAAGTGTTTTGATGACCCGGGGTCGGGTTACGTCCCACCAAGTGGATTATCATCTGCTCGGAGACAGAGCATCCTCCTCATGGTCGGGATCGAAACTTCTTCTCACATTCAGATTCGGAAGAGCAAGTTAGCAAGATAAAAGCTGAAGCTTATGCTAAATATGGAAGGCATGAAATGAAACATTCAGATATAGATAAGAGAAAGGAAAGTGTAAATTTTATTACAAAACACGTGTATTTTTTGTTACACAGGGCCCCCTTAGGGTCACCCTCATTCATCAGCCCATACAGGGGCGAACGGTTCTTCTTGATCGGGTCCGGGTGGCAAGATCTTTGGTACAAGCTCGACAAGAGGAATCTCGGTTCAGTTTGAGAGGCATGAGGGGCCTCGACTTCTTCAGTTTCAGACACTTCAGGGGCGGGGGCAGGAGCCTAAGGTTGTAACTCCTCAGGAACTAGGGACATGGGCACAACAGATATGGGTTAGGGATCCTGTATCTGCTCCGAAAGAATGGCAAATAGTTCACGAACTTCGTCCTCCGAAAGCTCCCCTTTGCAGAATTGGATGGCAATGTGGACAGGTCACATGTCCACCCCGGGCATCACCATAGGGATAATTTTAGTGCAGTTACTGACTCCTTCAAGCTTAGTATTCTCCAGCTCATCCTCCAATTGGGCCTCCCAGTTTCTCAGATCCTCCCGAGCCTAAACCCTCTCTTTGATCGCCGTTTTGAGTTTAAAATCTGAGCTTGCGGCCTCCCACCTCAGAAGTTTGGCTTCCTCATCGGTGGCCTCCATTTTATTATTGGTAATGGCGGAGGCGTTGCAGAGGGAATTGTTCAGCGTGGTAGCCTCGGTCGCGGCCTGTCTAAATGTTTGAATTTCTCTCTCTTTTCTGGCCAGCTCGTCCATGGCCTGCCTCATATCTTGATCCTTCCTGGCCAACTCGGCCTCCCGCTCCATAATCTGAGTTTGAAGTCTCTGCACCTGGCCCCCCTCGGATAGAAGGCTCATCAGTAATTCCTTGCTCCGAGCCATCACATAACCCATCTGCAAAGGGAGAAAGAAAAGGTTAGAAATCATCAAGTAAAAACATAGAGCGGAGATTGGGAAGGGTATTTACCTCAATAATTCGGGCAGAGAATTTGGAAATCACTTCCTCGGGGAAGATGTCCTCGAATTTTAGGATCCGCTCGGGGGGCACTTTCTTGGCCAGCAAGTTGATCGCTGGCACCAGATGAGACGTCGCATCCCGGACCTTCTCGCTAAGGTCATCCACCCCCATCACTACCCCTCCCTTCCCGGTCTTGGGAGTTCGCCTCTCCCTCCGGGCAACAGATTTCTTAACAAGAGGTTGTTCTTCTTCTTCCTCATGGAACTCGGCTACTTCATCTCTGAGCACACGATGATGTTTTCTCATGGGCTTGGATGAGGCAGGAGATGGTCGGACCGTTGGACTCGATGCCCATTTGTGGGAGAATGTGGAGGAGGTTCCACCGGATGAGCTAGCATCTTGGCTTTCCCCTAGCCTCCGGAGGAACCGGAGTGGTTAGTAGCCTCCGAGAACTCCCAGATTCACCCAGACCGAGCCTCTTGGTCAGAACTTCGAGCCGTCCTAGGTATTTGGCCGGTTTCGTCATTCCTGCAGAATACAAGGTAGAGAGCATGGTCAGTTTCTGAGTACATATGACTTCATTCATGTTTTAGCTGAGCACAAGGGATTTATCCGTAGGTTAGATGGTGGCTACCTAATCGACCTAGAGCTTGTGGGGGTGCGTTCCGGATAAGGCCTGATTCAACAAAGGCAGCATCGTTGAAAATTTTCTTCCAAGGGCCAGTAAAACTCCAAGCCCTTTTAATCCTGGTCCGGACATCGTGGCTGACTTTAGGAGGATCTCTCCAGAGAGAGCTGAAAAGGTTTGGGGAGTTAGTAAATTTTCATGAAAATTATGAAAAGAAATGAAGGGCTCAGTTCCTCACCTCCTACCGAGAAGACGTCTGAGACATCTATCTCTTCGGAACCAGTTGACCGAGATCGACCCCAATCACCCGTGGCCCAAAACCAAGGGTTTTTGAAGTTTTTTTTAGTTTGGGGGAGCTCTGTAATGAGGACGAGGACGTCGGCAAAAGAAGAGAGGTAGTACCAGCTGTGGTGTGATTTTGGGTTGGCCTTCAGCTTGTATAGCCTTTGCAGCTCCTCAAAGGCCAGTTCTCCAAGGCCCGTTCGGTGCCATATTACATGCAGACCGGCCAGTATCCTCTAACTGTTCAGGTTCAGTTGGTAGGAGGCAACCTCCATCATGGAAAGTGTCATTGCGAAGTACAACTGGATGGGTAGCCACAGACCGCACTCGAAAAAAGAAGGAAGAAGGGCCACATAGCCATATTCGGGCTGGCTTGCGTGTTCGGAAAGCCCCGGGACCTCAAGTTCTATGTCAATGGGAATCTCGTACTGATGGCGGAGAATGCTCAGAGCATCTTCCGTGATGGTTGAAGGACGGTCCATGTCCAATGAGGACCAGTCTAATTCTCCCGGTTCAGGATCTTTCCGGGGAATTCGATGGTAGTAAGTATCATTTTCCTCTTGAGAAGGGGTTGAAGTAGTATCTAATTCTTCCAAGCATGCCGAGCTTGATGAAGCTTCTTCAGTATGAGCAGGTTGTGGGTTTTTAGGCCGAGCTGATGACAATTCAGCGTCTGACATTCCTAGTAATAGCAGGGTCCGAGGAGGTCAGTTAGTAATCAGTTTGGGGGCACTATAGAATCAAAGGTTATTCTATCGATTGGGAACCTAGGCCTAAAGTCTTTAAACTTCCTAGCAATGGCCACAAACTGTAAATCTTTTCCTAAACATCAAACCAAACACACGGCAGACAACAAACATAGAAAACCCGAAACCCAAACACCCTAACCCATAACCCATCATTCAACCAAGAAGCGCATGCATCCTACATCACTCAACTAACCTGAAACACACATTTGCAGCATAGAACAAGGGGACATGCTAGAAAAATGAAGAGCAAGCGAGGAAGAAAGCACGAGAATTCGCAAGCAGCAAGTGATTACGAAAAATTTCAGTAATAAAAAAGAAGGAGGCAAAGAAGAAAACTTACTTGATTCAAGAAGATGTATTGATAGATGGTCTGGTCGGTTTTGGAGTTTGCTGGTCTCAGACAATGAGGAAGGATTCTCTTGCGCTTCGAAAGTGTTGGTTTCTGTAAAAGAAAGAAAGGTCTGTTGCTTCCCGTTTTTGTAGACAGCTTGGGGAATTTATGGCTGTTAGATCAAAGAGAAGCCTCAGATGTGCACCGCGTGTCACTCTCAAGCTCCATCTACTCGGATTGCGATGAACGGCTAAGATTGGAAACCTTTCGGCTACTCCTTGAATGTTTGATTGCTTTGATTTTTGGCGGAAGGATCACGGATGCTTGACAAGTGTCTCGTCCAGACTAAACCCTAGAAGAAATTTGATGGGCATTTAAAAGGGTATGATGGTTTAAGGTTTCCGAGGGACAGCTACCAGAAGGGTAAATGGGGTATTTGTTCCAAGTCATGAATCATTTGAATGGACATCTGAACTCTCGGTGACCGAACACATGAAGATGTCAAGGACAATCTGAGTAGCAGAGGTAGTTTTCTTTGTGGCCTCTGGAGCCGACCACTAATTGGGTGATCAGCACACTTCCTACTTTGTAGTTCCCGGTACAACCTCGTACACTCATTAAAACCGAGAACTATGAGACAGATGTTGATGGTGATTTTTATGAAGAAATATTAGAACAGTACGGCAAGGGCAGAGTTGGGATTTTCCCTTTTTGGAAGGACAAATATTCTGAGGGTATGGGTTACTCCTCGGCCATACATGGTGTTCGGTCCCCGTCTCCCAGATTTAACCGACCATAGGGCACAGCCTGATGCGGTTCCTAGAGGCCGACAACATCAGAGCCGAGACCGACCCCTTTAGCCCAATAGCTCGGTTCGGTACCATCCTTTCTCCTAGACTGGGATGATGAGCTCAGATATTCTGGTGCGGTTCCCAGAGGCCGTTCATATAAGGTCTGACTTGTGATCGGGATAGTTTATACTTTCCCCTTTGACATGTATCACCGCTTGAGATCTTTACAGGCTGTCATCATTATTATTGAGTGTGGCAGCGTATAAACAGAGTGATGTGACAGACAGGCAGATGGTAGGTTTACTTTCGGCGAGCCAGAGTTGGGGCAGAGAGCCCGTCAATCAGCCGGAGATCCACGTGGATGACGTCATGGAGATAAGGGAATAGTGTTGTATTTTCCTTAGTATATAAAAGGAAGTTAGTCTTATTGATGAGGGATAGCAAAAATTGTAAAAAAAGGAAAAACTACTTGTAAAATCATGAAAAACAAACAACTCGATTTTCTTTCGACCCTCCTGAAAAATAGGTCGGTCGAGCTCAGTTTGGTAATAAAAATCATACCCCACTTTGTGCCCGTGGATGTAGGTTGGATTCGCTCCGCCAAACCATGTAAAACCCTCTTGTCGACATTGTGGTTGTTTTTTCTTTTGCCAAGTTTGTTTTTGGTCCCCCATAACCAATCAAATTCACGGTTGGAGGAGGATTTATCCCGGGAGCGTTATCCCGAAACTGCCCCGAAATGAAAATCACCCGTCAACAGTTATAGTTGTATTAATATTTATTTGGTAGTTTTTCCATAAATTACATGTGTGCAGCAAGATTATATTTGGTTGTTGTATGGATGACGTTGTAGCTATATTGTAGTTCCAAAATTTCTCCACACACCACATCAAAAGACAAAGTCATATGAATGGTAAATTGTTCGCGATTTTACATATTACGCAAATGCATGTATCGCTTAAGTAGTATATAAGATATCGAACCCACATGAACTTACTATTTATCATATTAATACCAGAACTAGAACTACTTTACTAAAAAAAAAATTAATTAAGGGAGGTTTAATTAATCTAATTAACTAAAAATCTAACTAAATAGAAAATAAACAACTTTAGAAAACCTTATGTGAGAGAAGAATCTAGAGATGCAACAATTGAGTCATTTTTATTGGATATTAACCTAAAATAATAAATTATCTACCAGCCTCTTCCAATAGAAAGGTAGAAACGCCAAACTTAATTCAGTTACTTATATTCATATGATAATTTATTTAAGCTACACTCATTAAGTTCAAGTTCTAATATTGGCTACGTATGCCTTTCATGTATATTCATATCCTGTATGGAAATCGATTCAATGAATGTGATCACACGCTATTAATTCCCAAGGCTAAACCCAAATTCCCTTTTTCCAAGTTTGTAAGGGTTTTCCACATTTATTCTCTTGGTGATCAGGCAGCAGAATGCATTAAGAATATAGAATAATAAATAACCGAATAACAAATCCAAAAGAATAAAAAGATGCAAATTGAATTAAATAATGAAATTGCCTACAAGCACACTCAACAAACAATCTCTATTTACCCAAGAAGGGGGATGAATTGGGTAAAGACCTAATTATGCGAAATTAAAATTCTTTTAGATTTAACGCTACTAAACTAGTAGCTTTACAAATTAAGCTTAGTGTTCAATTTCTACAATTAATACACCCAATAATTTATTTCTTAATGACAAGCTATACTAAACAATATGAAAATATAATATAAAGCTTGCAATAAATTTAAGAGACAAGGTTTGAGAAATTGACATTGGATTTATAGTGGTTCAACCAACAATGCCTAGACCCGGCCAAGGTTCCGGTTCGGAACCAGAACCGAACCGGAACCGAACCGGTTGGAACCGGACGGTTCCGGTTCCAACCGGTTCCGGTTCCGGTTCCGGAACCGAACCGGAACCTAACCGGTTCGGTTAGGGTTTCCTCCCTAGCCGAACCGGTTGGAACCGTTGGAACCGTTCGGTTCCAACGGTTCCAACGGTTCCAACCGGAACCGTACGGTTCCGGTGGAACCGGATTAATAATTTTTTTTTATTTTTTAATAATGATTTTATTTGTAATTAGTGTAATTATGTAATGTAATTTAACGTAATTTGTAATTTACATAAATTTATTTGTAATTATGTAATTTATTTGTAATTATTTTCAAAAAAAATAATTTTAAAGTAATATTTGTAATTTAACTTTTATTTTCAAAAAAAAAAAAAAAAAAACCGAATGGAAACGGAACCGGAACCGGAACCGAACGGTTCGGTTCCGGTTCCGGTTCCGATTCCATTTTAGTGTGGACCGGAACTGAACCGGAATTAACCGGTTCGGTTCCGGTTCCACACAAAGTGGAACCGGAACCGGACGGTTCGGTTCGGTCCGAACCGGAACCGAACCGCCGGCCCGGTCTAACAATGCCTACGTCCACTCCCCCAAGTCACGCTTGAAGCTTTCCTCTAAGTTGAATCCACAACTTATACCAAGTTTTCCATTGCTCACTCGCAACCAAGAGTTTTGTCTCCTAGGTTCACTCTTAGAATAAACACATTTTTGAGTATCCCCACTCAACAAGGGATTTCCACAACCTCAAGTGTTTGAGATATGAAGATTTTACAACTCACTTGGGCACTAAGAGAAGATTAGATAATGTGAGTTTCTAATCCAAGTATCCCAAGGTCACTAAATGTGTATGAAGGTGAGATGTGTGAGCTTTGATTAAGATGAGAGTGCATGATGATGCAGATTTAATTTACTCTCAATGTTTTTGCCTTAGAGAAAACATTTTCCACATGACCCTAATGCATCTAAATGAACGTGAATGAATCCTATGAGCTTAGAGTACTTGAATTATAGACTCACCTACAATGAAAGCCCTAAGCTATAAGACCACACTAGATATCTTCGTTTGGCGCTTGAGTCTTCACATCCATTTGCTCTTTATGACCAATTGCTTTGACATCTTTTTGCAATGCTCGCTAATGCGCGTTGAAGTCTTTTGCTGTAACGACCGGTAGTCTCTACTACTATTACATTGTAATACTGTTACATTAACGGACGAAAGTAACATAATATAAATTATTTTGGGACACAAATATGATCATGAGACGACATTGGTGACAATCGGTAAATTCCTTGAAATTATGATACGAAAATGTACGATATTTCGCTCTAGACAGCTCATAGTATTTGGGCCATAACGTTTTCATACGAACTCCTATTTTTATAAATTTATATCACTGGAAAGATGAGATCGAGATATACAACTTTCGTGTTTAAAATTTTCCAAATTCGAAATGGAAATAGGTCAAAAATGCGAGTAAAAAATATGGGTGAATAGTGTCGCGGACCTATCTAGAAAAATCTCAAACTTTCTCCACATTTCTACACTTTTCTTCATTATTCCAAAATTCAAATAACCCTTACTATATAAGAGGAACTCTATTTACAATTTCAAAAAAAATAGAAAGGAAAAAGAAGAAGAAAACGTTGGAAAGAAGAAGAAGGAGAAAAGAAGAAGAAGAAGAAGAAGAAGAAGAAGAAGAAGAAGAAGAAGAAGAATAAAGAAGGAGAAATAGAAGAGGAAATAAGAAATGGAGAAAAAAAAGTCTTAGCAATCATGGAAGATGATGGAAACTACAAGAAAGAAGGTAAGACTCACTTGACCCAAATTTGGAATATGAAGTTGTGAGGTTATTGAGGTTTTATTAGTAATGTGGGCATGTAAATGATTGCATTTAAATTGATAATAATATAAGAAACTAATTATGTTATGTAATGACCATTTCATGGTTATATTAGATTTCGGGTGATTTGGGAATTTTGGGATAAATGAGTTGTGGATGATGAAATGTGGTTTAGCATATGTGAAAATAAAGTTTTGTGATGGATTGTGTAATTGTGGTGCATTTGGGTAAGAAAAACTTGAAGAAGTGAGCTTTGGATCCTGGAAAATGGGCTCACGTTCTGGAAATTTTATGTAGAATGCCTTCTGGATTGAGTGCGTCGCGACGCACAAGGACTCGCGACGTGACGTGAACTGAAATTTTGTGCCTACGTTTCTGGAACCATGCGTGCCGCGACGCGCAATGCCTTGCGTCGCGACGCGAAGACCAGAATTTCTCAAAATCAGTTTTAAACCATCCCAGTTCCACATAAGCATGTTAACGGCCGCCTTATAGGTCTCGTATCAGTTCGTATACATACCTTACATCAAGACACAAGGATGATAAGCCTTGTAGATAAAACATATTGATGTATTAATAAACTTAGCTAAGTTCTTTAGCTCATTTTACAACGTATATGCTAATCAAGTTTTCGATCATAGATTATCCGCATGAACCATAATCTTCTTCGATGAGGGGATTCAGTGCCAGCCAAATTCCAAAATCTGTGAGTGGCCATTTTCTTTTAAGTTGATTTTCATTATGTTGTTGTTTAAATCAGACTTACTTTTCGCTTTTAGGGCGTTAGCCAATTTTATTATCAGTTATATTTTGTTCAGCATGTTTAAGAAATGATTTAGAAAATAAATGCTTTTAAACATGAGTTTTATGTTTTCGAGACATGGAGGAAAAATGCATCTCAATATGTAACTTGTTTCAGACTTGGAATTGACGAATGGCATGTGAACATGTAGAGGACTGAGGGGATGACGATACGTAACACCATCATATCTTATTTCAGGATTAAGGATGACAGATGCCCATAGATCCTAGTTTCAGAGCTTGGAGGGTAGCATAGATCTGCACCCCCGGTTATAGTTCAGTGGCTTGGGGGACGGTGGTATGTAATGCCCCAAGACCACTAGTTTCAGGGACATAAGTGGCATGCTTTAGGGGACGGTGATACGTAACGCCCTAAAGTCATGGATTTGCACTCCTGGCTCTAGATAGACGTATGGGGGGATGACAATACGTAACGCCCCCATACGTCAGTTTTTCAGAGACAGTTACAGATTTTAGAAATAGTTTCCATACACAGTTTTCAGAAAAAGGTTTTTAGAAAAGAAAGTTTTTAGAAAACAACAATTTTAGAAGAAACTATCAGGAAATATACGTTTTACGAAGATATTTCAGATGAGACTTTCAGAAAAGAGTTCAGAATTCTCAGACAAGAAAATAGTTTTCAAACAAAGTTATTTCTGAATTTTAGTTTTAGAACCAAATGTTTTCACTATAGTATTTCAGTTTTTATTTTAAATCGTCCACTCACTTAGATCGTTCAAACGATCTAACTCCCTCACTCCCAGTTTTCTTATTTTACAGGTATTCTCGAAGTACGAGCTCGGGAGGATGGATACTGATGCAGTCACTAGGGTATGAAGTCCACCAGGTCAAGTCAGGGATTAAGTCCAGTTCAGTCAAAGTCATAGAGTGCCTTGTAACATTTATGCTATAGAGTAATGATCACATGTATATTGCATTATAGAAGTTATTGTCATTACTGAAATGTGTATTTAGTCAGAATACTTAATAGTAAAAGTATTATGCATACATGGTCGATGAGTTGAGCTATGATCCCATACATGGGTTTATATATAAATGAGATAAGAATAGCAGTTATCAGAAGTCAGAGGCTTATGGGGATAGTACGGTCTATCCTCTGCCGGTAACATCTCCTAGATTGGGGATGTTACATCTGCGTTGCATCATTGACGCACTCATAAACGGTTTTTTACTCCCAAGTATAAGAGTGTCGGGGTAATAAAATAACCCGGTAAGTCTATGGTCGATCCACATGGAATAGATTTAATACGATAAAATAATAATTCAACTAATAAAATAAAATACTAGGATTAGAGGATCCACTCTTAATATTTCAAATATAAAATAATTTTGACATTTTATAAAATATAAATCATAAATATTTCTCAATCAATTTATTTCATAATTATCAAGTATTAATTACGCCGACACATGTAATTTTTCATATCGATAATTATTTCTGACAATGTACTAAATATGCCAAAACATATAAAATCAGCTATAAAGGAGATGATAACATTTATCTTTAATAAGTCCAGGTAGGTACTCAATTATGCCAAATATATAAAACCAGCTATAAAGACGGTAACAAAATTTGTCGATAATTAATTCAGATCCTTAATAGTCTACTCTCTCTCATTTATGGGATACAAGTATTTTTTTTGCCAATCGGGGACTGTCTACAACTAGTCAAGAGTCCTCAATAAACTGGAAAGATTATGAATTTTATTTGAGAAATTATCACAATTTATAAAATATAATATGAATAAAAATCACATATATTTTCATAACAAGACCTTTACCCTATATCTTAACAGGATCCAAATTTATAGAAAAAGATATATATATAAAAATTTCCATGATTTTATTAATAAAAGAAAAGGAAATTACAAAAGAGATAAAATAAAATAAAACACATATGATATTTACCTCAAATCTCCCGAAAAAGTGAAAATGAAATAGGTTTTCATGTGATTGAAGTGTATTTGATATCAAATGATATACTCTATGGTATTCATGCTTTGCTTTGTATGCTTTGGATGTTAGCTATTAGAATAGCGCATTTGTAAATAAGTAAATATGAAAGTTTGATATGGGTTAAGTATAAATGATAATAACAAGTTAATAAAATCTGAACTTGTAATAATTTAGTAATTCTGATATATTGCTGATATGTTGATTTGTTTGTTTGAAGTTTATGTTTGACTTGTTTGTTATAATACTAGCTACCTTATGTTGTATAGAGGTCTGAGGTTTCAGCTCAGTATTTCAGTAAATGTACTACAATTTGCGTTTTTAGCTCACGTAACCTTTATAAAGTAACCAGCCGTAGTTTAAGCTGACTAAACCATCACGGGTTTGGGATGGCCTTAGCCGCGGATTTGGGGGGTTTGGTAGGTAATAAGTTAATTCCGATTATGAGAAAATTGATGTTGCATTCAGTGCAGTGAGTGAGCTATCAAGGTATGATATGTGTAAGTTGTCGTCGGATTAAGAGGAGATTTATAAGTTTGAGTATGATTACATATATTTGATTTCTATTTAAGTTCTTATGGTTACTTGATGTATTTTCATGAGTTACTTACTGAGCTTTATAGCTCACACCCCGACAGTTTGCTAGTTTTGTAGGTTTGCATTGGACTTAAAGAGCTAGAAGAGTCTAGAGGCGTATTGTAGACAGCGGATCACTCTGATGCAGTCAAGTTGGTCTTGTGACATTGTATTGTTCTAAGATGTGTTATGGGCTCCCACAACCTTAATTTTATTTATTTTTATCACATTTGTAGTTTTAATCATACTGAGCACGTAGTAGTTCGTAGTTATCTGTTTAATGTCAGGCATGAGGTCCATTTGCATATGAGTTTAGATTTGTCACGCCAGAGGCCTTCTAGAATATGAGTTGAGACTGGTTGTTTTGAGTGTAATATCAGGACACCTCGAGGTGCTGGACTTTGATCCAGGTTTCATGATTTTTAGCAGAGGTCATGCCGAAATCGTAGTAACATTAGAGGCTTATGAGATAGGTTTTCCTGTCTCCTACCAGTAGCATCCTGGTACTAGGTGGGATGTTACAATAACACAAGTTTTAATCTCATTATATGATTTCTGCCCCTTTAACATTATCAAAAAGGATGGAGAAGCAAAAAAATTAATCACAAAGAGATACCAAACAATATGTGCACAAAACATAATTATAAAGTTTATAAACATGTACACTTAGTATTTTCCATACAATTCTCCCCTTTTGCCATACAATATAAAATTCATTCATAGATCATCAAAATCATTCAAAATATATCAGTATCCATGCATTTCATTTTCAACCAAGAGTAATTAATGGCAAGGTATATACAATATTAATAATTCAAAAGGACCATATATATCATATAAATCAATAAGTCATATGTGATACCAATTTAGATTAATAATTTGATCATTTAAAAATAATTTAAACTCAATTTAGGCAAAGTACGAAAAAGCTCATACAATTTTTGCTCAAATACTTAATCACTGGTATGCTCCACAATCAAATCCAATTTCATATCAATTTAAAATAGCATACCTAAGTAAAGTGGAGGAAACGATACCAATGTTTCCGTAAACACGAATTTTACCTATTACCGTTGTCACCAAGTGACAAATCAACCAATCTTGAAATTTAGTCTTCTTGAGGTAGAGTTGATCTTCTTCATTTTGAGCTCTTTCCTCATTTTGTGACGAGCCTTTAAGATTAATTTTCATTTCTCATTAATTATTTTTCCTAAAGCTTTCTCTACAAAATATTTAGGCATGTTTTGGTACCCAAACGTTTTTGGGTCCATGAGGGTTAAACCTAATTCCTTTTGAAACCCAAGTAACGGTCACATTCCTCATTTTGGTCCAACAATCATAACTTTTGTGACCTTTCATATTACATGTATAGCATTTAACATTTGATTTAATTACTTTAGATGCATGTATATGTGATGAATGTGTATATGATTTGGATGCCTTCACAAAATAGTTGTTCAAATATTTTTCCTTAATGTAAGGCTTATTTCATAATCAATATTTTCCAAACATACTTCTTTGTGAACCAAGTAGCATTTTAAAATTCTTTTCATCTCGAGTGAACTTGGTCATAATGCATTTCAAGTCATCTAAATTCTTATTCAAATCATCATTTTCAATTTTTAACAATTCATAAGTACATGATGGTTTAAAGGTAGATACTTCATCTTGCATGTTTTCTACACAAAGTTCATGCTCTTCATTTAAACACATGTTCTCATTATTTAAAGTATGAATTTGTTCAATAAGAGTTGCATATTCATTCTCTACAATCATCACATCATTTTTATGTTTGGCCTTTAAGCAAAAATTATCATTATCCAAAGCACGGATTTTATCCATACATGATGAATGTTCATGTTGATGCAATGTATACTATTCCTTAATCAAATTATATTTTTTTTCTAAGAGCATTATATTTATTATGCAAATCATTCAGCATGTCAAGCATTTCATCACAATCAGAAATATCATTTTTAGAAATAACAATGCTTTCTTTTTCCATTTCCCATCTAGGATTTTCTATAGCCATGAATGCTAAATTACAAGTTTCATCATTTGATGAGCTTGGATCAATATTGTATTCATTTAATTGACTATTTCTCTTATTTAGCAATTCTAAATATTTTCATAATTTATATGCATTTGTAAAACTTTAAGTGTATTAGAATTTACTGAAGTTTTTCTCCCTCCCATGATCTCTTTATATCGACCAATGTCGTAGGCGAGTAAAGATATGAGCATCATTCTTTTCCAAAATTTGAAGTTTGTTCCGTTATAAAATGGCGGTCTATCGGTGAATGCTTCTTCGGTGAAATTGCTTACAAGTATACTCAACAAACAATCTCTATTTATCCAAGATGAGGGTGAGATAGGTAAACGCCTAATTATGCAGAATTAAAAATTCTTTTTGATTTTACGCTACTAAGCTAGTAGTTTTACCAATTAAGCTTAGTGTTCAATTTCTATTAATACACCCAATAATTTATTTCTTAGTGACAAGCTATACCAGGTAATATGAAAATATAATATAAAGCTTGCAATAAATTAAAGAGATAAGGTTAGAGAAATTGATACCAGATTTATTGTGGTTCGGCCAATAATACCTACGTCCACTCCCACTAGCCACGCTTGAAGTTTTCCACTAAGTTGAATTTATAACTTACATAGCATTTTCCGTGGCTCACACGCAACCAATAGTTTCGTCTCCTAGGTTCACTCTAAACCTTTACATAAGAGTTTTATCCCTAGGTTCACTCTTAAACCTTTACAATAAACACCTTTTTGAGTATCCCCTCTCAACAAGGGATTTCCACAACCTCAAGTGTTTGAAATATGAAGATTTTACAAATCACTTGGGAACTCACAAAAAATAAGAAGATTAGAAATTGTGAGTTTCTAACCCAAGTATCCCAAGCTCACTAAATGTCTATGAATGTGAGGTCTATGAGCTTTGATTATGATGAGAGTGTATGATTGTAACATCCCCCTCCTCGGAGATGCTACCAGTATGGAATAGGTTGTTCTATTCTTCTGAGCCTCTGACTTCTGACTCTGATCAACACTACTAATCTCATATCAAATATAAACTTATACATAGGACCATTGCCCAACTTAATAACTTAAAATAAATGCAACTCAATACTCATAATTATATAATTAATAATTCTTCTCTATACAACTATGTTCATAGACACCTTGACTTATAACACACACAATCACGACTATACCAGTAACTGATACATGACTTCACTTTGACAATGACTGAATTGTAACTCTGCACTCAATCTGTTGGACCTAACACCCTAGTGATTGCCATCAGTATCCATCATTTCGAGCTCATCCTCCTGGTATACCTGCAAAACTGATGAGTGGTATTTATATCACTATTTCCCACTCATTTAACCTAATATTTTGTATAGTTTCTCGAGTTTTGTGAATGTTTTGATGTGTTTTATTGTTATTTTACAGATAAATAATGTTCGGGAAGTATTGGAAGCGATTTAGAGCCAAAACAGTGAAAAACGACGAAAAAGGGTATTTCGGTAATTTGGCCGCATCGCGACGCCAAGACCTTCAGCGCTAGATGCCTAACGTGCGGTGGACATGCTAACATGCGCTGAGGGACACGTGTCAGAATATGAGACATTGGACTTGCTAACGTGAGCCGATCTTGCTAACGTGCGCCGGATGCCACGTGTCATCATCACAAAAGATCTGTCAAAATACGCCGGCTGCCACGTGTCGAAATCTCATTGGACCAAAGCAAGCGCGTGCCACATGTCAATCTCTCATTGGACCGAATATTGGACAAATCACATGTTGCCACGTGTCGACCTCTCATTGGACCGATCCTTACCGCGTGCCACGTGTCGCTTTCTCATTGGACCGAAACATCCACCAATCACCATGTGCCACGTGTCGCCTTCTCATTGCACCACTCTCACTGCGTGCCACGTGTCATCATTTGATTGAGCCGACAATACGCGTGGTCAAATGACACGTTGACTGAAAATGCGTGCCAGCGTCGCGACGCCAGCCCCAATTTTTGCCTATAAATTCAGTTCGGTTTCATTTCATTTGGTGTGCTTTCCTTTGGATTTTTTCCCTGATTTCATAGGAAGCATCTAGTTTTGTAATAGTAAAATTATGTATTTTTATTTTTAGTTTTTATTATAGATTTTTATTTATTTACTTTATGTTTTGTAGTTAAATTTCCGCTGGGGTAAAAGGTGAAACCTTTAATATAATTATCTAGGTAAATCTCACTTAACTATAATTTATAAATTATAATTTAACTAGATTAATTAATGTCAGACTTTATTACTGCCTATATGGTCGGGTTAAATATAAATTACTTTACCGCCTATATGGCTGGTCTTTATGTGACAGATAATTACCGCCTATATGGCTGGTGTAGTTGGACTAAATGGATTACCGCCTATATGGCTGGTTTTAATTGTTTAACATTATTAATTCCTGAGAAAGCAGAATAGAAAATAATTTATATATTATAATAAGTGAGATTCCTAGATAAGAAATATTAAATATGGATCATCTAACCCCAGCATTTTATTTTTATTCTAGGGAAATGATGAAACACAATATCCACACTTAATACTTGATTTTCTTTTTATGTGTAATTATTTAGTTTGTTTATTGAGTCTGAAGCTTAATGCTTCTTGTTGTCTGATCACCAATAAGATTGATGTGGTAAACTTAAAATGAACTAGACATAGGGATTTTAGGTTTCAGCCTTAGATTCAATAGCCCACGATCTTCCTTGAGGATAAATAACCCTTTAATAGATTTCCTTACAAGATAGACATATACATGTCGGGCAGGGGTAGCCATAATTGGAACTTAATCTTAATGCATCCAGGTAATTTGGTTGACATAGACATATGGTTCAATTGGGTTATACTGGGTATTTGCGTCTGACCATCGATAGAGGCTTTTGAATATTTTCGTGTTCCAGGTTAACAATCTGATTTATTACACATAACTAAGAGAATCAATTCATCTTTATAATAATATTGTGTGGAGTCACGACCCTAGATCTTTGAGTCTTTTCTTTTATTTTCCTTAGTATTTTCTTTTGAGTCTGATTTTATTTTAATTAGCAAATTCACATTCAACCAACCAAAAGCAATCAAACAATCATTCTCTTCTCCCTATAATTAGATACTTGTAAATAAATAGTATCAATAATTAATAACAACAATAGGAATTAAGTCCTATTGGGATCGATATTTTTATACTACTTGAACGATACGTGCGCTTGCGTTATACGTGTGTGTTTACGCCGGTCAAAAATAAAGAAACTGTGGGGGGGTTAGATCATTTGAACGACCTAGTGAATGGACAGTTTAAAATGGAAACTTAAATACTTTACAGAACATTTGTTTGTTTTGAAGTCAAAATCATCTTCAAGAAAAATGATCTTTTCTAAAATCTCTTTTGTATCTCAAACAATTCTCTTTCTATGAAAATTTTCTGAAAACTCTTTCTTCCTAAAATAAACTTTTTCTGTAAAACTCTTTCATAAAACCATTTTGCTGAAAGTCTTTCATAAAATTGCTTCTTCAAAACTTTTTCATAAAACTATCTTTTCTGAAAATCATATCTTTGAGAATCTGTAGAAAATCCTGACGCATAGGGGCGTTACGTATCGTTGTCCCTCCATACACCTATCTAGTGTTCTTGGGGCGTTACGTCTTGCCGTTCCCCAAGCCACTGAACTAGAGCCAGTGTGCAAATCTATGTCATTGGGGCGTTACGTCTCGCTGTCCCCAATGCATGCCACCATCATGTCCCTGAATCTAGGGTCTAGGAGCATCTCTCATCCCTAGCCCTGAACTAAGATCAAGGGGCGTTACGTCTCGCCGTCCCCCTAGTTCTGAGCTATATGCGAACATGTTATGTATCTTTCAATTCCAGTATATGTACCAAGTTAAAACTGAGGTGGGTTTTTCCCCTATGCCTCTAATATCATCAAACTCACACTTTTTAAATCCACAGTTTCTAAAACATTATTGTTCATAAAATAACTGGAAATCATTGTGGCTAACGCCCTATGTACTAAAAAGTAAGTCTCGAACCAAAAATAATAAGTAAATCTCAACTTGAAAAAAAGTGTCTAATAATATATTTTAGGATCTAATTGGTACTACTTCGCTTCATCGAAGAAAATTGCAGTTCTTGTCGACAATCTATAATCGATAAACTTAATTAGAATATAAATCATAGAATATGCTTCGGAACTTTTATCACTAGATAATGTATTATGTTTGTGTCACGATGTAATGCGTGTAGGTACGCTGATATGAAACCCTTAGAGTACCCTCTAACTTAATAGGATAAAATTGGAATGGACTAAAACTGATTCTGAAAAATTGGTCACGAGTCACGACATTGGCCCATGGGCATCTCGACGCCCACACAAACAGCTGAGACAATGAGCATTTGATGGTTCTGTATAGCAACGCTAGGGGTTGGGCATTGCGACTCCCACACGCGTTACGATGCTAAGAGGTAAGCGTCGCGACTCCCAAAAAATAGATCTGAGACAGTGAGCTTCATTTGTTTCCGTGTCACGACCCTAGCCCTTGGCGTCACGACGCTCAAACGAACAGAATTGGAACATAGAGAAACTTTATACTCCGCATCGCGATTTGAATTTCAATATGTAGGACATGTTAAATTCATATTTGTAATGATTTAGAATCATCCAAAATCGTTACGAACAATTTCGGATTAAAATAAACAAAATGTTTGTTTAGGGACAATTCGGTAAATTCACATAAATTTGATTTAATGTGTTTTATTTCATAATTTAATAATTGGGCAATTAAATAAATAATTTTATTTAATTTGTCCGATAAAAAGTTTTGAAATCGGAAAATTTTGATTTTCCACTGTTCTGCTGTGTTACCGGATTTCCGCAATAAAACCCTTTCAAAATGGTATCAAAGCGAGTCTGATTCTAGGACCCCTAATATGATTAGCCCTTTAAATTCAATTTTTAATCATGTTTTCTTAACTTTGTACATGCATATTTTAATCTAATTTGATTAGATTTAGGGTGTATGACACTTAGCGGAAAATCCATAATTAATAAGGCTTAAATGTAATTATGTATTTGATGCATGTTATGTGGTCCGTCTTGTCAATACGATTTATAAATATTTCTCCGTGACTACATTTGAGATCGTGCCTCTATTGTGAGGGTGTAGCCGATAGAGATTTATTTATACAGGATGTATATAAGATACTAGATAAATTCAAGCGAAAGCGGAATCCTGAACGTGCCCTAGCTGTCAGGGTTACGCAATTAACTTGAGTTTATCATTGACGAGTTTAACCTTGGTACGTCTCCTCGTGGGCCTGCCTTAGCAGCGACAATGAGAAACGACCAGGACCGGAAACCCAGGAGTCACTAGTGAGTGATTGACAAATGAGTTGTCTACTTGATGAATATACGTAGGCGAGACCGTGCCTCTGCTGTGAGCTGAAATATATTCATGGGATCCACTTTTCACTATTTGTATTTAATTTAATTATTAAATCTTTGTATTATGTTTGGGGATTATAGTATTGCATGATTTAGTGGGAGGGGCATTTTTAGATTAAAATTCATGATCTAGTTTATGCTTATGATATTATATGAAACTGCTTAAATTTTTGCTAACCGTTTTTCGTGATCTATATGATAGATTTGTGATGGTGGCACCATCCACTAATCAGTTTGCACGTATTCTTGATGCGAACAAACTAAAAGGCGCTGATAACTTCGCCGATTGAGATTTTGATTTGAGGATTGTCCTCAATTTCGAGAAGTTGGGATATGTTTTTGAAGGTCCATTGCCCCTTGCTGTGGCAGAGGACTCTACACCGGAAGAACGCAAAGTATTCCAAGCTTGGAAGGATGATGATTTAAAAGTTAAATCATACATCTTAAGTTCGCTTTCACCGGGACTCAAGAAACAATATTATGGCATGTCAGATGCTTATACTATAATGACACGATTAAGACAATCGTTTGAGAACCAAGAACAAGTTGTTGTTCATAAGGTCGCAAAGGAATTGTTCCATGCGCGATTGGATGAGGGGCAAGCTGTTTGCCTACATGTTCTTCATATGATCTATTTGATCGATCAATTGAGGCAACATAATCTCATTCTGAATGACATTCTCGGTAGGAGTGTCATTCTTGGTTCGCTCCCAGATTCTTATCGCCAGTTTAACATGAACGGGATTGTCTGCACCTACCAAGAGTTGTATAGGATTTTGCTCACGGCGAAAGAGGACCTCAAGAAATGAGTACCGACTCTCCCTCCGAGACCTACTTCTATTTCAGCTTCTTCCCAGACTTGGTCAAAGGGAAGAAAGAAGAAAGGGAAGAAGAAGAAGGGTTTCGGTCCTCAACCACAGGCAAAGATAGCAAAGCTCAAGAGGGCTTCTGAAGACAAGTGTCATCACTGTAGCAAAGTCGAGCACTGGAAAAGGAACTATCCTGACTACATTGCCCAGCTGAGGAGATAGAGAGAGCATCGACATCAGGTACATTTATTTTTCCAATTATTGATATATCTTTGGCTTGTGAAGCCGTTACATCCACCTGAATTTTAGATTCTGCTTGTCCCATTCACATTTGCAATTCGTTGCAGGTGCTGAAGGAAAGTAGAAAACTGAAGCCTGGAGAGATGCAGTTGTGGTTCAGGAGTGGAGACTCACTGGATTCAGTTGCAATGGGAGTAGGCGAGATCCTTTTGCTGAAAGGGACACTTTTTTTAAATGATTGTTATTTTGTACCTGGATGTGTAGCTAATATTATATCACTTTTTGTATTGGATACAGAAGGCTTTCATATTAATATTAAGAACTGTTCTTTTTATTTATATGATAAATGTAATATTCAGATCCTTTGTTGTCCAAATAAGCATGGTCATTATACATTGCAAACTTCAAAAGATATTTTAAACACTGGAATTAATAAACGTAGTTTACCTGTAATTAATAATACTGAACTTTGGCATATGCGACTAGGTCATATAGGCGTTAAACGCCTTACCCAATTGGTTAGGAATGGTTTGATACCAGATCTCACCATTGAATCCTATTCAACTTGTGAATCATGTATTCAGGGTAAGATGACCAAAGCCCATTTTTCTGGTGTTGGACACCGCGCCACTAACTTACTGGAACTCGTACATTCTGATGTATATGGTCCACTAAGTCAAACTGCTCACAGTGGTTATTCGTACTTCGTTACCTTTACCGATGATCTATCACGGTACGGTTATGTCTATTTGATACGACATAAATCAGAAACCTTTGAAAAGTTCAAAGAGTTCTGAAATGAAGTAGAAAAACAAACTGGCCAATATATTAAATGCCTTCAATCTGATTGAGGTGGTGAATATATGAGTGGTGAGTTCATGGATTATATGAAGGAGAATGGGATTCTCGCTCAATATACTCCTTCAGGTACTCCACAACACAATGGAGTGTCTGATAGGAGAAATCGGACTTTATTGGATATGGTCCGATCAATGTTGAGTTTCACAGATTTGCCCTATTACTTATGGGGCTACTCTCTTTTAACAGCTGCACATCTTTTGAATAAGATTCCTTCAAAAGCTGTTCCTACGACTCCGTATGAGATGTGGTTCGGTAGGAGACCAAATCCTAATTACATTAAGGTTTGAGGTTGTCCTGCCTATGTTAGGGTGACTCAGCAAGATAAGCTTTTGCCTCGAGGGCAAAAGTTTAGGTTTGTTGGATATCCTTCGAATACGAGGGGATATTTTGTTCTATGATACCGAGCATTGCAATGTGTTCGTAGCTCGCTTCGCAAAATTTCTAGAAGTAGAATTTTTGTCAAAAGTGGTAATCATAGACAGGTTGAACTTGATGAAGTCCAACCTGAAAACAACGAACCAACGGAGGAACCTGAAGTTCAAGTAGATGAAGAACCTTCAACACACACACTCCGTAGGTCAGAAATGGTATCTAGACCTCTTGAACGCTTGTATTTAATACAAGGAAATAGTCTAGATGTTCTCTTAGTTGAAGAGACTGATCCTTTCACCTATAGAGAATCGATGTTGGACATCGACTCCGTGAAATGGCAAAGTGCCATGAAATCCGAGAAAGACTCAATGTGTGCGAATCAAGTTTGAGACTTGGTTCCGCTTCCCGAAGGAATTGTTCCTATCGGTTATGAATGGGTTTACAAAAGGAAACGAGGGCCTGATGGTAATGTTGAAACTTACAAGGCCCGAATGGTAGCAAAATGTTACACGCAGTGACCTGGCATCGACTATGATGAAACTTTTTCACCAGTAACAATGCTTAAGTCTATTCGGATTTTGCTTTCTATAGCTGCTTATCATGACTACGAGATTTGGCAAATAGATGTCAAAATGGCTTTTCTAAATGGATTTCTTGATGAAGAAATCTATATGGAACAGCCAGAAGGTTTTGCATCCAGCGAAAACTCGGGTATGGTATGTAAGCTTAAGAAGTCCATTTATGGACTTAAACAAGCTTCACGAAGTTGGAATCTTCGATTCGATGAGATTATTAGATCGTCTGGTTTTGTCAAGAATTCGGAAGAATCCTGTGTGTATCAGAATGCCAGTGGGAGCATGGTCGTATTTTTAGTCCTATATGTTGATGACATCCTAATCATTGGGAATGATTTAGGTATATAACATACCGTTTAGACATGGGATTCATCTTTCAAAGAAGATGAGTCCACAAAAAAAAATGAGAATGTTAGAATGTCTAACCAACCTTATGATTCGTGTTTGGGTAGCATAATGTATGCCATGTTATGTACAAGGCCTGATATCAGTTTCGTTGTTAGCATAACTAGTAGATATCAGTCCAATCCAGGTAATGACCATTGGATGGCTATTAAACATATCCTCAAGTATCTTAAAGGTACTAAGGATAAGTTAATAATTTATGGAGGAAACGAACTACAAGTTAACGAGTTTACGGATTCCGATTTCCAATCGGATCCCGATGATAGAAAGTCTACATCTGGATTCGTATTTACCCTTAACAGAGGTGCAGTTTGTTGGAAGAGTTCCAAACAGGGATTAACAGCAGATTCTACCACTGAGGCAGGATACATTGCAGCTTCTGAAGCTGCAAAGGAGATTGTGTAGATAAAGAACTTTATCACAGAATTGGGAGTTATCCCAAGTATCGAGAATGCGATTTTGTTATACTGTGATAATACTGGAGCTATTGCGCAAGCAAAGGAACCGAGGGCGCATCAGAAGTCGAAGCATGTGAAACGCAAGTACCACGTCATTTGAGAGATTGTGTCGCAAGGGGATATTATCGTGTGTAAGGTACCGAGTGAAGATAATGTAGCAGACCCGCTGACGAAGGCCATACCTCCGAAGTTGTTTGATAAACACGTGGAGTCGATGGGTATTAGATACAATCGTTATTGGCACTACAGCAAATGTGAGTTTTTTGTTGGGGTTGGTGCTCAGAGCGTCAATTCCCGGTTGTATTTCTTTATGAATACTACTGTAAAACGTTATTATTATGAATAATATATGCAGTTTCTATAATATAATATATCTTTTAATATGGTAAAGACGTAATGACCTTGGAATGATTAGTCATGATGCTGTTGCAAAAGCGTTGTAACTGACATTGAGTTGTATCATGACGTTGTCATTCTCAGACTGTTCCTGGTCAAGGTTTACACTACTTGGTCAGTAAAGTAAACCCGTTGAGACCGGTACATATCGTATACTGGAATATATGATTCCAATGGTTTCTCAATGAACCATAAGTCTTGGAGACTAGTATAGACATATAGGTGTTTATAGCGGATAAACACTGAACGACTCACCGAAGATTCTTAATGGATGGTACACCAACGTCAATAAGAATCTTATCGGGTTGAGTAGCACTTGTGATTCTTAGACTTGAGATGCCACTGTGGGCGCATGAGACATCTTCCATACTTAGATGGCAGTCACGTCACCGATCTATTAAGATCAGACCTCCACCTGTTTGTTAGGTGTGGATAGATCCTCAGGGTGTCCTGTGTGCATCAAGATTGGATCCGTCAGTTTTGTGTACATAGCATAGGTATTCTATATGATTAGCAATCAGATAAAAACCATGGGCCCGTGGTACAGTTTAAAAGCCAGTTCTAAATGTTCTTTTTGAGATTGCTAATAGAGACGTCGACGGGATAATCCCTATAGAGATTTGACGTTTACATCTATATCTCTGGGATATATCCGGATACCTATGACGGAGGAATTATACATTTTCCATGACCTCGACCTGTATGATTCAGCGAGTTTATCCGTGTTCGTCATAATTTACGAGTGGATAAATTATGGACACGAAATTGGATTTCGTGACGGATACGCCTGAATCTAGAGAGTCTCACTAATGAAATATACTCGTAGAGCACTAGGGTAACAATTATAAATAATATTGATTATTTATAAAGTCTTTTAAAGGTTAAACGTAAAATACACGTGTAGGGACCCGATAATCATTTCCTTAATTTTTGTGTATTTGCATTTAATGTTAGATTAATTCAAATACATATTAATTAATTGTCAAATTGAGATATTTGACCAATATCATAAATATATATGTATTTAATATTTATTGTAAATATAATACATATATTTAATATATTTATATTTAATTAATTAATTATTTAATTGTTAAATGATTAAATTAATTAAATTATGAATATATTTTAAGTTATGATATGTAATTTATGACTTAGTTGCAATTGTTGACTTATTTGAATTAGTCATTAAAGTGTAATGATCATTTAATCAAGTTGGCAAGTTGCATTTTAAAGAAATTGAAACAAAATAAAATATCTAGATATTTATTCAATTTCTCCAAATTTTCGGCCATATCTAAATTGGAGGAGATATAAATTGTTTTGTTTCTTTAGGGTTTCATAACCTTAAAACACTTATCAAATACTCCATTAAAAGAAAACAAAGAAGCTTGAAGAAAGAAAAAGAAAATAAGGAAAAGCTTGGATTTTAGTAAGTTTTTCCAACTTGCTATTAGAGAGGAAAATATTCCTTGAGTTATAGGCTTCATGCTATGAGTTTATTTTGTTTTTCTATTCTTTATTCTTTGTATTTTTGGAGGATGGAAGATTTGAAATGTGTTGAGCATGTATAAAATTCAAAGGATGCTTCTAATATGTTAATAAGCATGTTTTTGATAGTTTGAGAAACTTGTTGCTAATCTATAGTTATTGACCCACTCTAAAATGACCTAAATTTGTTCTATAGTTGTTTCATTGTGGTGAGGCTTGATTGTAATGGAAGAAACATGATTGAAGTATTGGATTTAACAAATTTGGTCTAATTTGTCCAATTTGAAGAAATTGAAAAATTATGGTTTAAGACCACTTCCAAATTTGGGGGTTTTCATTTATGTTGTGTATTTGGATGTATATACGATACACATAAAATCCTATGTTGATTGGATTTCATTTGGATGTGTTTTGAACATGGAAAATGCGAAATGCACATTATTGGACATTAATGGGCTCTCGGCTTTATGCTAAAATTTAGGGAATTTTGGTTGCAATTTGAATTTAAATGTGTAGGACATGTTAAATTCATATTTGTAATGATTTAGAATCATCCAAAATCATTTCGAATAATTTCGGATTAAAATAAACAAAATGCTTGGTTTATAGACAATTCGTTAAATTCACATAAATTTGATTTAATGTGTTTTATTTCATAATTTAATAATTGGGCAATTAAATAAATAATTTTATTTAATTTGTTCGAGAAAAAGTTTTGAAATCGGAAAATTTTGATTTTCCATTGTTCCGCTGCGTTACCGGATTTCCGCAATAAAACCTCTTCAATGTGTAATAAATTAAAGTGTCCATGAATTGAGTTGTAAAAAGAAGTACTGTTGAGTACACAGTTATGAATGTTAAGTTGCTTTTCTTGTTTTTGAATTGGACAATGGACCCTGTGTATGAGTTACGTTTAAGATGAGATTAATAGTGTCGATCATAGTCAGTGAGTCGGAGGCTTAGGGGGATATGTCAGTATATTCCATGCCGGTAGCATCTCCGAGGAGGGGGTGTTTCAAAGATGGTATCAGATCATGGTTTAGGGAGTCAATGACTGTAGTGGGTAAAATACTGAGGTCTTGTATACGTACTATGCCCGAGATACTAGTATGCGAGGCACTACCTCTCCAATATTCGATCCTCGAGTACGTCCTCATGTTCTACAAAAAGGTTAGTAAGATTTCCGAAAATCATTCAAATATCATTCCTTATGAAAGCAACCATAATCTTTATCCCAATAGAGAATCCTTCTATAGTCATCTTAATTTATCATCAAAAGTTCAGGATAAGCTATAAGAATGGATAGTGAAGTTCTAAGAGTATTCCCCCAAAATTTTAGAAAGAAAAGTTGTAAGAAAAGTAAGGAAATATGCATAAATGCTTAACCAACCAGAGGCACTAAGAGATAGATATACATAATCAGATAGAGAAGAAAGTGCCAGAACGTATAGTAGTAAGGAGAATAGAATAAGCCTGAGCAAGAGTAAAATATTGAGAAGACCTAAGTAAGGTTTCTTCCCTCCAAGTAAGATTCTTTTCCTCCTTGGAAAACTCCTTCAAGCTGATCCAATAGCCTTGATTACCTCGTATAGATAGCAAGTCCCCCGAATAATAGTCAGAAAGATAAAAGAAGCAAATTGGATTAGTCGTGGAAGTTTCCAATAGGAATAAGGTACCACAAAGAATATAAAGATTCTATAATCCAAACCCAGGCTTGTAAGTAGATGAAATAAAGGTCGTAAGGAAAAATGGTTAGTTTCCTTAACCAAGGAACCCGATATAGATTCGGTCCAAAGCTACCCAAAATTTAAACCTCTCAGTGATATCAGTTAAGGAAGCTGTCTTGATGGATTCTATCTCATACGTATCTTACATGACTAATAGACTCTGCTAGGACATAGAATACCAGTACAAGGAACGTCGACATCCGTGGAGACGTAAGATGCTTGTCCCGGTCTGTGCCAGCATAGATAAAGATAACCGTACGGAAGCCTAGTTCGCATAATACTATATTCTGAGACAAAGGTAGTGAACTTTGAAGGATGGTTCACCCGGAAATAGACCAAGAAGGCTTCTAAGGCCAGACAATGAAGAACCTGACCAATCAAAGATGAGCAAATTCACAGTACTAGTGAGAACCCATAGATCAGACCAATGCCAATAGAAATCTGTGTAAGTTTAAAAGAACAGACCCAAGAGATTAGAGACACTCAGGATTTAACGAAAAGTACCAGTGCAGACAATAAGATTAGATGGAAAAACTGTAGCCTATAGTAAGAACAGAGAGCATAGATCTAGGAAGTAGCCCAGAAGACTGAACCACCACTAGCCTCGGTAACACGACTTAAATCCAAGAGATAGGATACAGAAATAATAAGAAGGACACAAAAAGTGACAAGAGCGTTCAGTAGGTATAGTAGCATAAATAAAGTAGCTCGAAGGCAGTAACGTAGATGGAGGCCTCAGAATAGTGATAAAAATTTAGAAACATTAAAGACATGGAGTAATCGATGTAGATCCCAACAAAACAAATAGTAATTCTTCCTTCCAGTAGCCCTGACTCTAGTAAGTATATAGACATCTAACCAAACATTTGAAATATGTATTCAAACCCATCGTAGAGCCCAGTAAGGAGAATTTGTAACGAGATAAATAAATCAAGACGGCAAGACAGCCAAACCAAGAAGCTCAACATGACCTAGATAAGAATCATAAGATAGTAATAATCTGTAAGTAAAGGAGCAACTTGAATTCACAGAAAGCTAAGCTAAATTAAAGGTGATAACCAAATCCATTGTGAAATATGTGGCCTCCAAGAAGGAAAGAAATCAAAAGAGTAAAGGAATCAGAAAGAGCAATCCTTAGAAATGAGAAATACCACTCATATCGAGCTTCCCACCGTACTAGAAAAGGGAAAATTAGTAGGAAAGAAACACCCAAACCAGAGGTTCAGTAGTACCATGACTTAGCATAAATATGGAACTTCCGGCGAAGAAAAGACTTAAGAGGTTCAAAAAACTGAGAAAAGTAATAAATCTAAGTAACAGAGAAATGTTTTGAAAGGAAAAATACAAAGAGAACATGGTAGGGTTTTGAGAGAGCATGAACCTTAAGAAGGTTCCCAGTGAAAACTAGTGTGACCAATGAACATAAATCAATCAGGAGTAAAGTTGAGGAAGGTAAATCAGATAGTTCATAGCCGTAATACCTTAATGTGAAAGACCAAATACTAGAAATGTAAATAAAATAGAGCCCTAGGATTATATATGAGCAGCATGTACAACTGGAACATGCATAGTTAGTGAGACCACCACGACCAAGAAGAACTTTAGGACCAATCCCTACCCTCCCAGCTCTCGTTAGAAAACAACATGAAAGATGATCTTTGATGTTGTCCAGATGATATTCCTAGAAATAAGTGAATTTATGGCGTACTACAGTATCCTATTAGGTATGGAAAATGAACTTTGGAAGATAATATCCTCAGATAAGAAGATAAAGTTATAGATCACAGAAGTTCCAGGAATAGAATAGAGTAGAAGAGAAGAAGAAAAGAACTCTAAGAAAAAGATCTAGATGAAGAATTGTCTAGATGAAATGATGGAAAGAGAAAATATTAGTCAAACAATGACAGAAATACATGAGAACCAGTGTTAGACATGATTATGACATGTAACCGCAAACTTTTCCATTTAGAAATTGAAGAAGAAAAGTATCAACAAAATATATAGTGGTATGCAAAGCAGCGAGTATGAGACCAGACTTCTATTAAGTATGGTTTACGAGAAAAATAATGAGTATAGCTCGTATGTATCATTTCGCAGCGTACCATGCTTAGGATGACTTGAAACAGATTTAGTGAAGTATAACGTAGGAAAGGCCAAGGAAACTAGTATGCATAAATTATTAAGACCGGGACAACACCCGACAGAATAACACTATGGAATGACTGAAAATGGGATATTCTAGAGTGGAGTTAAACAAAAAGAACAAGTCGGTGTGAGACATGGTTAACCATATTTGTACTAGCAATAAAATTTAAAGGTACGAACAGAGTAGGAACATTATCCAGAACTAAGTCGCAAGCGTCGACATGGATAGAAAGGAATACAGTTCAAGCAAAAGTATATATACAGTTAGGCTTAATCTAGGAACCTTGTTCTAAGTCTTTAGTCTATTGAAAATGATCGCCAGAAAGACTACCCAGAATTAACATCCTAAGTACAAGAGGCATCGATGAACAACAATAGTAGGCTAGAAGTACATGGAGAATTTGGCCATGAATTTTGAGGTCCTAAGCCCCACAGATAGGCAGAGATAAGAGAACTTGAAGGACAAAGTGAATAAGCAGTGGGAGCTTAGTGAGGAGAAAATAGAGAGTTAAATAGTTAAGTTATGAGAATGAATGCTAGAATAAGATTGGGTATGTGGCGCTAAGAATTATATATTCATCCCAGATTTAAGGCAGAATGAGAAAAAAACCTAACTATAAGACTAGAGATATGAGAGCACTAACCACTCTCCGGCTCTACCGATGAATTTTCTAGTAACAGGTCTTTCAAAACGAGATAGACCTTATATAGTAACGGTATTTAATTATGAAGATTGGTGGGGTAGTTGACCCTGTTAGAAAATTGATAATGGTTTTTTTGAAAAGAAAAAAATTTGAAGATACATATCCATTGAGGTCATTCAACATCATTATATCTTAGACATGAATATACTTCTTAGTGAACAGATTAGAATAACTTTTTCATATAGACCAAGTGCGGTTATTGAGGATTAATAACTCAATTGGAGTAGTTGTGGGTATGGCCATATTAGCACGTGTGTATCAAAATCGGGCAAGACCTTACAAGTTAAGTGTGATTGGGTGAAAACAATAATAAGAAGAGTGATTATCTGGGAAGTCTTAAGAAATATTAGCTCATTAAAGAAAAATAAAGAGAAGAAGTGAAATACAGTCACCAGGTATAAGACAGAAAAAGTAATTCACTTGGGCACTAGTTCAAGAAGAATCGAAGTCCATATAATCAAGGATTGAGCACTTCTAACATATCCTTCCGGATTTCAGGAAGATAAGTTTCAGGAATGATAAGTTTCATGAAGGCTTCACATCTCTATATAGACAAAATGTATTTTACGGACTTAATTTCCACACGAGAAGAAGGGTTTCCGAAAGGGACTATAGAGCCTTTAGTTATAAGAATCGAATAGAGTGTACCAAGATAAGAAATACCCAGAAGTCGTAGTATTGAGTTCTTGAGTAAAATAGCAGAAGGGAAGTTAAGATGGATAACACTAGCAAAGACCCAAATGCCTTCAAACCGAGACGGACCTAAGAGTCGGACCTTAGAAGGGATTTGAGGACGAATCATATTTAAGGGGGAGAAATATAACGCCTTGGTAATCCCAATGACTACTATGCTATAGAGGGCGAAATATATAATATAAATCATGTTCAAGTGTTTATGTGCCTGTGAAATTTCTTTACGGACATTCAGTAAATCCTTTGTGGTTCTAATATGAAATTTATTTTCTGAACCGTTCTGAACATCCCTAAGTATTTGGGCCGTAACATTTTTATACGATCTCCGATATTTATGAACTTTATATCCTCGGAAAGCTAAGACCGATACCTACAATGTCAGTGTTGGATATTTTTCTAATATTGAATCAGCAGCCGGTCAAAAAATATGATTTTCATGGCTACTATAGTAGAATTCGGGAATAGTCTAGATTTGGGGTGATGTGGCTCAATCCTAGCCACTCATTTCATAATAATAATCAGCCCATTTGCCTATAAAAAGGGAACTATTCCCTCATCTTCTCAAGCCAAAAACGTGGAGAGTGAGATAAAGGCTTTCTCATGCCAATTCTTCCACTTATCATCAGTTTTCAAGACATTATTGATCCATTCTAGTACATTTCTAAGCTTGGTAAGATTCTTTTCTCTTTCTATCTTCTCAATTTTCAGTTTTGAGCAAAGAAATTAAAACCTCCAATTCTCACCTTGTAAACCTTAGGGTTTGGATTAACTTAATTCGGTTTGGTTAATTTGTTAGCATGTTTCTTAAGCAGTGTCATGATAGTTTAGGCATGGAATGAAGTCTATATGTGTATGAATGTGTTGGGGGATTTCTTTTATGATTTGATGATACTAAAATAAATGGTTTGAGTTTGGATTGAGGATATGAAATGAGTTATGTGTTTGGATGATAATGTTGGGGATTACTTGAGCTTTGTCATTAGAGGTTGATGTGTAGCCCTGGAATTGGGCGAGCATCACGACCTTAACAAGCTTGTGTCGTGACGCGTAGTAAGAGGAGCTCTCTGCCTCGATTCTGTTTGAGTGGGCGTTGCGACGCCCAACACCCAGCGTTGCGATGTGGAGACAGAGGAAGCTCTCTACCTCATCTCGGTCCGTGTGAGCATCACGACTCCAATTGGCCAGAGTCGGGACGCGCGACCAATTTCCAGAATCAGATTTAACACTTTCAATTTCATTCTAGAATGTTAGATGCCACCATAAAGGTCTCGTATCAGCGTACCTATGCGTATTACACCATTTCACAAACATACGTCATCTAGTGATAAAAGTTCTGAAGTATATTTCACGATTTACATTCTAACTAAGTTTATCGATTATAGATTGTTGGAAGGAATCATAATTTTCTTCGATGAAGCGAAATAGTACCAGCCAGATCCTAAAATCTGTGAGTGGACCCTTTTCTCAAATTATATTTATTTATATATTTTTGAATTGAAAATTATTTTTCCGTACATAGGGCGTTAGCCAAAATTTTATTACAGTTGTTTTACGAATGATGATGTTTTTAGAAAGATTGATTTTCAAAGCTTGAGTTTTATGATTTTTGGAGGCATGAGGAAAAAACTCACATCAGATGTAACTTGACACATATATGAAATTGACAGACACAGATATCGTGTGCACACGTAGTTCATGACTAGGGATGACAGATGCCCCTATATCCTAGATTTAGGGCTAGAGGACGGCGAGATGTAACTCCTCTAAACCCCAGATTCAGAGTCAAGAGGATAGCATAGATCAGCACCCCGGCTCCAGTTTAGTGGCTTGGGGGACGGCGAGACGTAACGCCCCAAGACCACCAAATTAGGCGTATGGGGGGACGGCGAGACGTAACGCCTTTATATGTCATGTTTTTCAGAGACAGATATTTCAGAGAGACTGATTTTCAGAAAAGATAGTTTTAAGAAAGAGTTTTCAAAAGAAATTATTTTATGAGAATTTCTTAGATTTACAGACCAAAAGCAGTTTTCAGAAAAATTTTCCAAAAAGAGAATTATTTTCAGATAAGTAAAGAGATTTCAAAAGAAAAAAAATGATTTCCTTGAGATGACTTTGGTTTTAGAACAATGGATTTTCAAAAAGCATTTCAATTCCTATTTTGAACTGTCCACTCACTAGGTCGTTCAAACGATCTAACCCCCCACTCCCAGTATTTTATTTTACAGGTTTACCCGGAGGACGAGCTCAGGAGGATGGATACTGATGGCAGCCATTAGGGTGTTTGGGTCCAACAGGTCGAGTATAGAGTTACAGTTTAGACTGAGTCGAGTAAAGTCGTGTATCATGCATTATGTATAGTAGTGACAGTATGTGTAATAAGTTAAAGTGTCCATGAATGGAGTTGTAAAATGAAATACTGTTGAGTACACAGTTATGAATGTTAAATTACATTTCACGTTTTTGAGTTGGACAATGGACCTTATGCATGAGTTACATTTGAGATGAGATTAATAGTGTCGATCATAGTCAGTGGGTCAGAGGCTCAGAGGGATAGGTCAATCTATTCCTTGCCGGTAACATATCCGAGGAGGGGGATGTTACATGCATAGGGATCGGTATGAACCGTCCCAGTTCTAATAGCTATGCAAACTCCAGATGACCGGTATGAGAGACCGATATGGAGTAGCCCGGTTCCAGAGAACATGCAAATTTATCCAAGATAGAGCAGGGTCACTGGTATACCGATGTGGGAGACCGGTTTGCCGGTTTCACTGTAGAAAATATAGGATTTTGAAGGTTACAAATATTTTCACATGATCCTAATGCATCTAAATGAAGGTGAATGAATACTATGAGCTTAGAGTACTTGAATTATACTATCTTACAATGAGAGTCCTAAGCTATAAGACCACACTAGATATCTTCGTTTGACGCTTGAGTCTTTACATCCATTTGCTTTTTACGATCAATTGCTTTGACATCTTTTTGTAATACTCGTTAATGTACGTCGAAGTCTTTCGCGTTTCATAATCAAAATCCATCATTAAGTTCAATGGCGCTAACAAATAATGTGCTTAAGATCTATTGCAACCCTAGATAAATCAATTAGTTACTCATGATTTTCATTAAACTCGGATAATCTATTATTACAAAGCAAGAATTCATAAACATAAAATTGGGAAAGAAAAAGAAGAAAGAACTCTTGTTGCGATATTCGGCTTCAATCTCAAGCTCGGGTTGAGATTCTGAATCTTGCCTTGCTTTGAGTGTTTTTCTCTATTTTTCGGTCTCCACAAGTCTGATCTCTTAGGGTTAAGATAGACTTATTATTTTATAGGGGCTGATGGGAGCTTTCATTTTTAAGAAATTGTAATTCTTCTCGCATCAGGTATCGAGGTCTTGTCACGACGCACAAGGACCTACGTCACGATGCGTAATGCTTTCACACTGCGTTGTGACGCACAATAAATTTGATGTTTTGTCCCGAAATTACACTATGGTGCGTCGAAACGTGCATTCTGGGATGCAGAAGACGACCCGTTTTTGCTCTGATTTTGCCGATTTTTCGCTCCACAAATCCGACTTGGTCTTATATGATCCTAACCTACAAAACAAGCTCAAAACACATAAAAATACTCATAAATCACAAAATAACCCACAAAATGTATGATATAGAGACGATAAAGATACATATATTGACCGCTCATCATAAATTCTTGTGTTTTCAAAAAAAAAAAAAAAAAAGGGAGAGGCATCAAAAACGAGGGGAAAACTGAATAATTTAATTGAGATTTAAAAGACAAAGAAGAAGCGAAGGGAAGGGGACCGTTCTATCTTTTCAAAGAGCCTGTCTTCTTGTATTATTATCAATCACTAAGGATTTTATGTGGGTGTTAAATCTTGCAAAGGAAAAAAGTTGAAAAGGGTGAGAGAGCAGTGATGTCTATTCATTTTAAAATTTTATTAGAATATGTCATATAAATTAACAAAAAATTCAATTATTTAATAAAAAAAATTAATTTATCTATATTAAAATGAAAAATATTTAATAGTTTTTTAAATTTAATTCTATCCGAATTAATATTATGATTACGCAAATCGTGAGACATGCATTTTTGTGACGTGTCAATGAGTGAGAATGGTCTTTCTTTTTAGCCTTGGCCTTATTGCATCATGCATTTCCTTTTCCATTTTCTCCATTAAGCAAAAAGAGACAGTTAATAAATTGGAGTTGACGCTTCCTCGTACAACAAATTGCCCTGTGTACAGTATATTAATGTTCTTTATTTCTTTACCATGCATATAGCTAGGGGTGGCAATTTGGGTCAGGATTTGTTTATTCGCTCGATTCGATTCGCTTTAAAGCGAATACGGGTTTGAAAAAATTGATTCGTTTAATAAATTGGTCAATTCGATTCGATTCGTTTATTAAACAAATCGAATACGAATTTAAGCTCATTGATTCGTTTATTCGTTTAGGATTCGTTTTATTATTTTTATTTACTAGTTCTTGTTAATTTTCAATTAAGATTCGAGAAATTATAGCTAATTATCATAGAAAAATTAATATTTTCGATATTTGGTGAGATATTTTTAGTAAATATATTAATTACATATTTCATATGTATATATTTATGAAGAATTAATGTAAATTAAGTGTGGTAAATTATTTTATTAAATAATATCTTTGACTAAACGAATAAACGAATATTCGTATTCGATTCGTTTAATAAACGAATCGAATACGAATCCTGATACTAGGATTCGTTTAATAAACGAATCGAATATGAATCCATCACATTTTGATTCGATTCGTTTAGGATTCGATACAAATTCGATTCGTTGATTCGTTTTGCCACCCCTACATATAGCTATAGCCTATAGATATTATTTTATGTCTTGTCCCTGTAAATTTTCACCTTTTTTATTGTGCTCATAAAGAGGAGAATCAGTAGCATATGCGTTGTTTCTGACTGTTTCAAATATTTTCCATTGGAAGATTTATGAGACAAAGGGATTTCAATCTATTTAAAGGTATTCAAGTGGTGACATTGGTATTTCTCACTTACAATTTGTGGATGATACGTTAGTTTTCTCAAGTAAAGACATATATTCTCTTCTGAAGATTCGACGCGTGCTTCGCTATTTTAAGTTGCTATCAGAATTAAAAGTCAACTATCAGAAAAGCTCTATAATTTACATTGATGGAGATTCTGAATAAGCACAGTTCGTTGTTTCTGTTCTTAATTGCAAATGTTTATCCACTCATTTTAAATATCTTGAGCTTCCTATTGGTGGTAATCCTCGAAGAAAGAGTGTCTATGGACCCCGATTGTGGATAAAATTCAAGATCAACACAATAACTGGAAAAAAAAATTCCTTTCATTTAGGGTTCGGCTTACACTTCTTAAAACTTCACTTGTTTCAATCTCTTTATATTTTATATCTATTTTCAAAATGCCAAAAGGCATACTTCTGAAGATCAAATCCCTGTTCAGGAAGTTTTTTTGGTCAGCCTCCATTGATAAAAAGGCGCTATGTATAGTGAGTTGGGATGCCATAAAAAAAACCTATCAAATATGGTGGTTTGGATGTGGTTGACTTATAACTTCAGAATTTAGCAATATTATTGAAATAGCTTTGGCGATTTTCTAATGAAAATGATTCTCTCTGAAAATTTTTATTATCATAGAAGTATAGTGGAACTTTAATGGACTGGTTTCCTCGGCAACTCTCACGCCATGCTTCCAACATCTGGACTGATATTGTTAAACTGCAACATCAAAATTTTACTTCAGGTTTCTAGAATTCAAAAATTTGCTTCTTAGTTGGCAATGATAATAGCTGACACATTCACAAAGTAGTTCTTTACTCACAAATATAAGAGTGTCGAAGTAATAAAATAACTCAATAAGTCCGGGGTCGATCCACATGAAATAAATTTAGTAAAATAAAATAATAATTCGAGTGAAAATAAAAAGGCCGGTGTAACGACCGATAGTTTTTACTACTGTATTCGACTGTACTATTACGTACGGGACGGAGACACATAAAATAAGTTATGTTAAGACTCAAAATACTCATGGAATGACTTTAGGGACGATCAGAGAATTTCCTCGAAGTCCCGGGACGAGACTGTACAGTGTTTCCTTTGAACAGCTCATGGTATTTTAGGCGTAACGTTTTCGTATGAACTCCGATTTTTATGAATTTTAAATCATTGGAAATCTGAGATCGATATCTACAACTTCCACGTTGAATATTTTCCCAAATTCGGATCATAAATAGGTCAAAATCACAAGTAAAAATTCAGATGAATAGTAACTTCGAGCCCAAATGGGAAAATCTCAAATTTTCTTCATTTTCTACACACTTCTACAATATTCCTAATATCAATTGGGTCCACTATATAAAGGGGCTACTATTCCCTATTTCCTAAAACAAAAAATGAAAATGAAGAGAAAAGAGGCAGAAGCCGTGAGAAAGAAGAAGGAAGAGGAGAAGAATAAGAAGAAGAAAGAAGAAAGAAGAAAGAAGAAGAAGGAAAGAAAGAAAGGAGAGAAGAGGAGAAGAAGCAAATGAGCCTTGACAACCATGGAGCTTAATGGAAGAGTTGAGGATCCAACAAAATAAGGTAATGAAACTAAACCCAAATTTTAAGTTATGGGATTTTGAAAATTGATGTTATGGAAGTTATAAAGGCATGATTATGTGTTGCATATTGATAGTTAATTAGTAAAGAGTTGAGTTATGGAGTTAAGTGTTGAGTTCGAAAGGGTTAAAGTTTGATTTGGAGTAATGGAGTTGTGATTAAATAAGTAATTAATGATGATAAATTGGAGGTTTAAAGTGTGTAGAATTAATACAAAGTGATGGATGGTGAATGAATGGTTATAATGCTAAAAATGGTGATTGGGGGTAAAATCCCCAACTTACTAAATTTGGGTAAGAATTAAGTAAAGTGTGTAAGTTAGATTAAAAGTTGTTTATTGATAAGTTGGTTGTTAACAATGTGAGAAATTGATCTATGATGATGTTATATGTTACATATTAAGTGGTTAATAAGTAAAGGAATGAATTATGGAGTTAAATGATTGAGTTTGAAAAGTTTAAAGATTGATTAAGCATAATGATTTTAAGGTTTAATGAAGTAGTCAATGATAATAATATGGTAGTTAGGATGTGTGGAATTGGTGTAAAGTGATGGATTGTGTGTTGGAAGAATTAAATGAGAATGTGCAATAAGAAAGTTAAGTAATGGTGTTGAGTTAGGATGCTGTCCAGACAGGTTGTAAAGATATCCTTGTAAGTTAATTTTGTAATGTCTGATTGATGAAACGTTAATTTTTGGATAAACTAGACATATAAGGTAGTAACATATCCAAAATTTAGAATTTTTGGTCTTAAGATGAGACCGGACCGAATTTTTGAAGTCGGGCTATTTGCTGCCCCTGTACCCAGTTTTTCCAGTCGCACAACCCCCGAACTCAAGTTATGACTTCAGTCCATAACTTGAGTTCTAGGAATCGAAACTGCAATCCGTAAAAGCCAACATAAAGTAGACACATAAATGAGTATTCTAATAAAATTTCAGCCCCAAATTCAACCCCGATTTAGCTCACCAAATTTTCAAAGTCAGTATTGGTGCACTGAAATTTTCTGGAAAGAGGGCAGAATATGGAGTTTTGTGAAGTAGCTTGTGAAATCCTCGAACGAGCGTGGTAAAAATTGTTAGACTACCCTAAAATGTTAGTAATATAGTGAGTATGAGTTATCATGAATGATGAACAAATTTTGTTAAGTAATGATATAATTCGCAACCTTGGTACTAACGAATTTTGCTAATTCTAGATTATCTACAGGAGATGCGATTCCGCCACCATCGAAAGGCATCACAAGCAAGTTCTGAATCTGTGAGTGGACACTCTTTCTTTAAATTGATTTTCATTTTATTATTTTGACAACATACTTATATTTTACGCTTTAGGGCGTTAGAAGATTTCTTTTTCAGTTATTATTCATATACAGTTATGTTTTGAGAAAGTAAATGATTTTCAGAAACATTGTTTACAATTTTTAGATTCAAAGTATGATTTTCATGTTTTTCGAGACATGAGGGAAAAACTCACCCCAATATGTAACTTGACAGAGATGGAATTGACGGATATAGAGACATGTGCACATGTAGAGGACTAGGGGGACGACAATACGTAACGCCCCTAGATCCTAATTTTAGAGCCAGGATGATGGCACAGGTTCGTGTACCTGGACTCTAGTTCAGAGCTTGGGTGGTAGCATAGATCCGCACCCCCAGTTCTAGTTTGTGGCTTGGGGGACGACGATACGTAACGCCCCAAGACCACCAGTTTCAGAGACAGTAGTGGCATTCTTTGGGGGACAGCGATACATAATTCTTCAACCCGTTGAGACTCGTACATGTCGTATATTGGAATCTTGGATTCCGATGGTTTCTCAGTGAACCATAAGTCTTGGAGACTCGTATAGACGTGTAGGTGTTTATAGGGGATTGACACTGAACGACTCACCAAAAATTCTTAATGGATGGTACACCAACGTCAATAAGAATCTTCTCGGGTTCAGTGAGCATAATGATTCTTTGACTTGAGATACCACTGTGGATATCTGAGTTATCCTCCACACTTAGATGGCAGCCATGTCACCGATCTATTAAGATCAGACCTCCATTTGTTCGTTGGGTGTGGACTGATGCTCAAGATATCCTGTGTGTATCAAGATAGGATCCGTCAGCTCTGTGTACAAAGCATAGCTATTCAATATGGAATTAGCAATCTGTTAAATCCATGGGCCCGTGGTACACTGTAGAAATCAGTTCTAAGTGTTATTTGAGGGATTGCTAATAGAAACATCGACACGATTATTCTATAGAGATTTGACGTTTCTATCTATATCTCTAGAATAATCTGGATACTTGTGACAGAGGAATTATACGTATGTAGTGACCTCGACCTTTATGATTCAGAGAGTTTATTCGTGTTCGTCATAATTTATGAGTGGGTGAATTATGGACACGAAATTTGATTTCGTGATGGATATGCCTGAATATAGAGAGTCTCACAAATGAAATATACTCGTAGAACACTATGGTAACTGTTATGAATAATACTAATTATTTATAACTCGTTTAACGGTTAAACGAAAAATACATGCTATCGGGACCTAACGGTCATTTCTGAATTAATCTGTATTTGTATTTAATACTTGATTTTATTAAATACACATTAATAAAATATCAAATTGTGATATTTGACATATATCATTAATATATATGTATTTCAATATTTAAAGTAAATATAATACATATATTAGGATATTTGTATTTAATTATTTAATTATTTAAATGTTAAATAATTAAGTTAATTAAATAAATAAATATCTTATGTAATGATTTATCTTTTATTTGGCTTGATGTCATTGGCACACATTTTAGTTAACTTTATTAAAGGTAAATGTTATCTTTAATTTTGTTAAAATGTGGACCAATGATATTGTTACAAAAATAAATGAATTATTGTTTATTTTTGGTTAGTAAAATCGGCCAAAGGGGAATATTATACAAAAATGATTTTGTTTCATTTTTCCAACACTTAGACAATTTCAAAAAATATTTTACAAAGTAAGGTTGAGAGAAAAGTTTGAAGGAAAAAGGAAATTCATCAATAAACTCTTGGATTTGTAAGTAATTTCCAACTTTCTTCAATTAGGAAATTGTTTCCATGAGTCTAGGCTTCAATTTGTGATCCTTAGAATTTTCTCTACTCCTTAAGTATGTAATTTAAATGTGTTGGAAGCTTGTTTGATGATGTTAAGCATGTATGATTAATTTATTTGCTTATTATTGTAATTAAGCTTAATAAATTAATTAGAAAATTAAAGTTATCATCCTAGAGTTAATTAGCTATTCATAATTAACCTAGAATTGTTCTTGATTAATTTCATGATGGTTAGACTTGATTGGTGTGGTAATTGAATGATTAAAGTGTTGAATTTTGTCAATTTAATGTAAATTATCCAATTTGAGTAATTTGTGAAATTAGGGTTCTTACACATTCAAATTTTGGGGCTTTTCATATATATGATATAATTTGATGTATATTTGATGTATGTCAAATTTGGGATTGATTTGATTTGATCTTGATGTGTTTTGAACAAATTGGGCCAAATTGCAATTAATTAAAAATCTGGGCAGATTTCGTAATTCTGGAAAATTTCTAGGTAATTTCGTAAATCAGGAAACATTTCTGGTTTGGTTGCAAATTATATATAAATTATTTTGGAATTGATTTGGAATCAATTAAATATGTATTTGACATTTTAATGACCAAAATAATTAATTTGCAAAACTTTGGGGTAATTTGGTAATTATAAGAAATATAATTTCTTGGGTTAAAATTTCAGATTTTAAGTATTGGTTAATTAAATAAATAAGTTTATTTAATTATTTCAAGAAAAATTTTTGAAATCAGAAAATTAAGTTTTCCGCGCTCCGCTGCGCCAACCCGTAATTCCTTATAAAACCCCAACAGTGTCTGTTGGACAATTATGACCCATAGCCTCACTATTTGTAAAAGACATTGTGGTTTTTGTACAAATTAACTATGTGACAATGAAAATTGCTATTTTATCATTTTGTAATTAGATTACTTAAATACATAAATGATAAAAGTCCTTATGATTTGTTCTGGATTATAAGATATGAGACAGTATCAATCCACTAAAGGTTTAATCATTAAATATCCATAGTCGTAGTATTATCGAGACTGGACATCGATAATGCGGAATATGCTAGTATTACACTTGTGCGCGTTATGGAAGCGTAACGGCATAGTTCTCATATATTTGGGTATTGGATACTCATGCAAGTGTAATAGGAGGTTCTGTTTACCGATGGTACGGAAACAGATTCACTCTAGATAGACCCTTCGGAATCCTATTGGTAATATGACTATGTGTATATGGGAATCCGAATCAGGATAAGTGTATTTGGTCTTAACCTGAGACTTGCATCGTTAATACTTGCGACAATCAGCACGCTTTGGTTTTGATCGTCCGGAGCTTTAATATGTTCTATGTACACCTCTTCTGGGTTTATTGAGAATCATAGTGTATTGGGTGTGATGTCAAGATGGAAGTATCACTTCAATCATATGGAGATGATGATCGCGCAGGGATACAAAACTTGTACTCTAATATGTTGCAACTATCGGGATAATATGACAAGGTCATGATTATCCGATTAAAGAGACTAGTTGCTAGTGATCCGATATATGCTTCATACGGGACAGACATAATTCCAGCCCCAGGCCTAGCATGTGACATCTGATACTGGATCGCAATACACAATACTTGGTATACTACGCTTGATGTAGATTATGTATTCCTTAAAAGAATATTTCTGGAGAATTGGGAAGGCACAGTGCTTTGCTAGAAGCCAACCATGTCTTGTAAATCGGTAAGAACGTGGTACCGGGTACGCACGAATTCGGATAGTCCGATGACCAGATTTACTTCCATCGTATCCAGGGATCTCATGGGTCGCTTCCCAAAGATTCACCGATGACGTTTGACTCGAACATAATTAATTTAGAATTAATTATGAGAGAGAGAAAATTAATCTAGGATTAGTTGCGGCAATAATTTATCTGGGATAAAATTCGAATAGTAGAGAGAGTACGATTAATTTGGAATTAATCGATTAAATAATATATTTGATATATTAAATGAAATTAGATTTCAATACGGAATTAAAATTAGATTTTAATTCGGGCAGACGAATTAATTTAGAATTAATTCGTAAACGATTTTAATATTTAATTATGTCGCAACGACAAATTCGTTAATTTGGAATTAAACGAACCAAAGCCTGAGCGAAGTTGCGCGTTGAGATTGTTCAACGTAAATTCAGAATTAACAAGTGGTGGGACCCACTTGACTTACATCACACTTGTGACTAGTGATGGTAGTTGTTTTAGCTTGAGTGTAAAACTTGCTTTGCTTGTTTTTTACTCAACAAACTTTGTATTTGTTTATTCATTTTTTGAATGACAAATACCAAATCTTGGATTTGGTATATCATAATTTGATTTTTGGAAAATCAAAAATACACAACACAAAAATTGAAAACATCTCTCTCTCTCTTTCTTGGCAAAAGTCGAGAGCTTCACTTCTCCTCCATTTGAATTTTGCTTAAAAATTTCTTTGAGCTAGCACTTACAAGGAGTCTACCAAGGTGTTAGGGAAATAAATCCATGAGTTTGGAACACAAGGGAAAGGCTTGGAGCTCTTTTCAACATCAAAAAGTTGTGTAATCTCTACATCCAAGCAATTCGTTCAATGTAAGTATTTCCGCTACTTCTTTGCGTATTCACACCCATTTCATCTTAATAGATCCTTGGCATGTTCTAGGAACCCAACAATTGTATCAGAGCCAATTTTAAGCATGAAATATATTAGGGTTTATATACTTTAATTTGGATATTTTTGCTTGGAGCTTGTTTTGTCCAAATTGATTGTTTGGTTATGCTTAGATTATGATAACTTAGAGTTATGCATGATTAATTTTGAGAAAAATTGATTAGATTAATTTTCCCTAATTTGATTAGCATGGCCGAAAATTAGAACCCTAGATACTCATGGTGATTTTTGATTTTTTGGACCATTGGATGTGTTTAAATGCATGAGATATATTGATTTGTGATTTAATTGGATTGAAATCAAAATTGGTTAATATTATGCATGATTACCGTGAGATGAGAAGCATGGAATGAGGTTGATTTTGCTTCAATTGTGTTGGACATGAATTGAATATGTTAAAGCATGATTAATTAGGTAAATTGGTGTTTTGGAAATAGTAATTTAACTAATTAATTATGGCTAATACACTTTAATTAAAAATTATGATATTTGGAATATTGTAATTAAATAAATTAGCCTTTAATTTTGAATTGGGCTAATATTGTTGCATTTGGACTTAATGGGCTTGGTTGGGCCAAGTTAGTTTAGGACAATTGGATTGGATCCAAATTGGGCTTAAAATCATACCATAAAGTCCAAATAGAATAATTGGGCCTTTAAATATTTAATTGGGCCTAGTGGGCCAAAATTAATTTTATGGCAAAGGGTGATTCCTTATTGGGCTTTGGTTGCCAAAGTCCATGCCTTAAGAAATTAATTAAAAGGCCATTGGACTTTAATTAAATTGACATTTGATGTTAATTGGGCCTTTGAGACCCAATTAGATTGGATTTAGAATCTAAGTCTAAAAGGCACAAATATAAGTGTAATTATTTAATTTGGAATTAAATTAGAATTACTATTGAATACAAATTAAATTGGATTTAATATTATAGTTCGATATAATTCAAGAATACGCACTTTGAGTACTTATTCTTAAACGAGTTGGACTCACGCAAATCAAATCGTTGTTTGAACATTGGATGATCATTAATTCAAAGATTAATTAATTGGATTAGATTGATTGAATAACATGCTTTGTATGAATACATGGATGTATTGTATGAATAATGTATATCGGATGGATATTAGATAGGTAAGGGCAATTTTGGAAATTGTTGTAATAAATTTAGAATTAATTAATTGGATTAGATTGAAACACACCTGCGTGTCCAGCCTTATATCTCTTGACTCTTTGTACTTCTCTTCTTACCAATTCCCCTCAATGTAAATGAGGTTTCTTTAATGTATTATGTAATTGGGTAGAAGTTAGAATAGTGCTAGCCGGGGAGAGGAAATGGAGAGATTCGTTCTAGGAACAATTTGTTAAATATCCATCTGCATATCGTTATTATTTATTTCGCACCTTATTATGCTTTTAGAATGCATGCTTAAGGGTGTATGATGAGACCTAATCAAAGGTAATAAATTGGTTTCCAATTTACACGAAAACCCTCAAACAAATATTAAACGATTTCCTTCCATTGAGTGGTTCTCTCTCAAGATCCAAGATTGGCATTGGTTTGTTGGCCAAAGTCAAGATCAATGTCCATCGCAGATGTGTTTGAACCACGAAAGCTTTGTTTCATATCGCATGTCTTGGGCAAGTTGTGACTTGTTGGCCAAAGTCAAGGTCACTTCTTGTTCATCGACATGGATTAAGTATGTGACAAAGGAGATTGCACTCTTATCATTTGTGATTAGATCACCTAGATATATAAATGATAGGAGGTCCCTGTGATTTGTTCATGGATTGAGAATGATATGAGACAGTACCAATCCACGAAGAATAAATCATTAAATATCCCTAGTCACAACATTATCGAGATTGGACATCGATGAATGCGTAAAAGACTAGTATTACACTTGTGCGTGTTGTGAGGGCACAACGGCATAGTTCTCATATATTTGGGTATAGGATACTCATGCAAGTGTAATAGGAGGTTGTGTTTCACCGATGGTACATGAAATAACTTCGTTCTAGATAAGACCCCCTCGGAATTCCATTGGTAGTATGACTATGTGTCTATGGAAGTCCGAAATTAGGGTAGGTGTATTTGGTCTTAACCTGAGACTTGCACCGCTAATACTTGCGACAATCAATATACTTTGGTTGAGGTCGTCTAGGACTTTAACAGGTTATGTGTACGCCAATGCTGGGTATATTGAGAATCGTAGTGTGTTGGGTGTGATGTCAAGACGGAAGTGTCACTCCAGTCATATGGAGTTGATGATCGCGCATGGATACAGAATTGGTTCTCTAAATAAGGTTGCAACCGTCGGGATAAAATGACTTGGTCATGATTATCCGATATTAAAGAGACTAGTTGCTCGTTATCCGATATATGCTTCGTACGGGGCAGACACTGTACCAGCCACAGGCCTCGCATGTGATCATCCGATACTGGATAGAAATACACAATACTATGTATACTACGCCTGATATAGATCCTTTATTCCTGTAAGGATATTTCCGGAGAATTAGGTAGGCATGGCGCTTTGCTAGAGGCCAACCTTGTCTTGTAAATCGGTATAAACGTAGTACAAGGTACTTACGTGTTCGGATAGTCCGACGACCGAATTTACTGCCAACATATCCGGGGATCTCATGGGTCGCTTCCCAAAGATTCACCATTGACGTATGACTCGCACTCTAAATTAATCTAGGATTAATTAGAAGAGAGAGAAAATTAATCTGGGATTAATTGCGGAGATATTTTATCTGGGATAAAATATCAATTAAAGAGAGATAACGATTAATTTGGAATTAATCGATAAATTAATATATTTGATATATTAAACGAAATTATATTTCGACGCGGAATTAAAATTAGATTTTAATTTGGGCAAACGAATTAATTTAGAATTAATTTGTTAGCGACGTGAATAATGATTTCGCTAGGTGTAATCATTTAATTATGACGCAACGAAAAATTCGTTAATTTGGAATTAGCGAACCCGAGCCCGGGATTATTTGCGAGCGCATTCGCATTTCAAATTCGAGTGCGGCATGTAAGTCAAATCAAGCGTCAAATCGCTAGTCGCAACTAGCGTCACATCATTCGTCAATCAAGTGATGAATGTCTTTCACTTTGAGTGATTGACGCAAGTCACTATTCATGATTGATGGATTGATGTGTGTTGATGGAAGTGGTTGAAGCCATTAATGACTTGATTTTTGAAATCAAAAATTTGGTAAATCATTTTTATTTGTTTTTGGAAAATAAATAAAGTGTATTAGATACATTTTCCATCTAACACACACATCTCTCTCCCTTCTCTTTCTTCTTCCTCTCCACATGCCCAAGGGGCTCAAAAACCTTCTGGTTTTGCAGTTGTTGCCGAGAGAAAAGGGAAGCACTAGAGTGGGTTTTGTGGCAAAATCGCAAGTGCTAACACACTTACGAGACATGCGAAGGTGATAGGGAAGTCTACCAATGAGCCGGGAACCATTCGACGAAGCTTGGAGCTTGACGAAGGACCTCCAAAGGCCGAAACCAGTGAGCTTCTCCCAGCTCACTGCCGAACCAGTGAAGAGGCAGAATCTGAAATTTGTGTTGCCTCCGCGTCGCTTAACCGATCGATGTAAGTATTCCGCGACTTCCTCGAATGTATTCACACATGTTCATGCTTGATTTATGATCCTTGGGACCCTAGAATCTCCAACAATGGTATCAGAGCGCATGGTTAAAAGCATGAAAAATGTTTAGGGCTTAAAATTGGGCAAACTTGATTTTGAGCATGATTAATGAAATTGGATTAATTAGTATGCTTAATTATGTTTTAATTTAGGATTGATTGGATCAATTTGTTGAAATTGTGTTTGGAACAAATTTCCCCAATTTTTTGGTGTTGGCCGAAAATATGATGCCCTAAATGTCTTGGTGATTTTTGATTTTTGATCATTGGATGTGTTGGAAATCATTCGGGAATATGATTTAATGTCGATTGTGTAATTAATTGGATTGAATTCGAATCAGACGTAAAATCCCCAAATTACCGAGAACATAAGAGCATGTAATTGGGTTTGATTTTTGTTAAAATGTGTTGGACATGTTTTAATGTAGATGAGCATGATTAATTAGCCTAATTTATGTTTTGGAAATAATGATTTGGGTGATTAATTATGTTAATGCACTTTGATTAATTAAATTATAAAATTGGTTTTTAGTAATTTAGTTAGTTGGGCCTTAAATTGGATTGGGCTTGAAATGTTGTTATTGGGCTTATTGGGCTTAGTTGTACTAAGTTGGGTTTAGGCAAATTGGATTGGATCCAATTGGGCCCAAAACCGCCTCCATAAAGCCCAAATACGACTTAATGGACCTTTAAAGTTTAATTGGGCCTAATGGGTCAAGATTGATTTCTAGGCTTATGGGGTAATTCCCGGATTGGATTTTGGTTATCGGTTTGATCCGAGTTGACTAAAAGTCCACGCCTTAAGAAATTAATTAAAAGCCCATTAGACTTTAATTAAATTGACGTTGGACGTTAATCGGGCTTTGAGACCCGTAACGATTAAATTTGAAATTTAAATCGTAAAGGTTCGTAAATAAAGTGTGATATTTAATTTGGAATTAAATAGCGAATTAGAATTGAATGCATATTAAATTGGATTTAATTGTGTAGTTTAATTTAATTCGAGAATTCGTACTTTGAGTACTTATTCGCAAAAACGAGTTTGACTCGAGAGCAAAGTCAAATCGTTGTTTGAACATTGGATGGTCACTAATCATCAGATTAATTAATTTGATTAGATTGATTGATAACATGCTTGAGTGAATACATGGTTGTGATGCATGAATAATGTATATCGGAGGGATATTAGATGGGTGGGGCAATTTTAGAAATTATTGTAATAAATTTGATTTATTAATTGGACCTGCGTGTCCAGCCTTATCACCTCCTTATTCTTTGTATTCTCTTCTCACCTATTCCCCTCAATGTAAATGAGGTTTCTTTAGAAGTTTAGTGTAACGGGTAGAAGTAAATACATGTGCTAGCTGGAGAGAGAAAGTGAGAGATTTGATCTAGGATCAATGTGTAAAATATCCATCCGCATATCATTATTGTTTTTCATATGCGCTTTATTATGTATTTAGAATGCATGTTTAAGGGTGTATGATGATGAGACCTTAACAAAGATAATAAATTGGTTGCCAATTTGCACTCGAAAAACCCTCGCAAAATATTAAGCGTCTTTCCTTCCATTGAGTGATTCTCACTCAAGATCCGAGACTGGCATTGGCTTGTTGGCCAAAGTCAAGGCCTTTGTCCGTCGAAGATGTGTTTGAATCATGAAGGCTTTGTTCCATATCAGTGTCTTGTCCAAGTTGTGGTTTGTTGGCCAAAGTCAAGACCACTTCTTGTCCATCGACATTGATTACGAAGCTTTCCATGGTCAATGGGTCACGCTTAACTGGGATCACTAAGTTTGTTGTGCCAAAGCCAAGGCTTAGTTGATTCAGAGGAAAAAAGGTTAGGTAATACATTAGATGTATTGGCATATATATAAGATATATGTTTCGGACTTGGATGTCCCCTACCAGATCTAGGAGTTGGAATGGATCCAATTGATCTTAGAGATCTACCTAGTTAATTATCATACAATTTGTTGGCCAAAGTCAAGATTGTGTGATATTTAACGGGATCCTAGCCCACTAGGAAACGCGGTTTCCCGAGTACTCGACAAAGGGTTAGAGGCTCGCCGAAAAATAGTGGGAGGCAAGAATTGAATTTGCAATACTCGTTTAATTACTTGCCATACGCGCTCAAACAAATATCATTCGTCGTCAAATAAATTAAATGTTAGTTGGACTAATATTTAAATGTTGTTTTATTTAATAGTTGGACTATATTCAAACTATTCATTTATAGTTGATTTTATAATTGGATTATAGTAATCAATATAATTGATCTTAATCTATTAAATTATAGTTGATTAAATAGTTGGACTATTGTAATCATTATAATAAATAGTACCTAAATCGTTGATTAAATAGTTGGACTATTAGAATCAAGATAAAATTGAAAGATTGGCATTTAAAACATAATCATGGGGAAAATGTATTTAAATGGTTTAATTTTCAAAATTGGGAATAATTTCAGGATGGTCTTGGAAAATAATAAGTTATTTTATTTGATAAAATAATATATTAGGCCTAAAGCCCGGAGTTAAGCAAATAGAAGAGCATAATCTTTGGAAGATTAATGTGATGATAACTTTAGTGCTTAATCCATTATAGTTACCGCAGTAGACTCATTAATTTCTGAATCAGAACTAAGGATTAGATCCTTGAAGTATGATAAAGAAATTAAAGGATCTTCAAAGATCTACCTTAGATCTTAGAAGTACTAAATTGCAATACATAACTCTTGGAGAGTTAATGACTATTCTCAAGGATACAAAGTCAAAGTTTGCAATTAGGCAAGTAGCGCAAGGCGCACCTTACTTCGATATTCCAGAAACCCGAGGCTTGGCCAAAGGCTACTGGAATGTGAAAAAGGGCAAAGGCAATATCATTATAATCTTCTGGGAAGATAAATGACATATCCCAAAATGTCTGCCTAAATGTGGCAAACGGGATCGCAGAAGCGTGACTGCCGTTTGGACAAAGCAGACATGAAGGAATTGAAGACGAGCAAGGCTCTGACTTCAAATATGTTTGTCACAAATATATTCACTACTAGTATTAAAATTAGATTTTAGATACTTAGTGTGATATATATATATATATTATATATATATATATATATATATATATATATATATATATATAATATATATATATATTGATGTTCAGAATCTGTTTTGAACAGGATACTGACTTCAAGTGAGATTTAATATGCGAATTAGAGACGGGACGAAAGTCGCTGTTTCAACCGTAGATACCTAAGTTTAGGAACTACCTTCGGGTGTGTACCTAAATTTGGAAACTGTTATAATGTAACTAGTTTGACTAGATACATTATCTTTATATCAGTGTTTAACCCGCTGCGGGTGAACCTTTATATTCTAGAACACTAAAGTGTTTCATTATATAAAGATGATATTGAGATAAACACATTAGATGTGAATAACAGCATTTATATTGTGAATATAAATAAATCTCAAATAAATAACATGACAAACAATAGCTCAAACTGATTTGATCAGAAGAAACTAAATGTGGCATTGTTGTCTGGGACACAATCAAACAAAGACTCGTATATCCGCACTTTTGAAGAGTGGGTACTAGGACTAATTTGATCCCAATCAAATAAAGTCTATGAATCTAGTTTATTGGGCAAAGTGCCTAAAACACCTTTACTTGGTAAAAGTGTAAATGACACTGATCTGTTAGCCCTAGTTCATAGTGAAGCAAGTGGGCCCATGTCTAGCTAGGCTAGAGGTGGATATGAATATTACGTGTCCTATACGGATGTGGCATCGCGTAATGGTTGTGTGTTTCTTTTGAAGAACACAAATCGGAAACTTTTACAGTTTCGACACGAAATAAACAAACAGATCGGCTATAATATTAGACCGTAATGGAAAATACTTAAGCAATAAGTTTCTAAAATACTTGAAAGAGTATAGTATTCTTTCAAAGAGGACTCCTCCCGGAACACGTCAGTTTGACGGTGTGTCCGAACCGAGTAATCGAATTTTGTTAGACATGATAAGGTTAATCATGAGTCGCTCTGAGCTACCATTTCCTTCAACGGATACGTATAAACAGTGCAATAACTTATTTAGAATAAGGTTCCATAAAAATCTGTTTGACAGATTACATATTAGATATGAACAGGAAAGAAATCGAGTTTCACATTCCTGATAATTTGGGAATGCTAGGCATATGTTTGGATGATACCAAACTAAAACCCAAATTGGATAAGTGCCAATTGTTGGTTATCATAGGGATACCATAAATATAGTACTTATACAACTCACAAGAGAATAATTAGATTGTTGCTCGCCATACGGTTTTCCTAAGAGGAATACCGATATGCAGTGGTAAGTGGGAGGATAGTAAAACTCGATGAAAAATCGGAGTAATACTATTCTAGGCACTGATTCCTAATGGAACACAAATAGTTCATCAAGGATGAAACTATTCCAATAATCTTCGAATACACAAGAACCGCGTAGGTCGGAGAGAGTCAGAAAACATCCTGGGGTATGAGTTTCTGATCTCACCTCATTAAGATGTCTATCTTATTGAGGTATACCAACTGACTACGTATGAGGAAGTGATACAAGGTATCGACTCCCTATTATGACAAAGGGTCATAAGTCCGAAATGGATTCTATGTATATCAACTTAGTTTGGACACTAGTTGATATACCGCAAGGCATTGTGCCTATTGGTACTTTAACATTGTGTTGATTACGATTCAACATTTTACCTGTTGCCACGGTAAATCCATTTGGATAATGCTTGCTTAAGCTGCGTGTTTCATTTATGAAATATGTCAGCTTAACGGGAAAATCGCTTTCCTGAAAAGGAAACCTTTTGGAGGATGTTTATAACATCCTGTCGGTTTTGTCGTACAATAACTAGCAAACAAGGTTTGCGGGTTATTCGATCCATGTTTGGATTGAAGCAAGCATAGGTTCTTGGAATTGTCGTTTTGATGTAATCATAATGATTTATGATTTAATTCAAAACGAAATGATTCTTGTGTATATAACGAGGTTAGTGGGAGCGCACTGACAGTGGCAGTCCTATAAAATAATGATAATATGTCATTTCTTGGAAATAATATTCCCATAATAACAATCGCTGAAAGCTTTGCTTTCAAGAAGACTCTCCGAGAAATCCGTACATTGAAAAATGTACGTGACCTGATGTCTCATACGCTTTGAGCATATGGATTCACAAACAGGCCAATCTGAGTGATAGCCACTGGATTGAAGTTAAGAACATCCGTTAGTATCTTAGAGATCTAAGGATGCTGTCTTAATCTGTGGAGAAGGAGAACTTGAAGTGACTGGGAACACTGTAACAAGTTTCCTAAACCGATAAAACGACTATAAGTCGCAAACGGTACTATACAATTTGAATAATGATACAGTGAGCTGGAAATCTTCCAAGCAAGATACTGTTACCGAATAAACAACAAATGCGGGTTATTGCTGCAGCTGAGGCGGCAATAGAAGCCTTCTGGGTCGATAATAAATCTAATTAGATTAGATATAATTATGTTAGCTGCTGAGCTAGGCTTGAGCACAGGCTAAAGAATTAATGGTCTCATCAACGATCCAGATACATACTTCGACTATTCATATGATTCGTTCGGATCATACATCGTGTCGATGTGATGATCGAATAAATCGCATCAAGATGATAATCATGAAAATCCGCTGACGAAAGTTTTTCTCAGCAGTTTGAGCCAACCGTACATAGTTCAGGTGTAAGACACTCGAGTGACTGGCTATAGGCTAAGTGGGAGATTGTTGGACAATTATGACCCATAGCGTCACTATTTGTACATATCATTGTGTTGTTGTAAAATTTAACTATGTGACAAAGGATATTGCACTCTTATCATTTGTGATTAGATCACCTAGATATATAAATGATAGGAGGTCCATGTGATTTGTTCCTGGATTGAGAATGATATGAGACAGTATCAATCCACGAAGGATAAATCATTAAATATCCCTAGTCAGAGCATTATCGAGATTGGACATCGATGAATGCGTAAAAGACTAATATTACACTTGTGCGCGTTGTGAGGGCACAACGACATAGTTCTCATATATTTGGGTATAGGCTACTCATGCAAGGGTAATAGAAGGTTGTGTTTCACCGATGGTACGGGAAACAGCTTCGCTCTGGATAAGACCCCCTCGGAATTCCATTTGTAGTATGACTATGTGTCTATGGAAGTCCGAAATCAGGGTAGGTGTATTTGGTCTTAACCTGAGACTTGCACCGCTAATACTTGCGACAATCAATATACTTTGGTTGAGGTCATCAAGGACTTTAACAGGTTCTGTGTACGCCAATGCTGGGTATATTGAGAATCGTAGTGTGTTGGGTGTGATGTCAAGACAGAAATGTCACTCCAGTCATATGGAGTTGATGATCGCGCAGGGATACAAAACTGGTTCTCTAAATAAGGTTGCAACCGTCGGGATAATATGACTTGGTCATGATTATCCGATATTAAAGAGACTAGTTGCTCGTTATCCGATATATGCTTCGTACGGGGCAGACACTGTACCAGCCCCAGGCCTCGCATGTGATCATCCGATACTAGATAGAAATACGCAATACTACGTATAGTACGCCTGATATAGATCCTTTATTCCTGTAAGGATATTTCCGGAGAATTGGGTAGGCATGGCGCTTTGCTAGAGGCCAACCTTGTCTTGTAAATCGGTATAAACGTAGTACGAGGTACTTACGTGTTCGGATAGTCCGACGACCGAATTTACTGCCAACATATCTGGGGATCTCATGGGTGGCTTCCCAAAGATTCACCGATGACGTATGACTCGCACTATAAATTAATCTAGGATTAATTAGAAGAGAGAGAAAATTAATCTGGGATTAATTGCATAGATATTTTATCTGGGATAAAATATCAATTAAAGAGAGATAACGATTAATTTGGAATTAATCGATAAATTAATATATTTGATATATTAAACGAAATTATATTTCGACGCGGAATTAAAATTAGATTTTAATTAGGGCGAACGAATTAATTAGAATTAATTCGTTAGCGACGTGAATAGTGATTTCGCTAGGCGTAATCATTTAATTACGACGCAACGGAAAATTCATTAATTTGGAATTAGCGAACCCGAGCCCGGGATTATTTGCGAGCGCATTCGCATTTTGAATTCGAGTGTGGCACGCAAGTCAAATCAAGCGTCAAATCGCTAGTCGCAACTAGAGTCACATCATTCGTCAATCAAGTGATGGATGTCTTTCACTTTGAGTGATTGACGCAAGTCACTATTCATGATTGATGGATTGATGTGTGTTGATGGAAGTGGTTGAAGCCATTAATGACTTGATTTTTGAAATCAAAAATTTGATAAATCATTTTTATTTATTTTTGGAAAATAAATAAATGTATTAGATACACTTTCCATCTAACACACACATCTCTCTCCCTTCTCTTTCTTCTTCCTCTCCACACGCCCTATGGGCTCAAAAACCTTCTAGTTTTGCAGTTGCTGCCGAGAGAAAATGGAAGCACTAGTGTGGGTTTTGTGGAAAAATCGCAAGTGCTAGCACACTTACGAGACATGCGAAGGTGATAGGGAAGTCTACTCATGAGCCGGGAACCATTCGACGAAGCTTGGAGCTTGACGAATGACTTCCAAAGGCCGAAACCAGTGAGCTTCTCAAAGCTCACTGTCGAACCAGTGAAGAGGCAGAATCTGAAATTTTTGTTGCCTCCGCGTCGCTTAACCGATCGATGTAAGTATTCTGCGACTTCCTCGAATGTATTCACACATGTTCATGCTTGATTTATGGTCCTTAGGACCCTAGAATCTCCAACACACACATGAAGGAAATCAAAGCGAGCAAGGCACCGACTTCAGGTATGTTTGTTATTGAGATAAACATGTCTACTTCTAGTTTTAAAAATTGGATTTTTGATTCTGGTTGTGGTACTCATATATATACTGATGTGAAGGATCTGCAGATTAGCAGGAGACTGACTTCAGGAGAGATAGACCTCCGAGTTGGAAATGGGACTAGAGTCGTCGTTTTGGCTGTTGGGACCTATATTTTGGAACTACCCTCGGGGCATGTACTTACTTTATCAGACTGCTATTATGTACCTAGTTTGACTAGGAATATTATTTCTGTATATTGCTTAGCCCAATGTGGGCATACTTTTGTATTCAAAAACACATGGTGTTTTGTTTATAAAAATGATATTGAGATATGTAGTGCTGATGTTGATAATGGTCTTTATATTTTGAATATAAATCAATCTCAAACATATACCGTAACAAACAAAAGGCTTAAATTAAGTAACAAAGATGAAACTTATATGTGGCATTTTCGTCTGGGATACATTAACAAGACTCGCATATCCACACTTTCGAAGAGTGGGTACTTGGACGGATTTGATCCAAATTCATATGACGTCTGCGAATCTTGTTTATTAGGCAAAATGCCTAAAACACCTTTTAGCAGTAAATGTGCACGTGCCACCGAACTGTTAGTCCTCGTTCATAGTGACGTATGTGGGCCCATATCTAGCCAGGCTAGAGGTGGATATGAATACTTCGTAACCTTTACGGATGATGTATCGCGTTATGGTTATGTTTATCTTATGAGACACAAGTCGAAAACCTTTGAGAAATTCAAAGAGTTTCGACATGAAGTAGAAAAACAGACCGGGAAAAGTATTAAAATATTACGGTCGGACCGTGGTGGAGAATACTTGAGCAATGAGTTTCTCGATTACTTGAAAGAGTATGGTATTCTTTCACAGTGGACTCCTCCCGGTATTCTTTCACAATGGACTCCTCCCAGAACACCTCAATTAAACGGTGTGTCCAAACGGAGAAACCGAACTTTGTTGGACATGGGAAGGTCTATGATGAGTCGCACATAGCTACCAATTTCCTTATGGGAATATGCATTGGACAATGCAATACTTATTTTGAATAAGGTTCCGTCAAATTTTGTTAAACAGACTCCATATGAAATATGGACAGGAAAGAAACCGGGTTTCTCATTCCTGGAGATTTGGGGTTGCTGGGCATACGTTAAATGTTTGGATGGTACTAAACTAGAAAGCAAATCGGATAAGTGCCTATTTGTAGGTTATCCTAGGGAAACCAAAGGATATTACTTCTACCACCCACAAGAGAACAAAGTATTTGTTACTCTACATGTGGTTTTCCTCGAAAATGAATTCCTAAATGCAGTGGTAAGTGGGAGGAAAGTAGAACTCGATGAAAGTCAGAGTGATACTGTTCCTGGTACTGATTCCTTAACGGAATATGAACAGTTCATCAGGGATGAGACTATACCACAATCTTCTAATACACAAGAACCGCGTAGGTCGGAGAGAGTCAGAAAACAACCTGAGAGGTATGGGTTTCTGATCTCACCTCATGTAGATATTAATCTTATTGAGGATAATGAGCCGGCTACGTATGAGGAAGTGATACAAGGTATCGACTCCGGTTTATGGCAAGATGCCATGAAATCTGAAATGGATTCCAGTATGCCAACCAAGTTTGGACATTGGTTGATGCACCAGAAGACGTAAAGCCTATTGGTTGCAAATGGGTCTTCAAGAAGAAGACCGACATGGATGGAAACATACAAACGTACAAAACTAGGCTTGTAGCGAAAGGGTATCGTCAACGACATGGTGTCGATTACGACGAAACTTTTTCACTTGTTGCCATGATTAAATCCATTCGGATAATGCTTGCTATTGCTGCATATTTCGATTATGAAATATGGCAGATGGACGTCAAAATCGCTTTCTTTAACGGAAACCTTTTGGAGGATGTTTATATACAACAGCCTGACGGTTTTGTCGTACCAAAATATGCAAACAAGGTTTGCAAGTTAAATCGATCCATTTATGGAATGAAGCAAGCATCGCGTTCTTGGAACCAACGTTTTGATGAGATCATAAAAGAATATGATTTCGTTAAAAACGAGGATGATCCTTATGTATATAAGAAGGTTAGTGGGAGCACACTGACATTCATTGTCTTTTACGTTGATGATGTATTGCTTATTGGCATTCCCATGCTATAAACGGTGAAACCTTGGCTTTCATTAAAATTATCCATGAAAGATCTGGGAGAAGCAACCTTTATTCTGGGAATAAAGATCTAACGGGATAGATCTAGAAAGCTGCTTAGACTCTCTCAGAGCACGTACATTGATAAAGTGTTGAAGAGATTCAACATGGATCAGTCTAAGAGAGGACTGTTGTCAGTGTCACATGGCATCACTCTATATAAAGACATGTGTCCTAAAATTCAAGATGAGGGAGACAACATGAGTCGGATCCCGTTCGCTTCTACAGTCGGATCGATCATGTATGCCATTATATGTATACGACCTGATGTCTCATATGCTTTGAGCATGTGTAGTCGCTATCAGGCCGATCCAGGTGATGGTCACTGGGTTGCGGTTAAGAATATCCTTAAGTATCTTAGACGAACTAAGGATGCATTCTTAATCTATGGAGATGGAGAACTTGAGGTAAGTGGGTTTACCGATGTAAGTTTCCAAACTGATAAAGATGACTGTAAGTCGCAATCCGGGTACATATTTTGTTTGAATAACGGAGCGGTGAGCTGGAAATCTTCCAAGCAAGAGACTGTTGTCGATTCAACAACAGAAGCGGAATATATCGATACAGCAAAAGAGGAAGTTTGGATCCGTAAATTCTTAATTAGATTAGGAGTACTTTCATTAGCAGCTGAGTCCGTTCCTTTGTATTATGACAATAACGTGGCTATAGCGCAGGCTAAGGAACCGCGGTCTCATCAATGTTCCAAGCATGTACTTCGATGTTTCCATCAGATTCGTGAGATCATACATCGTAGCGATGTGAAGATCGAGAAGGTCGTATCAGATGAAAACATTGCAGATCCGCTGACGAAGGCTATTCCTCAGCAAAGGTTTGAGCGACATGTACATAGTTCAGGTGTTAGATACTTGAGTGATTGGCTATAGGCCAAGTGGGAGATTGTTGGACAATTATGACCCATAGGATCACTATTTATAAAAGAAATTGTGGTTTTTGTACAAATTAACTATGTGATAAAGGAAATTGTTATTTTATCATTTTTTAATTAGATTACTTAAATACATAAATGATAAAAGTCCTTATGATTAGTTCCGGATTATAAGATATGAGACAATATCAATCTACTAAAGGTTTAATCATTAAATATCCCTAGTCGTAGTATTATCGAGACTGGACATCGATAATGCGGAATAGGCTAGTATTACACGTGTGCGCGTTATGGAAGCGTAACTGCATAGTTCTCATATATTTGGGTATTGGATACTCATGCAAGTGTAATAGGAGGTTCTGTTTACCGATGGTACGGAAACAGCTTCGCTCTGGATAGACCCTTCGGAATCCCATTGGTAGTATGATTATGTGTCTATGGGAATCCGAATCAGGGTAGGTGTATTTGGTCTTAACCTGAGACTTGCATCGCTAATACTTGCGACAATCGGTACTCTTTGGTTTTGGTCGTCCGGAGCTTTAATAGGTTCTATGTACGCCTCTTCTGGGTTTATTGAGAATCATAGTGTATTGGGTATGATGTCAAGATGGAAATATCACTTCAGTCATATGGAGATGATGATTACGCAGGGATACAGAACTGGTACTCTAATATGTTGCAACTATCGGGATAATATGACAAGGTCATGATTATCCGATTAAAGAGACTAGTTGCTAGTGATCCGATATATGCTTCGTACGGGGCAGACATAATTCCAGCCCCAGGCCTAGCATGTGACATCCGATACCGAAAAGTAATACACAATACTTGGTATACTACGCTTGATATAGATTATGTATTCCTTAAAAGAATATTTCTGGAGAATTGGGAAGACACGATGGATGAGTGGTAATCAAAAGAGTAAAGGAATCAGAAAGAGCAATCCTTAGAAATGAGAAATACCACTCATATCGAGCTTCCCACCGTACTAGAAAAGGGAAAATTAGTAGGAAAGAAACACTTGTACCAGAGGTTCAGTAGTACCATGACTTAGCATAATTATGGAACTTTCAGCGAATAAAAGACTTAAGAGGTTCAAAAAACTGAGAAAAGTAATAAATCTAAGTAATAGAGAAATGTTTTGAAAGGAAAAATACAAAGAGAACATGGTAGGGTTTTGAGAGAGCATGAACCTTAAGAAGGTTCCCAGTGAAAACTAGTGTGACCAATGAACATAAATCAATCAGGAGTAAAGTTGAGGAAGGTAAATCAGATAGTTCATAGCCGTAATACCTTAATGTGAAAGACCAAATACTAGAAATGTAAATAAAATAGAGCCCTAGGATTATATATGAGCAGCATGTGCAACTGGAACATGCATAGTTAGTGAGACCACCACGACCAAGAAGAACTTTAGGACCAATCCCTACCCTCCCAGCTCTCGTTAGAAAACAACATGAAAGATGATCTTTGATGTTGTCCAGATGATATTCCTAGAAATAAGTGAATTTATGGCGTACTACAGTATCCTATTAGGTATGGAAAATGAACTTTGGAAGATAATATCCTCAGATAAGAAGATAAAGTTATAGATCACAGAAGTTCCAGGTATAGAATAGAGTAGAAGAGAATAAGAAAAGAACTCTAAGAAAAAGATCTAGATGAAGAATTGTCTAGATGAAATGATGGAAAGAGAAAATATTAGTCAAACAATGACAGAAATACATGAGAACCAGTGTTAGACATGATTATGACATGTAACCGCAAACTTTTCCATTTAGAAATTGAAGAAGAAAAGTATCAACAAAATATATAGTGGTATGCAAAGCAGCGAGTATGAGACCAGAGTTCTATTAAGTATGGTTTACGAGAAAAATAATGAGTATAGCTCGTATGTATCCTTTCGCAGCGTACCATGCTTAGGATGACTTGAAACAGATTTAGTGAAGTATAACGTAGGAAAGGCCAAGGAAACTAGTATGCAGAAATTATTGAGACCGGGACAACACCCGACAGAATAACACTATGGAATGACTGAAAATGGGATATTCTAGAGTGGAGTTAAACAAAAAGAACAAGTCGGTGTGAGACATGGTTAACCATATTTGTACTAGCAATAAAATTTAAAGGTACGAACAGAGTAGGAACATTATCCAGAACTAAGTCGCAAGCGTCGACATGGATAGAAAGGAATACAGTTCAAGCATAAGTATACATACAGTTAGGCTTAATCTAGGAACCTTGTTCTAAGTCTTTAGTCTATTGAAAATGATCGCCAGAAAGACTACCCAGAATTAACATCCTAAGTACAAGAGGCATCGATGAACAACAATAGTAGGCTAGAAGTACATGGAGAATTTGGCCATGAATTTTGAGGTCCTAAGCCCCACAGATAGGCAGAGATAAGAGAACTTGAAGGACAAAGTGAATAAGCAGTGGGAGCTTAGTGAGGAGAAAATAGAGAGTTAAATAGTTAAGTTATGAGAATGAATGCTAGAATAAGATTGGGTATGTGGCGCTAAGGAATTATATATTCATCCCAGATTTAAGGCAGAATGAGAAAAAAACCTAACTATAAGACTAGAGATATGAGAGCACTAACCACTCTCCGGCTCTACCGATGAATTTTCTAGTAACAGGTCTTTCAAAATGAGATAGACCTTATATAGTAACGGTATTTAATTATGAAGATTGGTGGGGTAGATGACCCTGTTAGAAAATTGATAATGGTTTTTTTGAAAAGAAAAAAATTTGAAGATACATATCCATTGAGGTCATTCAACATCATTATATCTTAGACATGAATATACTTCTTAGTGAACAGATTAGAATAACTTTTTCATATAGACCAAGTGCGGTTATTGAGGATTAATAACTCAATTGGAGTAGTTGTGGGTATGACCATATTAGCACGTGTGTATCAAAATTGGGCAAGACCTTACAAGTTAAGTGTGATTGGGTGAAAACAATAATAAGAAGAGTGATTATCTGGGAAGTCTTAAGAAATATTAGCTCATTAAAGAAAAATAAAGAGAAGAAGTGAAATACAGTCACCAGGTATAAGACAGAAAAAGTAATTCACTTGGGCACTAGTTCAAGAAGAATCGAAGTCCATATAATCAAGGATTGAGCACTTCTAACATATCCTTCCGGATTTCAGGAAGATAAGTTTCAGGAATGATAAGTTTCATGAAGGCTTCACATCTCTATATAGACAAAATGTATTTTACGGACTTAATTTCCACACGAGAAGAAGGGTTTCCGAAAGGGACTATAGAGCCTTTAGTTATAAGAATCGAATAGAGTGTACCAAGATAAGAAATACCCAGAAGTCGTAGTATTGAGTTCTTGAGTAAAATAGCATAAGGGAAGTTAAGATGGATAACACTAGCAAAGACCCAAATGCCTTCAAACCGAGACGGACCTAAGAGTCGGACCTTAGAAGGGATTTGAGGATGAATCATATTTAAGGGGGAGAAATATAACGCCTTGGTAATCCCAATGACTACTATGCTATAGAGGGCGAAATATATAATATAAATCATGTTCAAGTGTTTATGTGCCTGTGAAATTTCTTTACGGACATTCAGTAAATCCTTTGTGGTTCTAATATGAAATTTATTTTCTGAACCGTTCCGAACATCCCTAAGTATTTGGGCCGTAACATTTTTATACGATCTCCGATATTTATGAACTTTATATCCTCGGAAAGCTAAGACCGATACTTACAACGTCAGTGTTGGATATTTTTCTAATATTGAATCAACAGCCGGTCAAAAAATATGATTTTCATGGCTACTATGGTAGAATTCGGGAATAGTCTAGATTTGGGGTGATGTGGCTCAATCCTAGCCACCCATTTCATAATAATAATCAGCCCATTTGCCTATAAAAAATGAACTATTCCCTCATCTTCTCAAGCCAAAAACGTGGAGAGTGAGATAGAGGCTTTCTCATGCCAATTCTTCCACTTATCATCAGTTTTCAAGACATTATTGATCCATTCTAGTACATTTCCAAGCTTGGTAAGATTCCTTTCTCTTTCTATCTTCTCAATTTTCAGTTTTGAGCAAAGAAATTAAAACCTCCAATTCTCACCTTGTAAACCCTAGGGTTTGGATTAACTTAATTCGGTTTGGTTAATTTGTTAGCATGTTTCTTAAGCAGTGTCATGATAGTTTAGGCATGGAATGAAGTCTATATATGTATGAATGTGTTGGGGGATTACTTTTGTGATTTGATGATACTAAAAGAAATGGTTTGAGTTTGGATTGAGGATATGAAATGAGTTATGTTAAGTTGAGTTGGTGTTTGGATGATAATGTTGGGGATTACTTGAGCTTTGTCATTAGAGGTTGATGTGTAGCCCTGGAATTGGGCGAGCATCACGACCTTAACAAGCTTGTGTCGTGACGCGTAGTATGAGGAGCTCTCTGCCTCGATTCTGTTTGAGTGGGCGTCGCGACGCCCAACACCCAGCGTTGCGATGTGGAGACAGAGGAAGCTCTCTACCTCATCTCGGTCCGTGTGAGCGTCATGACTCCAATTGGCCAGAGTCGGGACGCGCGACCAATTTCCATTCTAGTTCTGAAGTATATTTCACGATTTACATTCTAACTAAGTTTATCGATTATAGATTGTCGGAAGGAATCATAATTTTCTTCGATGAAGCGAAATAGTACCAGCCAGATCCTAAAATCTGTGAGTGGACCATTTTCTCAAATTATATTTATTTATATGTTTTTGAATTGAAAATTATTTTTCCGTACATAGGGCGTTAACCAAAATTTTATTACAGTTGTTTTACGAATGATGATGTTTTTAGAAAGATTTATTTTCAAAGCTTGAGTTTTATGATTTTTGGAGGCATGAGGAAAAAACCCACCTCAGATGTAACTTGACACATATATGAAATTGACAGACACAGATATCGTGTGCACACGTAGTTCATGACTAGGGATGACAGATGCCCTTATATCCTAGATTTAGGGCTAGAGGACGGCGAGATGTAACTCCTCTAAACCCCAGATTCAGAGTCAACAGGATAGCATAGATCCGCACCCCGGCTCCAGTTTAGTGGCTTGGGGGACGGCGAGACATAACGCCCAAGGCCACCAAATTAGGCGTATGGGGGGACGGCAAGACGTAACGCCTTTATATGTCATGTTTTTCAGAGACAGATATTTCAGAGAGACTGATTTTCAGAAAAGATAGTTTTAAGAAAGAGTTTTCAAAAGAAATTATTTTATGAGAATTTCTTAGATTTACAGACCAAAAGCAGTTTTCAGAAAAGTTTTCCAAAAAGAGAATTATTTTCAGATAAGTAAAGAGATTTCAAAAGAAAAAAAATGATTTCCATGAGATGACTTTGGTTTTAGAACAATGGATTTTCAAAAAGCATTTCAATTCCTATTTTGAACTGTCCACTCACTAGGTCGTTCAAACGATCTAACCCCCCACTCCCAGTATTTTATTTTACAGGTTTACCCGGAGGACGAGCTCAGGAGGATGGATACTGATGGCAGCCATTAGGGTGTTTGGGTCCAACAAGTCGAGTATAGAGTTACAGTTTAGACTGAGTCGAGTAAAGTCGTGTATCATGCATTATGTATAGTAGTGACAGTATGTGTAATAAGTTAAAGTGTCCATGAATGGAGTTGTAAAATGAAGTACTGTTGAGTACACAGTTATGAATGTTAAATTACATTTCACGTTTTTGAGTTGGACAATGGACCTTATGCATGAGTTACATTTGAGATGAGATTAATAGTGTCGATCATAGCCAGTGGGTCAGAGGCTCAGAGGGATAGGTCAATCTATTCCTTGCCGGTAACATATCCGAAGAGGGGGATGTTACATGCATAGGGATCGGTATGAACCGTCCCAGTTCTAATAGCTATGCAAACTCCAGATGACCGGTATGAGAGACCAATATGGAGTAGCCCGGTTCCAGAGAACATGCAAATTTATCCAAGATAGAGAAAGGTCACTGGTATACCGATGTGGGAGACCGGTTTGCCGGTTTCACTGTAGAAAATATAGGATTTTGAAGGTTACAAATATTTTCACATGATCCTAATGCATCTAAATGAAGGTGAATGAATACTATGAGCTTAGAGTACTTGAATTATACTATCTTACAATGAGAGTCCTAAGCTATAAGATCACACTAGATATCTTCGTTTGACGCTTGAGTCTTTACATCCATTTGCTCTTTACGATCAATTGCTTTGACATCTTTTTGTAATACTCGTTAATGTACGTCGAAGTCTTTCGCGTTGCATAATCAAAATCCATCATTAAGTTCAATGGCGCTAACAAATAATGTGCTTAAGATCTATTGCAACCCTAGATAAATCAATTAGTTACTCATGATTTTCATTAAACTCGGATAATCCATTATTACAAAGCAAGAATTCATAAACATAAAATTGGGAAAGAAAAAGAAGAAAGAACTTTTGTTGCGATATTCGGCTTCAATCTCAAGCTCGGGTTGAGATTCTGAATCTTGCCTTGCATTGAGTGTTTTTCTCTATTTTGCGGTCTCCACAAGTCTGATCTCTTAGGGTTAAGATAGACTTGTTATTTTATAGGGGCTGATGGGAGCTTTCATTTTTAAGAAATTGTAATTCTTCTCGCATCAGGTATCGAGGTCTTGTCACGACGCACAAGGACCTACGTCACGACGCGTAATGCTTTCACACTGCGTTGTGACGCACAATAAATTTGATGTTTTGTCCCGAAATTACACTATGGTGCGTCGAAACGTGCATTCTGGGATGCAGAAGACGACCCGTTTTTGCTCTGATTTTGCCGATTTTTCGCTCCACAAATCCGACTTGGTCTTATATGATCCTAACCTACAAAACAAGCTCAAAACACATAAAAATACTCATAAATCACAAAATAACCCACAAAATGTATGATATAGAGACGATAAAGATACATATATTGACCGCTCATCATAAATTCTTATGTTTTCAAAAAAAAAAAAAAAAAGGGAGAGGCATCAAAAACGAGGGGAAAACTGAATAATTTAATTGAGATTTAAAAGACAAAGAAGAAGCGAAGGGAAGGGGACCGTTCTATCTTTTCAAAGAGCCTGTCTTCTTGTATTATTATCAATCACTAAGGATTTTATGTGGGTGTTAAATCTTGCGAAGGAAAAAAGTTGAAAAGGGTGAGACCAGTGGGAGAGGCACAAAGAGTGAGGGGAGCAGTGATGTCTATTCATTTTAAAATTTTATTAGAATATGTCATATAAATTAATAAAAAATTTGATTATTTAATAAAGAAAAATCAATTTATCTATATTAAAATGAAAAATATTTAATAGTTTTTTAAATTTAATTCTATCCGAATTAATATTATGATTACGCAAATCGTGAGACATGCATTTTTGTGACGTGTCAATGAGTGAGAATGGTCTTTCTTTTTAGCCTTGGCCTTATTGCATCATGCATTTCCTTTTCCATTTTCTCCATTGAGCAAAAAGAGACAGTTAATAAATTGGAGTTGACGCTTCCTCGTACAACAAATTGCCCTGTGTACAGTATATTAATGTTCTTTATTTCTTTACCATGCATATAGCTAGGGGTGGCAATTTGGGTCATGATTTATTTATTCACTCGATTCGATTCGCTTTAAAGCGAATACGGGTTTGAAAAAATTGATTCGTTTAATAAATGGGTCAATTCGATTCAATTCGTTTATTAAACGAATCGAATACGAATTTAAGCTCATTGATTCGTTTATTCGTTTAGGATTCGTTTTATTATTTTTATTTACTAGTTCTTGTTAATTTTCAATTAAGATTCGAGAAATTATAGCTAATTATCATAGAAAAAGTAATATTTTCGATATTTGGTGAGATATTTTTAGTAAATATATTAATTACATATTTCATATGTATATATTTATGAAGAATTAATGTAAATCAAGTGTGGTAAATTATTTTATTAAATAGTATCTTTGACTAAACGAATAAACGAATATTCGTATTCGATTCGTTTAATAAACGAATCGAATACGAATCCTGATACTAGGATTCGTTTAATAAACGAATCGAATACGAATCCATCACATTTTGATTCGATTCGTTTAGGATTCGATACAAATTCGATTCGTTGATTCGTTTTGCCACCCCTACATATAGCTATAGCCTATAGATATTATTTTATGTCTTGTCCCTGTAAATTTTCACCTTTTTTATTGTGCTCATAAAGAGGAGAATCAGTAGCATATGCGTTGTTTCTGACTGTTTCAAATATTTTCCATTGGAAGATTTATGAGACAAAGGGATTTCAATCTATTTAAAGGTATTCAAGTGGTGACATTGGTATTTCTCACTTACAATTTGTGGATGATACGTTAGTTTTCTCAAGTAAAGACATATATTCTCTTCTGAAGATTCGACGCGTGCTTCGCTATTTTAAGTTGCTATCAGAATTAAAAGTCAACTATCAGAAAAGCTCTATAATTTACATTGATGGAGATTCTGAATAAGCACAGTTCGTTGTTTTGACAACATACTTATATTTTACGTTTTAGGGCGTTAGAAGATTTCTTTTTCAGTTATTATTCATATACAGTTATGTTTTGAGAAAGTAAATGATTTTCAGAAACATTGTTTACAGTTTTAAGATTCAAAGTATGATTTTCATGTTTTTCGAGGCATGAGGGAAAAACTCACCCCAATATGTAACTTGACAGAGATGGAATTGACGGATATAGATACATTTGCACATGTAGAGGACTAGAGGGATGACAATACGTAACGCCCCTAGATCCTAATTTTAGAGCCAGGATGATGGCACAGGTTCGTGTACCTGGACTCTAGTTCAGAGCTTGGGTGGTAGCATAGATCCGCACCCCCAGTTCTAGTTTGTGGCTTGGGGGACGACGATACGTAACGCCCCAAGACCACCAGTTTCAGAGACAGTAGTGGCATTCTTTGGGGGACAACGATATGTAATTCCTCAACCCGTTGAGACTCGTACATGTCGTATATTGGAATTTTGGATTCCGATGGTTTCTCAGTGAACCATAAGTCTTGGAGACTCGTATAGACGTGTAGGTGTTTATAGGGGATTGATACTGAACGACTCACCAAAAATTCTTAATGGATGGTACACCAACGTCAATAAGAATCTTCTCGGGTTCAGTGAGCATAGTGATTCTTTGACTTGAGATACCACTGTGGATATCTGAGTTATCCTCCACACTTAGATGGCAGCTATGTCACCGATCTATTAAGATCAGACCTCCATTTGTTCGTTGGGTGTGGACTGATGCTCAAGATATCCTGTGTGTATCAAGATAGGATCCGTCAGCTCTGTGTACAGATCATAGGTATTCAATATGGAATTAGCAATCTGTTAAATCCATGGGCCTGTGGTACACTGTAGAAATCAGTTCTAAGTGTTATTTGAGGGATTGCTAATAGAAACATCGACGCGATTATTCTATAGAGATTTGACGTTTCTATCTATATCTCTGGAATAATCTGGATACTTGTGACAGAGGAATTATACGTATGTAGTGACCTCGACCTTTATGATTCAGAGAGTTTATTCGTGTTCGTCATAATTTATGAGTGGGTGAATTATGGACACGAAATTTGATTTCGTGACGGATATGCCTGAATCTAGAGAGTCTCACAAATGAAATATACTCGTAGAGCACTACGGCAACTATTATGAATAATACTAATTATTTATAACTCGTTTAACGGTTAAACGAAAAATACATGCTATCGGGACCTAACGGTCATTTCTGAATTAATGTGTATTTGTATTTAATACTTGATTTTATTAAATACACATTAATAAAATATCAAATTGTGATATTTGACATATATCATTAATATATATGTATTTCAATATTTAAAGTAAATATAATACATATATTAGGATATTTGTATTTAATTATTTAATTATTTAAATGTTAAATAATTAAGTTAATTAAATAAATAAATATCTTATGTAATGATTTATCTTTTATTTGGCTTGATGTCATTGGCACACATTTTAGTTAACTTTATTAAAGGTAAATGTTATCTTTAATTTTGTTAAAATGTGGACCAATGATATTGTTACAAAAATAAATGAATTATTGTTTATTTTTAGTTAGTAAAATCGGCCAAAGGGGAATATTATACAAAAATGATTTTGTTTCATTTTTCAAACACTTAGACAATTTCAAAAAATATTTTACAAAGTAAGGTTGAGAGAAAAGTTTGAAGGAAAAAAGAAATTCATCAATAAACTCTTGGATTTGTAAGTAATTTCCAACTTTCTTCAATTAGGAAATTGTTTCCATGAGTCTAGGCTTCAATTTGTGATCCTTAAAATTTTCTCTACTCCTTAAGTATGTAATTTAAATGTGTTGGAAGCTTGTTTGATGATGTTAAGCATGTATGATTAATTTATTTGCTTATTATTGTAATTAAGGTTAATAAATTAATTAGAAAATTAAAGTTGTCATTCTAGAGTTAATTAGCTATTCATAATTAACCTAGAATTGTTCTTGATTAATTTCATGATGGTTAGACTTGATTGGTGTTGTAATTGAATGATTAAAGTGTTGAATTTTGTCAATTTAATGTAAATTATCCAATTTGAGTAATTTGTGAAATTAGGGTTCTTACACATTCAAATTTTGGGGCTTTTCATATATATGATATAATTTGATGTATATTTGATGTATGTCAAATTTGGGATTGATTGGATTTGATCTTGATGTGTTTTGAACAAATTGGGCCAAATTGCAATTAATTAAAAATCTGGGCAGATTTCGTAATTCTGGAAAATTTCTAGGTAATTTCGTAAATCAGGAAACATTTCTGGTTTGGTTGCAAATTATATATAAATTATTTTGGAATTGATTTGGAATCAATTAAATATGTATTTGACATTTTAATGACCAAAATAATTAATTTGCAAAACTTTGGGGTAATTTGGTAATTATAAGAAATATAATTTCTTGGGTTAAAATTTCAGATTTTAAGTATTGGTTAATTAAATAAATAAGTTTATTTAATTATTTCAAGAAAAATTTTTGAAATCAGAAAATTAAGTTTTCCGCGCTCCGCTGCGCCAACCCGTAATTCCTTATAAAACCCCAACAGTGTCTGTTGGACAATTATGACCCATAGCCTCACTATTTGTAAAAGACATTGTGATTTTTGTACAAATTAACTATGTGACAATGAAAATTGCTATTTTATCATTTTGTAATTAGATTACTTAAATACATAAAGGATAAAAGTCCTTATGATTTGTTCTGGATTATAAGATATGAGACAGTATCAATCCACTAAAGGTTTAATCATTAAATATCCATAGTCGTAGTATTATTGAGACTGGACATCGATAATGCGAAATAGGCTAGTATTACACTTGTGCGCGTTATGGAAGCTTAACGACATAGTTCTCATATATTTGGGTATTGGATACTCATGCAAGTGTAATAGGAGGTTCTGTTTACCGATGGTACGGAAACAGATTCGCTCTAGATAAACCCTTCAGAATCCCATTGGTAATATGACTATGTGTCTATGGGAATCTGAATCAGGATAAGTGTATTTGGTCTTAACCTGAGACTTGCATCGCTAATACTTGCGACAATCAGCACGCTTTGGTTTTGATCGTCCGGAGCTTTAATATGTTCTATGTACACCTCTTCTGGGTTTATTGAGAATCATAGTGTATTGAGTGTGATGTCAAGATGAAAGTATCACTTCAATCATATGGAGATGATGATCACGCAGGGATACAAAACTGGTACTCTAATATGTTGCAACTATCGGGATAATATGACAAGGTCATGATTATCCGATTAAAGAGACTAGTTGCTTGTGATCCGATATATGCTTCGTACGGGACAGACACAATTCCAGCCCCAGGACTAGCATGTGACATCCGATACTGAATCGCAATACGCAATACTTGGTATACTACGCTTGATGTAGATTATGTATTCCTTAAAAGAATATTTCTGGAGAATTGGGAAGGCACAGTGCTTTGCTAGAAGCCAACCATGTCTTGTAAATTGGTAAGAACGTGTTACCGGGTATGCACGAATTCGGATAGTCCGATGACCAGATTTACTTCCATCGTATCCAGGGATCTCATGGGTCGCTTCCCAAAGATTCACCGATGACGTTTGACTCGAACAGAATTAATTTAGAATTAATTATGAGAGAGAGAAAATTAATCTAGGATTAGTTGCGGCAATAATTTATCTGGGATAAAATTTGAATAGTAGAGAGAGTACGATTAATTTGGAATTAATCGATTAAATAATATATTTGATATATTAAATGAAATTAGATTTCAATACGGAATTAAAATTAGATTTTAATTCGGGCAGACGAATTAATTTAGAATTAATTCGTAAACGACTTTAATATTTAATTATGTCGCAACGACAAATTCGTTAATTTGGAATTAAACGAACCAAAGCCCGAGCGAAGTTGCGCATTGAGATTGTTCGACGTAAATTACGAATTTACAAGTGGTGGGACCCACTTGACTTACATCACACTTGTGACTAGTGATGGTAGTTGTTTTAGCTTGAGTGTAAAACTTACTTTGCTTGTTTTTTACTCAACAAACTTTGTATTTGTTTATTCATTTTTTGAATGACAAATACCAAATCTTGGATTTGGTATATCATAATTTGATTTTTGGAAAATCAAAAATACACAACACAAAAATTGAAAACATCTCTCTCTCTCTTTCTTGGCAAAAGTCGAGAGCTTCACTTCTCCTCCATTTGAATTTTGCTTAAAAGTTTCTTTGAGCTAGCACTTACAAGGAGTCAACCAAGGTGTTAGGGAAACAAATCCATGAGTTTGGAACACAAGGGAAAGGCTTGGAGCTCTTTTCAACATCAAAAAGTTGTGTAATCTCTACATCCAAGCAATTCGTTCAATGTAAGTATTTCCGCTACTTCTTTGCGTATTCACACCCATTTCATCTTAATAGATCCTTGGCATGTTCTAGGAACCCAACAATTGTATCAGAGCCAATTTTAAGCATGAAATATATTAGGGTTTATATACTTTAATTTGGATATTTTTGCTTAGAGCTTGTTTTGTCCAAATTGATTGTTTGGTTATGCTTAGATTATGATAACTTAGAGTTATGCATGATTAATTTTGAGAAAAATTGATTAGATTAATTTTCCCTAATTTGATTAGCATGGCCGAAAATTAGAACCCTAGATACTCATGGTGATTTTTGATTTTTTGGACCATTGGATGTGTTTAAATGCATGAGATATATTGATTTGTGATTTAATTGGATTGAAATCAAAATTGGTTAATATTATGCATGATTACCGTGAGATGAGAAGCATGGAATGAGGTTGATTTTGCTTCAATTGTGTTGGACATGAATTGAATATGTTAAAGCATGATTAATTAGGTAAATTGGTGTTTTGGAAATAGTAATTTAACTAATTAATTATGGCTAATACACTTTAATTAAAAATTATGATATTTGGAATATTGTAATTAAATAAATTAGCCTTTAATTTTGAATTGGGCTAATATTGTTTCATTTGGACTTAATGGGCTTGGTTGGGCCAAGTTAGTTTAGGACAATTGGATTGGATCCAAATTGGGCCTAAAATCATACCATAAAGTCCAAATAGAATAATTGGGCCTAGTGGGCCAAAATTAATTTTATGGCAAATGGTGATTCCTTATTGGGCTTTGGTTGCCAAAGTCCATGCCTTAAGAAATTAATTAAAAGGCCATTGGACTTTAATTAAATTGACATTTGATGTTAATTGGGCCTTTGAGACCCAATTAGATTGAATTTAGAATCTAAGTCTAAAAGGCACGAATATAAGTGTAATTATTTAATTTGGAATTAAATTAGAATTAGTATTGAATACAAATCAAATTTGATTTAATATTATAGTTCGATATAATTCAAGAATACTCACTTTGAGTACTTATTCTTAAACGAGTTGGACTCACGCAAATCAAATCGTTGTTTGAACATTGGATGATCATTAATTCAAAGATTAATTAATTGGATTAGATTGATTGAATAACATGCTTTGTATGAATACATGGATGTATTGTATGAATAATGTATATCGGATGGATATTAGATAGGTAAGGGCAATTTTTGGAAATTGTTGTAATAAATTTAGAATTTATTAAATTGGACCTGCGTGTCCAGCCTTATATCTCTTGACTCTTTGTACCTCTCTTCTTACCAATTCTCCTCAATGTAAATGAGATTTCTTTAATGTATTATGTAATTGGGTAGAAGTTAGAATAGTGCTAGCCGGGGAGAGGAAATGGAGAGATTTATTCTAGGAACAATTTGTTAAATATCCATCTGCATATCGTTATTATTTATTTCGCACCTTATTATGCTTTTAGAATGCATGCTTAAGGGTGTATGATGAGACCTAATCAAAGATAATAAATTGGTTTCCAATTTACACGAAAAACCCTCAAACAAATATTAAACGATTTCCTTCCATTGAGTGGTTCTCTCTCAAGATCCAAGATTGGCATTGGTTTGTTGGCCAAAGTCAAGATCAATGTCCATCGCAGATGTGTTTGAACCACGAAAGCTATGTTTCATATCGCATGTCTTGGGCAAGTTGTGACTTGTTGGCCAAAGTCAAGGTCACTTCTTGTTCATCGACATGGATTACGAAGCTTTCCCACTGTAAATGGGTCCCGCTTAACTGGAATCATTAAGCTTGTTGAGCCAAAGCCAAGGCTTAGTTGATTCACAGGAAAAGGTTAGGAAAATATATTGGATATATTGGCATATATATTGTATATATGTTTCGAACTTGGAGGTCCACCTACCGGATCTAGGAATTGGATGAGATCCAATTGATCTTAGAGATCTACCTAGTTAAATATCATACAGCTTGTTGGCCAAAGTCAAGGTTGTGTGTTATTTAACGGGATCTTAGCCCACTAGGAAACTAGGTTTCCCGAGTACTCAACAGAGGGTTAGAGGCTCGCAGAAAAATAGTGGGAGGCTAGTATTGAATTTTCAATTTCGTTCAAATACTTACCAATGCGCGTTTTTAAATTATTTTCATCATTATATATTTATTAGTTGGACTAATATTTTATTATTTTTTTGTAAACAATTGGACTGTACCCAAAAATCGTTAATTGAATAGTTAGACTATTGCAATTAAAATAGCCGGAAAGATCAACGTTAGAGACATTATCATGGGCGAAAATGTCTTTAATGGTGCGAACTTTCCTGACTGGGATATGAACCTCAGGATTATCCTGGGGGCCGAGAATATGCTTTATACGATAGAGAGACCTCTCGGGCCTAAGCCCGGAATTGAGCAGCCGCTTGAGCTTAAGCTTTGGAAGACTCATAACGATGACAACTCAACTGCTCAATCTGTCATGCTCGCTGCAATGACCCCTCAATTTCATCACCAGAACAAGGGATTGGATCCCTATACTATGATGGCAAAATTGAAGGACCTTCACCGATCTAACCTTAGATTGCAAATGTATGAATTACAGAAGAAGCTCTTTCACTCTCGAATGTCAGAGGGTACATCTGTCGAGCACTATGTGTCGCAGATGATTGCTGACATCAAACAGCTAGGTATAACCTTTGAGGCTGAGACTTCTATAGATTTGATCTTGCAGTCTCTTCCTAACAGCTGGAGTGGGTTCATCATGAAATACAATATGATGAACCAATACCATACTCTATGAGAGTTGATGGCAATGCTGCGAGAAGTAGAAAAAGAGCTTTTGAAGGGCAAAAAGCACGAGGCGCACTTCGCTTCGACATCTCAGTCAGCCAAGGCTTGGCCAAAGGCTACTGGAGGCGTGAAGAAGAATAGAAAGGGCAAGGCCAAATCATCAAAGTCTTTTGGGAAGACAGATGATAAATCCCAAGATGTCTGCCTACAGTGTGGCAAACGGGGTCATTGGAAGCGTGACTACCGTGAGTACAAGGTGTACTGTTGGATAATTATGACCCATAGCGTCACTATTTGTACAGATCATTGTGTTGTTGTACAAATTAACTATGTGACAAAGGAGATTGCACTCTTATCATTTGTGATTAGATCACCTAGATATATAAATGATAGGAGGTCCCTGTGATTTGTTCATGGATTGAGAATGATATGAGACAGTACCAATCCATGAAGAATAAATCATTAAATATCCATAGTCATAGCATTATAGAGATTGGACATCGATGAATGCGTAAAAGACTAGTATTACACTTGTGCGCGTTGTGAGAGCACAACTGCATAGTTCTCATATATTTGGGTATAAGATACTCATGCAAGTGTAATAGGAGGTTGTGTTTCACCGATGGTACATTAAATAACTTCGTTCTAGATAAGACCCCCTCGGAATTCCATTGGTAGTATGACTATGTGTCTATGGAAGTCCGAAATTACGGTAGGTGTATTTGGTCTTAACCTGAGACTTGCACCGCTAATACTTGCGACAATCAATATACTTTGGTTGAGGTCATCCAGGACTTTAACAGGTTCTGTGTACGCCAATGCTGGGTATATTGAGAATCGTAGTGTGTTGGGTGTGATGTCAAGACGGAAGTGTCACTCCAGTCATATGGAGTTGATGATCGCGTAGGGATACAGAACTGGTTCTCTAAATAAGGTTGCAACCGTCGGGATAATATGACTTGGTCATGATTATCCGATATTAAAGAGACTAGTTGCTCGTTATCCAATATATGCTTCATACGGGGAAGACACTGTACCAGCCCCAGGCCTCGCATGTGATCATCCGATACTGGACATAAATACGCAATACTATGTATAATACGCCAGATATAGATCCTTTATTCCTGTAAGGATATTTCCGGAGAATTAGGTAGGCATGGCGCTTTGCTAGAGGCCAACCTTGTCTTGTAAATTGGTATAAACGTAGTACGAGGTACTTACGTGTTCGGATAGTCCGACGACCGAATTTACTGCCAACATATCCGGGGATCTCATGAGTCACTTCCCAAAGATTCACCGATGACGTATGACTCGCACTCTAAATTAATCTAGGATTAATTAGAAGAGAGAGAAAATTAATCTGGGATTAATTGCGGAGATATTTTATCTGGGATAAAATATCAATTAAAGAGAGATAACGATTAATTTGGAATTAATCGATAAATTAATATATTTGATATATTAAACGAAATTATATTTCGACGCGGAATTAAAATTAGATTTTAATTTGGGCGAACGAATTAATTTAGAATTAATTTGTTAGCGACGTGAATAGTGATTTCGCTAGGTGTAATCATTTAATTATGACGCAACGGAAAATTCGTTAATTTGGAATTAGCGAACCCGAGCCCGGGATTATTTGCGAGCGCATTCGCATTTCGAATTCGAGTGCGGCATGCAAGTCAAATCAAGCATCAAATCGCTAGTCGCAACTAGCGTCACATCATTCGTCAATCAAGTGATGGATGTCTTTCACTTTGAGTGATTGACGCAAGTCACTATTCATGATTGATGGATTGATGTGTGTTGATGGAAGTGGTTGAAGCCATTAATGACTTGATTTTTGAAATCAAAAATTTAGTAAATCATTTTTATTTGTTTTTGGAAAATAAATAAAGTTTATTAGATACACTTTCCATCTAACACACACATCTCTCTCCCTTCTCTTTCTTCTTCCTCTCCACATGCCTAAGGGGCTCAAAAACCTTCTGGTTTTGCAGTTGTTGCCGAGAGAAAAGGGAAGCACTAGAGTGGGTTTTGTGGCAAAATCGCAAGTGCTAGCACACTTACGAGACATGCGAAGGTGATAGGGAAGTCTACCAATGAGCCGGGAACCATTCGACGAAGCTTGGAGCTTGACGAAGGACCTCCAAAGGCCGAAACCAGTGAGCTTCTCACAGCTCACTGCCGAACCAATGAAGAGGCAGAATCTGAAATTTGTGTTGCCTCCGCGTCGCTTAACCGATCGATGTAAGTATTCTGCGACTTCCTCGAATGTATTCACACATGTTCATGCTTGATTTATGATCCTTGGGACCCTAGAATCTCCAACAATGGTATCAGAGCGCATGGTTAAAAGCATGAAAAATGTTTAGGGCTTAAAATTGGGCAAACTTGATTTTGAGCATGATTAATGAAATTGGATTAATTAGTATGCTTAAGTATGTTTTAATTTAGGATTGATTGGATCAATTTGTTGAAATTGTGTTTGGAACAAATTTCCCCAATTTTTTGGTGTTGGCCGAAAATATGATGCCCTAAATGTCTTGGTGATTTTTGATTTTTGATAATTGGATGTGTTGGAAATCATTCGGGAATATGATTTAATGTCGATTGTGTAATTAATTGGATTGAATTCGAATCGGACGTAAAATCCCCAAATTACCGAGAACATAAGAGCATGTAATTGGGTTTGATTTTTGTTAAAATGTGTTGGACTTGTTTTAATGTAGATGAGCATGATTAATTAGCCTAATTTGTGTTTTGGAAATAATGATTTGGGTGATTAATTATGTTAATGCACTTTGATTAATTAAATTGTAAAATTGGATTTTAGTAATTTAGTTAATTGGGCCTTAAATTGGATTGGGCTTGAAATGTTGTTATTGGGCTTATTGGGCTTAGTTGTACTAAGTTGGGTTTAGGCAAATTGGATTGGATCCAATTGGGCCCAAAACTGCCTCCATAAAGCCCAAATACGACTTAATGGACCTTTAAAGTTTAATTGGGCCTAATGGGTCAAGATTGATTTCTAGGCTTATGGGGTAATTCCCGGATTGGATTTTGGTTATCGGTTTGATCCGAGTTGACTAAAAGTCCACGCCTTAAGAAATTAATTAAAAGCCCATTAGACTTTAATTAAATTGACGTTGGACGTTAATCGGGCTTTGAGACCCGTAACGATTAAATTTGGAATTTAAATCGTAAAGGTTCGTAAATAAAGTGTGATATTTAATTTGGAATTAAATAGCGAATTAGAATTGAATGCATATTAAATTGGATTTAATTGTGTAGTTTAATTTAATTCGAGAATTCGTACATTGAGTACTTATTCGCAAAAACGAGTTTGACTCGAGAGCAAAGTCAAATCATTGTTTGAACATTGGATGGTCACTAATCATCAGATTAATTAATTTGATTAGATTGATTGATAACATGCTTGAGTGAATACATGGTTGTGATGCATGAATAATGTATATCGGATGGATATTAGATGGGTGTGGCAATTTTAGAAATTGTTGTAATAAATTTGATTTATTAATTGGACCTGCGTGTCCAGCCTTATCACCTCCTTATTCTTTGTATTCTCTTCTCACCTATTCCCCTCAATGTAAATGAGGTTTCTTTAGAAGTTTAGTGTAACGGGTAGAAGTAAATACATGTGCTAGCTGGAGAGAGAAAGTGAGAGATTTGATCTAGGATCAATGTGTAAAATATTCATCCGCATATCATTATTGTTTTTCATATGCGCTTTATTATGAATTTAGAATGCATGTTTAAGGGTGTATGATGATGAGACCTTAACAAAGATAATAAATTGGTTGCCAATTTGCACTCGAAAAACCCTCGCAAAATATTAAGCGTCTTTCCTTCCATTGAGTGATTCTCACTCAAGATCCGAGACTGGCATTGGCTTGTTGGCCAAAGTCAAGGCCTTTGTCCGTCGAAGATGTGTTTGAATCATGAAGGCTTTGTTCCATATCAGTGTCTTGTCCAAGTTGTGGTTTGTTGGCCAAAGTCAAGACCACTTCTTGTCCATCGACATTGATTACGAAGCTTTCCATGGTCAATGGGTCACGCTTAACTGGGATCACTAAGTTTGTTGTGCCAAAGCCAAGGCTTAGTTGATTCAGAGGAAAAAAGGTTAGGTAATACATTAGATGTATTGGCATATATATAAGATATATGTTTCGGACTTGGATGTCCCCTACCAGATCTAGGAGTTGGAATGGATCCAATTGATCTTAGAGATCTACCTAGTTAATTATCATACAATTTGTTGGCCAAAGTCAAGATTGTGTGATATTTAACGGGATCCTAGCCCACTAGGAAACGCGGTTTCCCGAGTACTCGACAAAGGGTTAGAGGCTCGCCGAAAAATAGTGGGAGGCAAGAATTGAATTTGCAATACTCGTTTAATTACTTGCCATACGCGCTCAAACAAATATCATTCGTCGTCAAATAAATTAAATGTTAGTTGGACTAATATTTAAATGTTGTTTTATTTAATAGTTGGACTATATTCAAACTATTCATTTATAGTTGATTTTATAATTGGATTATAGTAATCAATATAATTGATCTTAATCTATTAAATTATAGTTGATTAAATAGTTGGACTATTGTAATCATTATAATAAATAGTACCTAAATCGTTGATTAAATAGTTGGACTATTAGAATCAAGATAAAATTGAAAGATTGGCATTTAAAACATAATCCTGGGGAAAATGTATTTAAATGGTTTAATTTTCAAAATTGGGAATAATTTCAGGATGGTCTTGGAAAATAATAAGTTATTTTATTTGATAAAATAATATATTAGGCCTAAAGCCCGGAGTTAAGCAAATAGAAGAGCATCATCTTTGGAAGATTAATGTGATGATAACTTTTGTGCTTAATCCATTATACTTACCGCAGTAGACTCCTTAATTTCTGAATCAGAACTAAGGATTAGATCCTTGAAGTATGATAAAGAAATTGAAGGATCTTCAAAGATCTACCTTAGATCTTAGAAGTACTGAATTGCAATACATAACTCTTGGAGAGTTAATGACTATTCTCAAGGATACAAAGTCAAAGTTTGCAATTAGGCAAGTAGCATAAGGCGCACCTTACTTCGATATTCCAGAAACCCGAGGCTTGGCCAAAGGCTACTGGAATGTGAAAAAGGGCAAATGCAATATCATTATAATCTTCTGGGAAGATAAATGACATATCCCAAAATGTCTGCCTAAATGTGGCAAACGGGATCGCAGAAGCGTGACTGCCGTTTGGACAAAGCAGACATGAAGGAATTGAAGACGAGCAAGGCTCTGACTTCAAATATGTTTGTCACAAATATATTCACTACTAGTATTAAAATTAGATTTTAGATACTTAGTGTGATATATATATATATATATTATATATATATATATATATTATATATATATATATATATATATATATTATATATATATATATTGATGTTCAGAATCTGTTTTGAACAGGATACTGACTTCAAGTGAGATTTAATATGCGAATTAGAGACGGGGCGAAAGTCGCTGTTTCAACCGTAGATACCTAAGTTTAGGAACTACCTTCGGGTGTGTACCTAAATTTGGAAACTGTTATAATGTAACTAGTTTGACTAGATACATTATCTTTATATCAGTGTTTAACCCGCTGCGAGTGAACCTTTATATTCTAGAACACTAAAGTGTTTCATTATATAAAGATGATATTGAGATAAACACATTAGATGTGAATAACAGCATTTATATTGTGAATATAAATAAATCTCAAATATATAACATGACAAACAATAGCTCAAACTGATTTGATCAGAAGAAACTAAATGTGGCATTGTTGTCTAGGACACAATCAAACAAAGACTCGTATATCCGCACTTTTGAAGAGTGGGTACTAGGACTAATTTGATCCCAATCAAATAAAGTCTATGAATCTAGTTTATTGGGCAAAGTGCCTAAAACACATTTACTTGGTAAAAGTGTAAATGTCAGTGATCTGTTAGCCCTAGTTCATAGTGAAGCAAGTGGGCCCATGTCTAGCTAGGCTAGAGGTGGATATAAATATTACGTGTCCTATACGGATGTGGCATCGCGTAATGGTTGTGTGTTTCTTTTGAAGAACACAAATCGGAAAATTTTACAGTTTCGACACGAAATAAATAAATAGATCGGCTATAGTATTAGACCGTAATGGAAAATACTTAAGCAATAAGTTTCTAAAATACTTGAAAGAGTATAGTATTCTTTCAAAGAGGACTCCTCCCGGAACACGTCAGTTTGACGGTGTGTCCGAACCGAGTAATCGAATTTTGTTAGACATGATAAGGTTAATCATGAGTCGCTCTGAGCTACCATTTCCTTCAACGGATACGTATAAACAGTGCAATAACTTATTTAGAATAAGGTTCCATAAAAATCTGTTTGACAGATTACATATTAGATATGAACAGGAAAGAAATCAAGTTTCACATTCCTGATAATTTGGGAATGCTAGGCATATGTTTGGATGATACCAAACTAAAACCCAAATTGGATAAGTGCCAATTGTTGGTTATCATAGGGATACCATAAATATAGTACTTATACAACTCACAAGAGAATAATTAGATTGTTGCTCGCCATACGGTTTTCCTAAGAGGAATACCGATATGCAGTGGTAAGTGGGAGGATAGTAAAACTCGATGAAAAATCGGAATAATACTATTCTAGGCACTGATTCCTAATGGAACAAAAATAGTTCATCAAGGATGAAACTATTCCAATAATCTTCGAATACACAAGAACCGCGTAGGTCGGAGAGAGTCAGAAAACATCCTAGGGTATGAGTTTCTGATCTCACCTCATTAAGATGTCTATCTTATTGAGGTATACCAACTGACTACGTATGAGGAAGTGATACAAGGTATCGACTCCCTATTATGACAAAGGGTCATAAGTCCGAAATGGATTCTATGTATATCAACTTAGTTTGGACACTAGTTGATATACCGCAAGGCATTGTGCCTATTGGTACTTTAACATTGTGTTGATTACGATTCAACATTTTACCTGTTGCCACGGTAAATCCATTTGGATAATGCTTGCTTAAGTTGCGTGTTTCATTTATGAAATATGTCAGCTTAACGGGAAAATCACTTTCCTGAAAAGGAAACCTTTTGGAGGATGTTTATAACATCCTGTCGGTTTTGTCGTACAATAACTAGCAAACAAGGTTTGCGGGTTATTCGATCCATGTTTGGATTGAAGCAAGCATAGGTTCTTGGAATTGTCGTTTTGATGTAATCATAATGATTTATGATTTAATTCAAAACGAAATGATTCTTGTGTATATAACGAGGTTAGTGGGAGCGCACTGACAGTGGCAGTCCTATAAAATAATGATAATATGTCATTTCTTGGAAATAATATTCCCATAATAACAATCGGTGAAAGCTTTGCTTTCAAGAAGACTCTCCGAGAAATCCGTACATTGAAAAATGTACGTGACCTGATGTCTCATACGCTTTGAGCATATGGATTCACAAACAGGCCAATCCGAGTGATAGCCACTGGATTGAAGTTAAGAACATCCGTTAGTATCTTAGAGATCTAATGATGCTGTCTTAATCTGTGGAGAAGGAGAACTTGAAGTGACTGGGATCAATGTAACAAGTTTCCTAAACCGATAAAATGACTATAAGTCGCAAACGGTACTATACAGTTTGAATAACGATACAGTGAGCTGGAAATCTTCCAAGCAAGATACTGTTACCGAATAAACAACAAATGCGGGTTATTGCTGCAGCTGAGGCAGCAATAGAAGCCTTCTGGGTCGATAATAAATCTAATTAGATTAGATATAATTATGTTAGCTGCTGAGCTAGGCTTGAGCACAGGCTAAAGAATTAATGGTCTCATCAACGATCCAGATACATACTTTGACTATTCATATGATTCGTTCGGATCATACATCGTGGCGATGTGATGATCGAATAAATCGCATCAAGATGATAATCATGAAAATCCGCTGACGAAAGTTTTTCTCAGCAGTTTGAGCCAACCGTATATAGTTCGGGTGTAAGACACTCGAGTGACTGGCTATAGGCCAAGTGGGAGATTGTTGGACAATTATGACCCATAGCGTCACTATTTGTACAGATCATTGTGTTGTTGTAAAAATTAACTATGTGACAAAGGATATTGCACTCATTTGTGATTAAATCACCTAGATATATAAATGATAGGAGGTCCATATGATTTGTTCCTGGATTGAGAATGATATGAGACGGTATCAATCCACGAAGGATAAATCATTAAATATCCCTAGTCAGAGCATTATCGAGATTGGACATCGATGAATGCGTAAAAGACGAGTATTACATTTGTGCGCGTTGTGAGGGCACAACGACATAGTTCTCATATATTTGGGTATAGGATACTCATGCAAGGGTAATAGAAGGTTGTGTTTCACCGATGGTACGGGAAACAGCTTCGCTCTGGATAAGACCCCCTCGAAATTCCATTTCTAGTATGACTATGTGTCTATGGAAGTCCGAAATCAGGGTAGGTGTATTTGGTCTTAACTTGAGACTTGCACCGCTAATACTTGCGACAATCAATATACTTTGGTTGAGGTCATCCAGGACTTTAACAGGTTCTGTGTACGCCAATGCTGGGTATATTGAGAATCGTAGTGTGTTGGGTGTGATGTCAAGACGGAAGTGTCACTCCAGTCATATGGAGTTGATGATCGCGTAGGGATACAGAACTGGTTCTCTAAATAAGGTTGCAACCGTCGGGATAATATGACTTGGTCATGATTATCCGATATTAAAGAGACTAGTTGCTCGTTATCCAATATATGCCGAGAGAAAATGGAAGCACTAGTGTGGGTTTTGTGGAAAAATCGCAAGTGCTAGCACACTTACGAGACATGGGAAGGTGATAGGGAAGTCTACTAATGAGCCGGGAACCATTCGATGAAGCTTGGAGCTTGACGAATGACCTCCAAAGGCCGAAACCAGTGAGCTTCTCAAAGCTCACTGCCGAACTAGTGAAGAGGCAGAATCTAAAATTTTTGTTGCCTCCACGTCGCTTAACCGATCGATGTAAGTATTCCGCGACTTCCTTGAATGTATTCACACATGTTCATGCTTGATTTATGATCCTTGGGACCCTAGAATCTCCAACACGCATGATGAGTGGTAAATCTATCACTATTTCCCACTCATTTAACCTAATATTTTGTATAGTTTCTTGAGTTTTGTGAATATTTTGATGTATTTTGTGTTATTTTGTAGATAAATAAAGTTTCAGGATATTCTGGAGGTGATTTGGGTCAAAACAGTGAAAATTGGACAAAAATGGCATTTTTGTAAATTTTCCTCGTCGCGACACCAAGCCTTCAGCGTCGCGACGTCTAACATGCGCCGAACAGTGCTAACGTGCGCCGGGTCCACAAATCAGAATCTGAGAAAAGTTTGACTTTGCTAAAATACGCCGTGCCACGTGTCACCATCACAGCCGATCTGCTAACATGCGCTGTGCCACGTGTCAAAATCCTACGGTGCCGACAGTCATCATCGCCACGTGTGCCATGTGGCATCCTACATGTCTCCATGTCATCAGCCATGTCAGCAAGTCAACAAGTCAACATTGCCACATGTCGTGCCACATTATGATCAGCCAATCAGGAAGTGTCACGTGTCGCAATCCTACGGTGCCGACAGTCTCTTTCCCACGTGTCGCCACGTCATCGCCACGTCACCGCCATGTCATCGCCACATCAGCATCAATCATTGAGTATCTAATCCTTATCTGACACGTGGCGGATAAGAATCTTAGCGACCAATCAGAAGCCGCCACGTGTCATAATAATTGAAGCCAAACCACCGCGTCACGTGTCACCTTATCAGCTTATCCAGAATCTTCAAACCGGTGAACCAGAGCATGCCACGTCGACAAAATCTGGCGTAGCGACGCTGAGGGCCCTGGCGTCGCGACGCTGGAAGCTTACCGAGGCCTATAAATTGAGCTCGAGATTTCAGAATTCAGTGCACCACTCTCTCTCTTATAATCTATCTAAAGAGAGAGTTTCTCTCTCTACTTTCTTTTAATTTTTAGTTTTTTAGTTTTTTAGTTTTGTAATTAATTTTAATTACGTGGTTGTTAATATAGTAATTTAATTTTTACTTTTTACTTTTTACAGTTTATTATTTACCATGAGGAGGTAACTCCCCCAGCTAGGGTGAAGGTAATTCTTTTACTGTTACTATTTAGATTAATCTCCCTTAAAATAATATATTCACTATTTAAAATATTGACTTAAAAAGGATACCGCCAGATTGGTCGGTGGTAATTCATTTTAATCTGGTTTAAACCTGACTAATAAAGGATACCGCCAGATGGTCGGTTGGTAATTTAATTTTGGTTCGCCTTTATGGCTGGTTGGACTTAATTTGACTTAATCAGGTTACCGCCTATATGACTGGTTGGAAAAGAATCACAAGTTTATATATTATTTTATGGGAGAATCTAAATTAGTAGTAGTAAAAGTAATTCATTTTACCTTAGCATTTTATTTATTGTAATTTACTTTTCAGTATTTACTTTACCGTATTTTTTCTTTATGTATTTTATTTTCAAGTTTTTACTAGCCATAGTTATGTGTTGTAACTAAATTATTTATCTGGGTTGTGATGAAATCCAATATCACCGTTTTATAAGGGTTAGTTTATAGCTTGGGTAATATAAAGATTTATTTATTGAGTCTTAAACTTAATGCTTTTTTCATTAACTGGCCATTAATAAAATTGATCTGGTAAATCTAAAATGAACTAGACATATGGATTTTAAGTTTCAGCCTTAGACTCAATAGCCCACGATCTTCCTTGAGGATAGATAACCCTTTAATAGATTTCCTTACAGGATAAGAATATACCTGTCGGGCGGGGGTAGCCATAATTGGACTTAAACTTAATGAATCTAGATAATTTGGTTGACATAGACATATGTTCAATTGGGTTAAACTGGGTATTTGTGTCTGACCATCGACAGAGGCTTACACATAATTTAGTGTTCAGGTTAATAAATCAATATATTACCCAACTTTAAGATAACCACTTCATCTTTAAAATGATATTGGAAGAAATCACAACCCTAGATAGTTTTTTAATATTGAATTTTCTTACAACCTATTTTCGACAATTTTATTTACTTGTTTTTAAATTTAGAGTCGTCACCATTTCAAATCAATCAATCAACTTGTTAGATATTAGTAATCATTTGACCTCATAAAATTAATAGTTAGAATTAAGTCCTCGTGGGATCGATATTTTTATACTACTTGAACGATACGTGGGCTTGCGTTATACGTGTGTGTTTACGCCGGTGAAGTTTTTTGCGCCGTTGTCGGGGACTTATTTATCTTTTACTATTAGTTTAGGGGTTAGATACCGTTACTTGTATCTAATTTCTTTTTACTTATTGTCGTTGTTTTCTTGTGTTTCAGGTTCTCAGAAACTTCATGAGACGAACCAGAAGCTTTGAACTACGACCGCTTGACCCAGAAATTGAAAGAACCATCAGACAGTGAGAAGGGAAAGGCGAGAAGGCCAAGAAGCTTTAGTCAACATGGACCCTGAACTTTGAACGTTGCACCACCAATTCCCATTCGAGACAGAACCATTCCGGTGGTTGACAGACTCATTTCTTGTTGTACTTCCTCCCTTACCAGCAAATGCGTGTGACATCAAAAAATGCATTCAGATGATTCAACAGTCAGTTCAGTTTGAGGGGAATGCAACTGAAGATCCTAATTCCCACATCAGCAACTTCCTGGAAGTTTGCGGCACTTTAACTACAACGAGCATCAGAAGAAGCAATGAGACTGCGAGTTTTTCCATATTCCCTGAAGGACAGAGCTAAAGTTTGCTACATTCACTACCAGCAGGTTCTATCACAACTTGGAACACTTTAGCCACCAAATTTCTTGCAAGTACTTTCCACCAGCCAGAACGGAAAGCGGGAATGACATCACATCCTTTGTACAACAAGATTCAGAATCCCTTTGCGAAGCTTAGGAAAGGTACAAAGATTTACTCCGGAAATGTCTTCACCATGAGATTCCAAAATGGCTTCAAGTCCAAACATTCTATAATGGGCTTTCTGGAATAATGAGAACCACAATCGTTGCTGCTGCTGGAGGAGCCTTGATGGCAAAAGGAGAAGATCAAGCCTGGGACCTAATCGAAGAAATGGCCAACAACAATTCCCGTTGGCCAACAGAAAGGAGCATGATCCAAAGAATTGCAGGAATTTATGAAAGTGGAGCCAATACAGCAATCAACGCCAGCTAGATCAGATATGCAAATTTATGAGACCTCTTACCACTGGATCCACAAGTTCACCATATGGAGGAGCACCAGAGTCAAACCAACTGAAGAAACGGTGAATTATGTCAACAATTTCAACAGACAAGGGAACAATCCATATTCCAACACCTACAACCCAGGGTGGAGGAATCATCCCAATTTTTCATGGAGCAAACAATTCAGGCCAACAGCAAGAACTATCCACCACCTGAATTCCAGCAACAGAACAAAGCCAGGAGCAGGCAAATGAGCCAGGAATAACAGAAGTGTTGACCCACTTGAAAAAGATAGAAGCAAAACACGACTCTCACGCAGCAAGATATGATGCTATGTTTCAATCCCAAGCAGCATTAATCAAGTCAATCTGCTTCTATTAAAGCACTGGAGAATCAATTGGACAACTGGCAAATGCTCAGAGTTACAGACCGCCAGGTACCCTTCCTAGCAACACAGAGCCAAATCCAAGGAACATGGAGAAGGAGCAATGTCATGCCATCATGTTAAAAAGTGGTACTGAAATCACAAAGATGTTGGAGCCAAAACAACTTCTGAGGAAGTTCCAAAAGAAACAAAGCAACAGATGGAGGAAAAAGAAGCAAAGGAAAAAGAACAGATCATTCCACTCCATATTTTCCTTAACGTCGAGAAGAACAAATTGGACAAGAAGTTTTCTGCGTTCCTGGAGATCTTCAAAAAGCTGCATATCAACATTCCTTTACAGAAGCGTTGGAACAAATGCCCGCCTATGCCAATTCATGAAAGATATTCTTTCACGAAACGGAGATTGGGAGATTACGAGACAGTAGCATTAACAGAAGAATGCAGTGCCATCATTCAGATGAAACTTCCCCAAAGTTGAAAGATCCTGGCAGTTTCACTGTTCCTTGCGTCAAAATAGGAGAACATAACTTTGGTAAGGCTTTGTGTGATTTAGGTGGCGAGTGTTAACTTGATCCTTTTTCTATTTTCAGGAAATTACAGATTGGAGAAACAATGCCCACTTCAGTCTCACTACAACTTGCTGATAGAACGCTCGTATTTCCAAGAGGCGTATTTGAAGATGTGCTGGTCAAGGTTGACAAATTCATTTTCCCAACAGATTTTATTGTCCTTGATATGGAGGAAGACGCAGACGTGCCAATCATCCTTGGGAGACCATTCTTGGCTACAGGTCGAACCATTATTGATGTACAAAAAGGAGAATTAAACCATGGGGGTACAAGACCAAGAAGTAACATTCAATGTTTTCAAGGCCATGAATTTCCCAGATGATGAAAAGAAGGAGGAATGTTTCAAACTCGATGTGATACACAGTACCATTCAGAACTTGATGAAAGACAAAGTTCTACTGACAAACTTAAAACATGTCAATTGCCTGTGGAGCCTAAAGATAAAGCGTCTTTTATACTGAAGGAGCCAATTCTTGCACTACAAGCAACAGAAGAGAAAAAGTTCCACCAGCTCAACGAATTGGAGGAATTTCATAATCAGCCTTTTGATGATGCCAAATTGTACAAAGAAAAGGGAAAAAAGAGACATGATGAGAAGTTAGTGCGCATACAACTGGAACCATGGCAGAAGGTACTGTTAAACAAATCAAGGGTGAAATTTTTCCCATGGAAGCCAAAATCACGGTGGTCAGGTCCATTTGTGATCACCAAAGTTTTACCAAATAGAGCCGTTGAGATACATGATCCTGACGCTAACAAAACTTTCAATGTTAAAAACAAGCGTGTCAAGCACTACTGGGGAGAATCATTGAGCGACAAAAAGAAAGTGTTACAGTTTCAGATCCAGCTTAACGTTCGAGAAGTCAAGTCTGGCCGACGACTCTAAATTAGCGCTCGCATGGAGGCAACCCATGCAATTTGTGTATATATTGTGATTTGGGGTGTTTTATTTTTGTGTGTTTAATTTTTGCAGGTTTAGTCATTTCAAGATGGAAGATGCTCACGCAAATCTTCACAAGCAATTTCCTTCTCTCCCTCAAAAATCTCTGATGAAAGTATACAAAGCTCGCTTGGAACAGATGAGGTTATTGACAATCCATGGTATTTCTAATGATATTTGTTGGGTAATGAAGCACGAGTCCGATTGGAAGGTGAGTCTTCTGACTCTTTTATTTCACATATGCCTGGTTTTGGAAGAAGCACCTATGCAAAGAAACGTAGAGCTAAGAAAATGGGTGTTTGTTTCAAATGTGCACGATTTAATTGCAACATTCGTTGTCGTTCTTTAGGAATGGTGTCTGATAATCGCGAAGACAAAATTAAATTCATTAGGGATGGCTTGAGTAAGGAGTCTGTAGATGAAATATCTTCAACTCTTGAGACGCATCCCAGTGGATATGTTCATATAGCCATTCGCAAATTACATACACAATTCCAAAAGGAAAGACAACTGTTAAGTCTCGGGAATCTGACTCGAAAAGACCCTGTTTTCCAATTTATAAGAAAATTGGATGGGAAGCTTGTCCCTGACGCATAGACGTCAATCAAGCCGTTACTTTTCTTGTAAATATTATATCTCTTTGTCTTTTCTTAATAATTGTGATTTGTTTTGTTGTTTTCTTTTATTTTCTCAGACAAGATCCAGACTTTTTGACCTTTCACGATTTCTTTTGTTGTTTAGCTAACAATCGTCCTTTGGAAGATACTTGTGCTATTATTACTCACCCTTTTTCAGGTACTATAAATTCAGCCCGTCATTGCTCTTTTGAAGGCATCCAGAGTTGAGAAAGAAATACATATAAAAAAATGGAAGCCACTTCCAGAAGACGAGTTGAAAACATCTGTGTGTTTTTCGGTAGTAGTGTTGGTGTTAAGCCACAATACATAGAAGCAGCACAGGAATTGGGTCGAGTCTTAGCTGCAAGAAATATGCACTTAATATATGGCGGAGGCAATCTTGGACTTATGAGGATCGTTTCAAAGGCTGTACAGGAAGGAGGCAGTCATGTTTTGGGAATCATCCCAAAACCCTTGGCAGAGGAAAATCTTATTGGATCATCAAACGGAGAGGAACTGATCGTGCCAGGTATGTCTGAACGACTGGTAGAAATGATTAACCGTGCTGATGCTTTTATCGCTTTGCCAGGTGGCTTGGGTACATTGGAGGAAATTTTTATAGTTCTATCTTGGGCGAACCTGAACATACACCAGAAACCGCTTGGACTGCTCAACGTTGATGGATTTTATGATTTTCTTTGTGTGTTTCTTGATGATGCTCGGAGAAATGGGTTCGTGTCAAAACCTTTGAAAGAACTCTTCTTTACTGCCAGAACTGCTCCGGATCTAATAAACCAACTCATAGCCTATGAACCACAAGTTGACCCTATCCTTTCAGAGATAAATTGGTCTGAGGACGATCGTGGTAAGAGGCGTCGAATTAATCTGGATCTTAACCTTTAATTTCCTGTAGAATTTCAGCTAACCAGGTACGACCTTCTTTACTCTCTTTTACTGTTTAAGACATTGGGGACAATATCTCATTTAAGTTTGGGGGAGAGAATTAGTTGATCAGTACCTTGTTTTTAGTTTGTGTGTTGTTTTTATTTTTAGTCCAAAATTTTTCGAAAAATACAAAAAATTGAAAAATTTTCAAAAAATTACAAAAATATTTTGTGTTTTTTGTGTTTTATTTTGACTAAAAATGTGAAATTGGTAAAGAGAGCTGAGTAAGAAGTTTCCACTCCTGAGACGTATCTCAAACCTATTTCGAAACAAGTTAATTTTGTTTATTTCATTTTGAATTATTTAATTTGTGAATTCTCATTAAAACGGACTAAAATGGATCTTCATATGCTCAGTTGACAGATATTATCAACATATATAGTAACATACGGACATGAGCTAAAATTGAAAAGTTTGTAATATTCAGTGCTCTAGTTTAATTGGAGAAACATCTCACAAAGCAATGGAGTAAAAAAAAAAAAAAAAAACGTCTGAGATCCGAGTTATTAAGTCTGTAAGGGTGTTTTAACACCTAGTGCCCTAAAGCCAACTGGTTTGGGAGTCACTGGCCCAAAGCTCGTTACATGAATCAAAGATGCTGCAAAAATATATATATATCTGAAGTCTGAGTAATTAAGTCCGTAGGGGTGTCTTAACACCTGGTGCCCTAAAGCCAACTGGTTTGGGAGTCACCGACCCAACACTCGCTACATAGACGGAAGGTATTGTATATAAATAAAAAATAGAGAAAAATCAAAGAAAAAAATCAGAAAATGAGAAAATTTATTCCATTGCTCCAAAAAGGTGTGAAATCTGATAGAACTTTAGGACAAAAATATTATTCTCTTATCAACTGCACTTATGACTGTTGTGGGCAAAAAAATAAGTTGTTTAATATTATGTTGGCTGTGTATATGGAGAATGGTAAAAATAATCGGAGAATTTACTTATTCAGTAATTTAGAATAAAACAAAACAACTAGTAACTTGGAGTAGAAGTTTCACCTGATTAGTCACTAACTTCTTTATTCTCTTTTCGCTTGTCTTTTTGCTTTTGTGTGCATTAGTTTTACTACATTTTTACTTTTGTAAAATGTTTGTGGGTATCATTGCTGTAAACCCTCATGAGACTACAACTCGTCCACTAGGGACATCTAGGGGTTTAAAGGCTTGTTGCATACGTTAAATGCAACCGTCATCCCTACGAAAGTGGCTTAGTTAATTTATTTATGTTATTTTACTCTATGTTTTGCTCGAGGACTAGCAAAATGTTAGGTTTGGGGGTGTGATGAGTGGTAAATCTATCACTATTTCCCACTCATTTAACCTAATATTTTGTATAGTTTCTTGCGTTTTGTGAATATTTTGATGTGTTTTGTGTTATTTTGTATATAAATAAAGTTTCAGGACATTCTGGAGGTGATTTGGGTCAAAACAGTGAAAATTGGACAAAAAGGGCATTTTTATAAATTGTCCGCGTCGCGACTCCAAGCCTTCAGCGTCGTGACGTCTAACATGCGCCGAACAATGCTAACGTGCGCCGGGTCCACAAATCAGAATCTGAGAAAAGTTTGACTTTGCTAAAATACGCCGTGCCACGTGTCACCATCACAGCCGATCTGCTAACATGCACAGTGCCACGTGTCAGCATCCTACGGTGCCGACAGTCACCATCGCCACGTGTGCCATGTGGCATCCTACGTGTCTCCATGTCATCAGCCACGTCAGCAAGTCAACAAGTCAACATTGCCACGTGTCGTGCCACATCATCATCAGCCAATCAGGAAGTGCCATGTGTCGCAATCCTACGGTGCCGATAGTCTCTTTCCCACGCGTCGCCACATCGTCGCCACATCACTGCCACATCATCGCCATGTCAGCATCAATCATTGAGTATCTAATCCTTATCTGACACGTTGCGGATAAGAATCTCAGCGACCAATCAGAAGCCGCCACGTGTCACAATAATTGAAGCCCAACCACCGCGCCACGTGTCACCTTATCAGCTTATCCAGAATCTTCAAATCGGCGAACCAGAGCGTGCCACGTCGACAAAATCTGGCGTAGCGACGCTGAGGGCCCTGGCGTCGCGACGCTGGAAGCTTACCGAGGCCTATAAATTGAGCTCGAGATTTCAGAATTCAGTGCACCACTCTCTCTCTTATAATCTATCTAAAGAGAGAGTTTCTCTCTCTACTTTCTTTTAATTTTTAGTTTTTTAGTTTTTTAGTTTTGTAATTAATTTTAATTACGTTTTGTTAATATAGTTATTTAATTTTTTACACCATGAGGAGGTAACCCCAGCTATGGTGAAAGGTAATTCTTTTACTGTTACTATTTAGATTAATCTCCCTTAAAAATAATATATTCACTATTTAAAATATTGACTTAAAAAGGATACCGCCAGATTGGTCGGTTGGTAATTCATTTTAATCTGGTTTAAACCTGACTAATAAAGGATACCGCCAGATTGGTCGGTTGGTAATTAATTTTGGTTCCGCCTTTATGGCTGGTGGACTTAATTTGACTTAATCAGGTTACCGCCTATATGGCTGGTTGAAAAAGAATCACAAGTTTATATATATTTATGGGAGATATCTAAATTAGTAGTAGTAAAAATAATTCATTTTACCTTAGCATTTTATTTTATTGTAATTTACTTTTCAGTATTTACTTTACCGTATTTTTACTTTATGTCTTTTATTTTCAAGTTTTTACTAGCCCTAGTTATGTGTTGTAACTAAATTAGTTATCTGGGGTTGTGATGAAATCCAATATAACTGTTTTATAAGGGTTAGATGATAGCTTGGGTAATATAAAGATTTATTTATTGAGTCTTAAACTTAATGCTTTTTTCATTAACTGGCCATTAATAAAATTGATCTGGTAAATCTAAAATGAACTAGACATAGGGATTTTAGGTTTAGCCTTAGACTCAATAGCCCACGATCTTCCTTGAGGATAGATAACCTTTTAATAGATTTCCTTACATGATAGGAATATACATGTCGGGCGGGGGTAGCCATAATTGGAACTTAAACTTAATGAATCCAGATAATTTGGTTGACATAGACATATGATTCAATTGGGTTAAACTGGGTTTTGTGTCTGACCATCGACATAGGCTTACACATAATTTAGTGTTCCAGGTTATAAATCAATATATTACCCAACTTTAAGATAACCACTTCATCTTTAAAATGATATTGGAAGAAATCACAACCCTAGATAGTTTTTAATATTGAATTTTCTTAAAACCTATTTTCGACAATTTTATTTACTTGTTTTTAAATTTAGAATCGTCACCATTTCAAATCAATCAATCAACTTGTTAGATATTAGTATCATTTGACCTCATAAAATTAATAGTTTAGATATTAAGTCCTCGTGGGATCGCGATATTTTTATACTACTTGAACGATACGTGCGCTTGCGTTATACGTGTGTGTTTATGCCGGTCAACCGCACATGAAGGAAATCAAAGCGAGCAAGGCACTGACTTCAGGTATGTAGACCCGCCACGGTTCCGGTTCGGAACCGGAACCGAACCGGAACCGAACCGGTTGGAACCGGAAGGTTCCGGTTCCAACCGGTTTCGGTTCCGGTTCCGGAACCGAACCGGAATGGGACCGGTTCGGTTGGGGTTCCACCCCAACTCGAACCGGTCCGAACCGGTGGAACCGTACGGTTCCACCGGTTCGGACGGTTCCAACCGGAACCGAACGGTTCCGGTTGGAACCGTCGGGTTCCTGTTGGAACCGTAGGGTTCCAACAGGAACCCTAAGGCCCCCAACGGCTACTAGTCGTTGGGGGCCTTATTACCCCAACGCAGTAGCCGTTGGGGGATGCAGCAGCAGGGAGCCGTTTGGCTCCCTGCCAAAAAAAAAATAAAATTAAAATTATAAAAAAAAATGTATTATATAAAATAAAAATTACTAATGTACCCCTAATAACGGTAATAAAACGGTTATATTTAGGGGCATTTTTGGTATCAAAAAAATTCTAAAATTCTATAAATAGAATTCATTTTTCATAATTTCATCACACCAATTTCTCAACTTTCTCATTTTCTATAAATCTCTTATTCTCAATCTTACTTCAATACAATTCTCTTATTTTAGTTGTTAATTAATTTGTTATCACATTCAGCATTCACATCGCAATTATTCAAATGGCAAGCTCATCCGAGAACATAATGTCAAATATGCCGACCCAAGAGAGCGGCCCCGTGTCAGTGCACAATCACGGAGAAGAGACGTTAAGGCTCGGTCCTCCGATATTTTCAAAATTCATTTTAATTTGGAACGCCTAGACGATGGTTCACAACGAGCAATTTGCAACTATTGTGGGGTTATCTATAAATTTTCTGGTGGATACAGAAATATGATCAAGCACATGGAGAAACATCATCCGGTTGAATTTGGCATTGATACGACGCAGACTCAAATGGCCAGGTACGCATCATCTAGTAGAGGTACGAGTAGTGTAGATTTATTTAAATATTCTGATGCAAAAAATAGAGATGAATTTGCGAAATTAACATGTATGGCACATCTTTCTTTAAGCTTTGGTGAAAAACTTCATTTTACTAATTACGTGCATAATGCTTTAAACCCTGCTGCATGTAGAATGACTCGAAATACAACAAAACGTCATATTTTCAAATTATATAAAGATGGTAAAATTATTTTAAATGAAATATTTAAAGAAATGAAAGGTCGTATTTCTATATGTTCTGATATTTGGAGTGACCATTGGCAAACACACTCATACATGGGTGTGACTTGTCATTGGATTGATGCATCATTTACCATGCAAAAACGACTCATTGCATTTAGAGTTTTTGATGACCAACATACTGCACATAATATTTATAGAATGATGAAGGTAATTTTTGATGAATATGGTTTAGGAGAAAAAATTTTAACAATTGGATTTGATAATGCATCTGCAAATACTGCATCCATCAATGATTTAAAAGAAATATGTCAACCAAATTTAGGGGGTCGATTTTTTCATATTCGTTGTACATGTCATGTCCTAAACTTATGTGTGCAAGACGGTCTAAAATTATTATCTCCTTTCCTTGATCCTATTAAAACGGCACTTAACTGTATTTGGTCATATTCTCAAGTTAGGAGGGAATGGACCAAGTTTTGTAAAATAAATGGTATTAAACCGATTAAATTTTCTAGAGATGTTCCAACACGTTGGAATTCTACTTATTTTCTTTTATGTCAAGCACTTCAATACAAAGATGCATTATGTAGTTTTTTTTCTCAACATGTTCAAAATATCACACTTTATCCTAGTCAATGGGATATTTGTGAAAGAATTTTAGATATTTTAAGAGTTTTTAATGATGCTACTTTGGTTTTTAGCGGTGTTTATTATCCCACTGCACATTTATTTCTTCTTGAAAGTTTGAATATTGTTGGCACTCTCGATGAACATGTTGACAGTGACAACCCTAATGATATTGTTTTGCTCGAAGCCATTACTGTTATGAAGGTAAAATGGTTGAATTATTTTAGAGAAATTCCTTTACTTTATCTTATTGCTGCTGTTTTTGATCCTAGATTTAAATTAGAAGGTTTGAATGGTGGTTTACAAGCTTACTATGGTTATTTAGGAATATTAGATGACATTGATATTACGAGCATAATGACGAATTTAAGAAGTGATTTAATTATTTTATTTAATGATTATATTGTAAGATATAACTTAGGAACAATAGGTCAATCTAGTAGCGAACCGGTAATTCAACCAAGACTTAGCGCAGGGGATCGTTGGTTATTGCAACGAAATAAAAAATCTAGGGATACGACAACAACTAATAACCCTGAATTAGATAATTATTTATCTACAAATTTTGAGTTTTCTAATGAAAGTTTATGCAGTAAAAATTTTAAAATCCTTGAATGGTGGAACCGGCATCAAAATATATATCCTGTTTTCTATTATTGCTAAAGAGATACTGGCAGCACCTATTTCCACCGTTGCGGTTGAGCAAGCCTTCAGCTTGGGAGGTAATATATTGGAAGCTAGGCGATCTTCATTACATCCAAGCACTCTAGAAGCAACAGCTTGTGTGGATGATTGGACTCGAGCTGATCTGAGACAACAAGAAGATGCCCCCGATGATTTTGAAGATTTGTTCGATAATGCTTCTGCATCAAGTGCAAGCGGAAGCTGCGGACCCGGAGCCGAAGGATCAACTGATAATGATGATTGATAATGTAAAATTATAATTTACAAAGGGGATATGTCTTAAACTTGTAATGGAACTACGTGAGCTTTGATTCCTCTCACCTTTGGAGGATACGTAGGCAACTTAAATTTTAAAAAATTTAAGCTCAAGCTCTTCAATGTAATAAATTTTTTTTTATTTATAAATTTAATCTCATTTTTTTAATTAATAATTTTTTTTTTTTTATTTAATGATTTGACTCCTCTTATTTTTTATTTTAATTAAATTAAAAAAAAATAAACCGAACCGAACCGGAACCGAACCGTTCGGTTCCGGTTCGGTTCGACTTTCCGGTTCCACTTAAGTGTGGAACCGGAACCGAACCGGATTTAACCGGTTCGGTTCCGGTTCCACACTTGTGGAACCGGAAACCGGCCGGTTCGGTTCGGTTCCGAACCGGAACCGAACCGCCGCCGGGTCTACAGGTATGTTTGTTATTGAGATAAACATGTCTACTTCTAGTTTTAAAAATTGGATTTTTGATTCTGGTTGTGGTACTCATATATATACTGATGTGAAGGATCTGCAGATTAGCAGGAGACTGACTTCCGAGAGATAGACCTCCGAGTTGGAAATGGGACTAGAGTCGTCATTTTGGCTGTTGGGACCTATATTTTGGAACTACCCTCGGGGCATGTACTTACTTTATCAGACTACAATTATGTACCTAGTTTGACTAGGAATATTATTTATGTATCTTGCTTAGCCCAATGTGGGCATACTTTTGTATTCATAAACACATGGTGTTTTGTTTATAAAAATGATATTGAGATATGTAGTGCTGATGTTAGTAATGGTCTTTATATTTTGAATATAAATCAATCTCAAACATATAACGTAACAAACAAAAGGCTTAAATTAAGTAACAAAGATGAAACTTATATGTGACATTTTCGTCTGGGATACATTAACAAGACTCGCATATCCACACTTTCGAAGAGTGGGTACTTGGACGGATTTGATCCAAATTCATATGACGTCTGCGAATCTTGTTTATTAGGCAAAATGCTTAAAACACCTTTTAGCGGTAAAGGTGCACGTGCCACCGAACTGTTAGTCCTCGTTCATAGTGACGTATGTGGGCCCATATCTAGCCAGGCTAGAGGTGGATATGAATACTTCGTAACCTTTACGGATGATGCATCGCGTTATGCTTATGTTTATCTTATGAGACACAAGTCGAAAACCTTTAAGAAATTCAAAGAGTTTCGACATGAAGTAGAAAAACAGACCGGGAAAAGTATTAAAATATTACGGTCGGATTGTGGTGGAGAATACTTGAGCAATGAGTTTCTCGATTACTTGAAAGAGTATGGTATTCTTTCACAGTGGACTCCTCCCGGTATTCTTTCACAATGGACTCCTCCCAGAACACCTCAATTAAATGGTGTGTCCGAACGGAGAACCCGAACTTTGTTGGACATGGTAAGGTCTATGATGAGTCGCACAAAGCTACCAATTTCCTTCTGGGAATATGCATTGGACAATGCAATACTTATTTTGAATAAGGTTCCATCAAATTTTGTTAAACAGACTCCATATGAAATATGGACAGGAAAGAAACCGGGTTTCTCATTCCTGAGATTTGGGGTTGCTGGGCATACGTTAAATGTTTGGATGGTACTAAACTAGAACCCAAATCGGATAAGTGTCTATTTGTAGGTTATCCTATGGAAACCAAATGATATTACTTCTACCACCCATAAGAGAACAAAGTATTTATTGCTCTACATGTGGTTTTCCTCGAAAATGAATTCCTAAATGCAGTGGTAAGTGGGAGGAAAGTAGAACTCGATGAAAGTCGGAGTGATACTGTTCCTGGTACTGATTCCTTAACGGAATACGAACAATTCATCAGGGATGAGACTGTACCACAATCTTCTAATACACAAGAACCGCGTAGGTCGGAGAGAGTCAGAAAACAACCTGAGAGGTATGGGTTTCTGATCTCACCTCATGTAGATATTAATCTTATTGAGGATAATGAGCCGGCTACGTATGAGGAAGTGATACAAGGTATCGAATCCAGTTTACGGCAAGATGCCATGAAATCTGAAATGGATTCCAGTATGCCAACCAAGTTTGGACATTGGTTGATGCACCAGAAGGCGTAAAGCCTATTGGTTGCAAATGGGTCTTCAAGAAGAAGACCGACATGGATGGCAACATACAAACGTACAAAACTAGGCTTGTAGCGAAAGGGTATCGTCAACGACATGGTGTCGATTACGACGAAACTTTTTCACCTGTTGCAATGATTAAATCCATTCGGATAATGCTTGCTATTGCTGCATATTTCGATTATGAAATATGGCAGATGGACGTCAAAATCACTTTCTTTAACGAAACCTTTTGGAGGATGTTTATATACAACAGCCTGACGTTTTTTCGTACCAAAATATGCAAACAAGGTTTGCAAGTTAAATCGATCCATTTATGGAATGAAGCAAGCATCGCGTTCTTGGAACCAACGTTTTGATGAGATCATAAAAGAATATGATTTCGTTCAAAACGAGGATGATCCTTGTGTATATAAGAAGGTTAGTGGGAGCACACTGACATTCATTATCCTTTACGTTGATGATGTATTGCTTATTGGCATTCCCATGCTATAATCGGTGAAACCTTGGCTTTCATTAAAATTCTCCATGAAAGATCTGGGAGAAGCAGCCTTTATTCTGGGAATAAAGATCTAACGGGATAGATATAGAAAGCTGCTTAGACTCTCCCAGAGCACGTACATTGATAAAGTGTTGAAGAGATTCAACATGGATCAGTCTAAGAGATGATTGTTGTCAGTGTCACATGGCATCACTCTATATAAAGACATGTGTCCTAAAACTCAAGATGAGGGAGACAACATGAGTCGGATCCCGTTCGCTTCTGCAGTCGGATCGATCATGTATGCCATGATATGTATGCGACCTGATGTCTCATATGCTTTGAGCATGTGTAGTCGCTATCAGGCCGATCCAGGTGATGGTCACTGGGTTGCGGTTAAGAATATCATTAAGTATCTTAGACGAACTAAGGATGCATTCTTAATCTATGGAGATGGAGAACTTGAGGTAACTGGGTTTACCGATGTAAGTTTCCAAACAGATAAAGATGACTCTAAGTCGCAATCCGGGTACATATTTTGTTTGAATAACGGAGCGGTGAGCTGGAAATCTTCCAAGCAAGAGACTGTTGCCGATTCAACAACAGAAGCGGAATATATCGATACAGCAAAAGAGGAAGTTTGGATCCGTAAATTCTTAATTAGATTAGGAGTACTTTCGTTAGCAGCTGAGCCCGTTCCTTTGTATTATGACAATAACGGGGCTATAGCACAGGCTAAGGAACCACGGTCTCATCAATGTTCCAAGCATGTACTTCGATGTTTCCATCAGATTCGTGAGATCATACATCGCGGCGATGTGAAGATCGAGAAGGTCGCATCAGATGACAACATTGCAGATCCGCTGACGAAGGCTATTCCCCAGCAAAGGTTTGAGCGACATGTACATAGTTCAGGTGTTAGATACTTGTTGATTGGCTATAGGCCAAGTGGGAGATTGTTGGACAATTATGACCCATAGGATCACTATTTTGTAAAAGAAATTGTGGTTTTTGTACAAATTAACTATGTGATAAAGGAAATTGTTATTTTATCATTTTTTAATTAGATTACTTAAATACATAAATGATAAAAGTCCTTATGATTAGTTCCGGATTATAAGATATGAGAAAATATCAATCTACTAAAGGTTTAATCATTAAATATCCCTAGTCGTAGTATTATCGAGACTGGACATCGATAATGCGGAATAGGCTAGTATTACACTTGTGCGCGTTATGGAAGCGTAACGGCATAGTTCTCATATATTTGGGTATTGGATACTCATGCAAGTGTAATAGGAGGTTCTGTTTACCGATGGTACGGAAACACCTTCGCTCTGGATAGACCCTTCGGAATCCCATTGGTAGTATGACTATGTGTCTATGGGAATCCGAATCAGGGTAGGTGTATTTGGTCTTAACCTGAGACTTGCATCGCTAATACTTGGGACAATCGGTACGCTTTGGTTTTGGTCGTTCGGAGCTTTAATAGGTTCTATGTACGCCTCTTCTGGGTTTATTGAGAATCATAGTGTATTGGGTATGATGTCAAGATGGAAGTATCACTTCAGTCATATGGAGATGATGATCACACAGGGATACATAACTGGTATTCTAATATGTTGCAACTATCGGGATAATATGACAAGGTCATGATTATCCGATTAAAGAGACTAGTTGCTAGTGATCCGATATATGCTTCGTACGGGGCAGACATAATTCCAGCCCCAGGCCTAGCATGTGACATCCGATACCGGAAAGTAATACACAATACTTGGTATACTACGCTTGATATAGATTATGTATTCCTTAAAAGAATATTTCTGGAGAATTGGGAAGACACGGTGGATGAGTGGTAATCAAAAGAGTAAAGGAATCAGAAAGAGCAATCCTTAGAAATGAGAAATACCACTCATATCGAGCTTCCCACCGTACTAGAAAAGGGAAAATTAGTAGGAAAGAAACACTTGTACCAGAGGTTCAGTAGTACCATGACTTAACATAAATATGGAACTTCCAGCGAAGAAAAGACTTAAGAGGTTCAAAAAACTGAGAAAAGTAATAAATCTAAGTAACAGAGAAATGTTTTGAAAGGAAAAATTCAAAGAGAACATGGTAGGGTTTTGAGAGAGCATGAACCTTAAGAAGGTTCCCAGTGAAAACTAGTGTGACCAATGAACATAAATCAATCAGGAGTAATGTTGAGGAAGGTAAATCAGATAGTTCATAGCCGTAATACCTTAATGTGAAAGACCAAATACTAGAAATGTAAATAAAATAGAGCCCTAGGATTATAAATGAGCAGCATGTGCAACTGGAACATGCATAGTTAGTGAGACCACCACGACCAAGAAGAACTTTAGGACCAATCCCTACCCTCCCAGCTCTCGTTAGAAAACAACATTAAAGATGTACCTTGATGTTGTCCCGATGATATTCCTAGAAATAAGTGAATTTGTGGCGTACTACAATATCCTATTAGGTATGGAAAATGAACTTTGGAAGATAATATCCTCAGATAAGAAGATAAAGTTATAGATCACAGAAGTTCCAGGTATAGAATAGCCAGAAGAGAAGAAGAAAAGAACTCTAAGAAAAAGATCTAGAAGAAGAATTGTCTAGATGAAATGATGGAAAGAGAAAATAATAGTCAAACAATGACATAAATACATAGTGTATTGGGTATGATGTCAAGATTGAAGTATCACTTCAGTCATATGGAGATGATGATCACGCAGGGATACAAACTGGTACTCTAATATGTTGCAACTATCGGGATAATATGACAAGGTCATGATTATCCGATTAAAGATACTAGTTGCTAGTGATCCGATATACGCTTCGTATGAGGCAGACACAATTCCAGCCCCAGGCCTAGCATGTGACATCCGATACCGGAAAGTAATACATAATACTTGGTATACTACGCTTGATATAGATTATGTATTCCTTAAAAGAATATTTCTGGAGAATTGGGAAGACACGGTTGATGAGTGGTAATTATATCACTATTTCCCACTCATTTGACAAAATATTTTGTATAGTTTCTTCAATTTTATGAATATTTTGATGTGTTTTATGTTATTTTATAGATAAATAAAGTTTCAGGATATTCTGGAGGTGATTTGGAGCCAAAACAGTGAAAAAGAACATAAAAGGGCATTTTGGTCATTACGCGCATCGCGATGCCTAACGTGCGCCGCCAGTTTGCTAACGTGCATCGGGGACACATGTCAGAATCTGAGAAGTTTGACTTTGCTAACTTGCACCATGCCACGTGTCACCATCACAACCGATCTGCTAACGTGCGCCGTGCCACGTGTTATCATCCTACGGTGCCGAAAATTGCCATCGCCACATGTCGCCATGTGTCACTCCACATGTCAGCCACATCATCGTCCACATCACCAGTTGACCGAGTCAACGTACCATGTCACCGCCACGTCATCATCAGCCAATCACAGCGTGCCACGTGTCATCATTCTATGGTGCCGACAATCACTATCGCCATGTGTCGCCACGTCAACGCCACGTCATCGCCACATCAGCATAATCATTGAGTTGCCAGCCGCCTTGCCACGTGTCACCTTATCACCTTATCCGCAATCGCCAAGTGTCAGATAAGAATCTGAGCCGACCAATCACAAGCTGACACGTCAATGCATCGCGACGCAAGAAGAAACGTGCGCGTCACGACGCACGACCTTTATTGACGCTTATAAATAGAGCTCGAAATTTCAGTTTCAGATGTACCTTCCTCTCTGAATTCTCTGATGTAAATAGTGAGTTTTCTATCTAGTTTCTTTTAATTTTAGTTTTGTAATTAATTTTAATTACGTTCTGTAATAATAGTAATTTACTTTCTTTATTTTTACAGTTTTTACTATTCAACATGAGGAGGTAACTTCCCCCTGCTAGGGTGAAAGGTAATTCTTTTACTATTGCTATTTAGATTAATCTCCCTTAAATATAATATATTCACTATTTAAAATTTGACTTAATGAGGATACCGATATATTGGTCGGTTGGTAATTCATTTTAAACTGGTTTAAACCTGACTAAGCAAGGATACCGCCAGATTCGTCAGTTGGTAATTAAATTTTCTTACCACCTAAATGGCAGGTTTATTTTGGTTCGGCCTTTATGGCTGGTTGGACTTAATTTGACTTAATCAGGTTACCGCTTATATGGCTGGTTGGTAAAATATTCACAAGTTAATTTATTATATTAAGGGAGATATCTAAATTAGTAGTAGTAAAAGTTGATCCTTTCACCTTAGCATTTTATTTTATTTTAATTTACTTTTCAGCTTTCACTTTACCGCAATTACTTTTCAGCATTTTTACTTTATGTCTTTTATTTTACTAGCCCTAGATATGTGTCGTAAGTAAGTTAGTTATCTGGGGTTGTGATGAATTCTAATATCACCGGTTTATAAGGGGGTATTTTATAGTTTGGGTAATTTAAAAGTTTACTTATTAAGTCTTAAACTTAATGCGTCTTGTTAATTGGCCACTAATAAGATTGATCTGGTAAATCTAAAATAAACTTGACAAATGAATTTTAGGTTTCAGCCTTAGACTTAATAGCCCACGATCTTCCTTGAGGATAGATAACCCTTTAATAGATTTCCTTACAGGATAGACATATACATGTCGGGCGGGGGTAGCCATAATTGGAACTTAAACTTAATGAATCCAGGTAATTTGGTTGACATAGACATATGGTTCAATTGGGTTATACTGGGTATTTGCGTCTGACCATCGACAAAGGCTTTCGCATAATTTAGTGTTCCAGGTAAATAAAACGATTTATTACACAAACATGAAATAACCACTTCATCTTTTAAAAGATATTAAAAAGATTCACAACCTATATAGTTTCCTAATATTGAATTTTCTTAAACCTACTTTCGTGCAATTGTATTTACTTGTTTTTAAATTTAAAATCATCACCATTTCAAATCAATCAATCAACCGGTTAGATACTAGTAATTATTTGACCTCATAAAATTAATAGATTAGGTATTAAATGTTGGGTTTCTAGTTAGTCCCAAGATCTATTTCAAGCAAGAAATTATGTGCGAATACAACAATGAAATATGACGGAATCATACTTACATTGATCGGTTATGCGATGCGAGGAACAACAAAATTCTTCAAGCTTTGGCTCCTTGAACTCTCGGCTTTCTTCAAAATTTTGAGCTCCATTTTCGGTCAACTCCATGGATGAATCTCCAAGCTCCAAGCTTTGTGTGGTGATTCCATGCTCATGAGTTAGTTCCCTATCACCTTAGGATGACCCTTTTATGTGCTAGCAATGGAAAGATTTGTCACAAATCTTCCTCTTTGTTCCTTCAATGTCTTGGCCAAGCAAGACTTGGAGAAGGGAAATGGCCCTAGGCCGAATAGTGAGAAGAGAGGAAGAAGGCCCCTTGGCCGAATATAGAGGAGTGAAGAGAGAATAAGAGTTGTGTTTAATTTTTGTTATCTAATACCAAAAATTTGAAAGTCAAATACCAAATAATAAAATAATGGTAAATGTCTTTCAAGTCACACAACCACCACCATCAATCAATAGTGACATGTTGTCAATCACTCAAAGTGACTAGACATCACATCAATCAAAGTGACCAATGATTTGACGCTTGATGTGACTTGTGGGCCGCACTTAAATTCGAAATGCGAGTGCGCCCGCAAACACTCCCGGGCTCGGGTTTTCTAATTTCGAATTAACGAATTTTCCGTTGCGACGAAATTAAATCAAATTTAATTAAATAATTATACCTAGCAAAATTACTATTCACGTCGCTAACGAATTAATTCTAAATTAACTCGTTGCCCGAATTAAAATCTAATTTTAATTCCGCATCGAAATCCAATTTCATATAATATATCGAATATATTATTTTATCGATTAATTCCAAATTAATCGTTCTCTCTCTTTAAATAATATTTTATCCCAGATAAAATATCTCTGTAATTAATCCCAGATTAATTTTCTCTCCCATATAATTAATTTTCTCTCCATGAGATCCCCGGATATGTTGGAAGTAAATCCGATCGTCGGACTATCCGAACACGTACGTACCTAGTACTACGTTTTTACCGATTTACAAGACATGGTTGGCTTCTAGCAAAGCATTGTGCCTACCCAATTCTCCAGAAATATTCTTACTGGAATATGTGATCTATATCAGGCGTAATATACGTATTATTGCGTATTTCGATCCAGTATCGGATGTCACGTGCAAGGCCTGGGGCTGGAATTGTGTCTGCCCCGCACGAAGCACATATCGGATCTCTGGTAACTAGTCTCTATAATCGGATAAACATGACCTAGTCATAATATCCCGATAACTGCAGCATATAAGAGAACCAATTTAGTATCCTACGTGATCATCATCTCCACTATGACTGGAGTGATACTTCCATCTCGACATCACACCCAATACACTACGATTCTCAATATACCCGGACAAGGCGTACACATAACCTGTTAAAGCTCTGGACGACCAAAACCAAAGTATATTGATTGTCGCAAGTATTAGCAGTGCAAGTCTCAGGTTAAGACCAAATACACCTACCCTGATGCGGACTTCCATAGACACATAGTCATACTACCAATGGAATTCCGAGGGGTCTATCCAGAGCGAAGCTGTTTCCGTACCATCGGTAAACACAACCTCCTATTACACTTGCATGAGTATCTTATATCCAAATATATGAGAACTATGTCGTGATGCTCCCACAACGCGCACAAGTGTAATACTAGTCTATTCCGCATTATCGATGTCCAATCTCGATAATACTACGACTAGGGATATTTAATGATTAAACCTTCATGGATTGATACTGTCTCATATCATCTCAATCCGGAACTAATCATATGGACCTTTCATCATTTATACATCTAGGTAATCCAATTACAAATGATAAAAGGGCAATTTCCTTTGTCACATGGTTAATTTGTACAACAACACCATGATCTGTACAAATAGTGATGCTATGGGTCATAATTATCCAACAATCTCCTACTTGGCCTATAGCCAATCACTCAAGTGTCCTACACCCGAACTATGTACGGTTCGCTAAAACTTATGCTGAGAAAATGCTTTTGTCAGTGGATTTACAGTGTTATCATCTGATGCGATTTATTCAATCATCACATCGCCACGATGTATGATCCGAACGAATCAGATGAATATTTGAAGTATATATATGGATCGTTGATGATACCATTAATTCTTTAGCCTGTGCTGTAGCCTAGCTCAGCTGCTAACAGAACTACTCCTAATCTAATTAGGATTACTATCGATCCAAAAGGCTTCTATTGCTGCCTCAGCTGCAGCAATATTCCACTTTTATTGTTTATACGGTAACAGTATCTTGCATGGAATATTTCCAGCTCACTGTTATGTTATTCAAACTGTATAGTACCTTTCTTACGACTAATAGTCGTTTTTATCGGTCAGGAAACTTGCAGCAGTGAACCTAGTCACTTCAAGTTCTCATTCTCCATATTTTAAGAAAGCATCATTAGTTCCTCTAAGATACTCAAGGATATTCTTAACATCAATCCAATGACTATCACTTGGATTGGTCCGATTGTGACTCCATATGCTCAAAGTATGTGAGACACCAGGTGGCGTACATTTATTTCAATGTACGAGTTCTCGGAGAGTATTAACAAATGAAAATCTATTCCAGTAGATCTTTATTCCTAGAATAAAGGTTGTTTCTCCCAAGAATTCTACGGAGAATTTTTCATGAAAGCCAAGCTTTCACCGATATTATATTATGGGAATATCATTTCCAAGAAATGATATATCATCATTATTTAGGACTTTCACTGTCAGTGCGCTCCCATTAACCTCCTTATATACACAAGAATCATTTTCGTTTTGAATTAAATCATATACCATTATGATTACATCAATACGATAATTCCAAGAACACAATGCTTGCTTCAATCCATCCATGGATCGAGTTAACTTGCAAACCTTGTTTGCTCGTTTTGATACGATAAAATCATCAGGATGTTATAAACATCCTCTAAAAGGTTTCTGTTAAGGAAAGCAATTTTGACATTCTGCTGTCATATTTCATAAATGAAACATGCAGCATCAGCAAGCATCATCCAAATGGATTTAACCATGGCAACAAGTAAAAGGTTTCGTCGTAATCGACACAATGTTGATAACGATACCTTTTCATTACAAGCCCAGCTTAGTACGTTGGTATGTTGCCTTCCATGTATGTCTTCCGGTACAACGACCAGTGTCCAAACTTGGTTGGTATACATGGAATCCATTTCAGACATCATGACATTTTGCCATGATAGGGAGTCGATACCTTGTATCACTTCCTCATACGTAGTCAGTTCATGTTCCTCAATAAGATTGACATCTTTAAGAGGTGGGATCAGAAATCCATACCTCAAGTTGTTTTCTGACTCTCTCTGACTCACGCGGTTCTTGTGTATTCGAAGATTATGGTACAATTTCATCCTTGATGAACTGTTTAATCTTCCATTAAGGAATCGGTGCCTGGAACAGTATTACTCCGATTTTCATCGAGTTTTACTTTCCTCCCACTTACCACTGCATATAGGTATTCCTCTTAGGAAAACCGCATGGCGAGCAATAATTATATTGTTTTCTTATGAGTTGTATAAGTACTATACTTTGGTTTCCCTAGGATAACCTGTAGGGGTTATTAGGGGGTGAGTCCGGTAACGCAGCGGAAGCGGTGAAAATCCGATTTTCAGATTTCAAAACTTTTTCTCGGATTAATTAAATAAACATATTTATTTAACATTCCAATAATCAAATTATGAAAATAAATTCAATAAAACATTTTTAGGTGAATTTACCGAAATACCCTTGCTTTGTATTTTTGTCCGTTTTAGTCCGAAATTGGTCCAATCAATTTTGAATGATTTTAAATCATTTCTAAGATGAACTTATGATGTTCAAAACACCAAAGCAACCAAAATCCCCAATATTTGACTCCAATGCCGTGAGCACCAATTGGTGCCCATTTTGTGCATTTTGCACTTTCATGCTTCAAGACACATCCAAATGATATCCAATCAAAATGAAACTTTATATGCATCATATACACACATAAATACACAACATATATGAAAACCCCCAAATTTGGAATTAGTCATGAACCCTAATTTTTCAATTTTCTCAAATTGGACAAATTAGACCAAATACATTAAATCAATTACTTCAATCATCATTCTTCCATCCAATCCAAGTCTCAACACAATGAAACAACTCAAGATCAAATCTAGGTCATTTAAGAGTGGGTCAATAACTCTAGATTAGCAACATGGTTTCCAAAAACCTTAAAAGAATGCTTACAACTACAATAGTCACAAACTTCCTTCATTACACATGCTCAACACTTCCAACAAAACTTCCATCCAACTAAAACACAAAGAATAAAGAAAAGAATAACTTAAGAACATCATAAGATGTAGCCTAGATCATAAGGAACATTTTCCTATCTAATAGTAAGTTGAGAAAACTTACTAAATCCAAGCCTTTTCTTTGATTTTATCATTTCTCCTTCACAAGCTTCTTTGGTTTTCTTTCAATGGAGTTTAGGTTAAAGTGTATTAGGTTATTAAGTGTAAAGTGAAATGAAAACAATATATACTTGTTAAAAACAAGCCTTGGCCGAAACTAGCAAAGGCAAAAACAAGTTTTTTGTAATTTCATTTTCATTTCAACTTAATTTGGTCAACTTGATTAAATATCTCAAAAAACACTTTATTAGATATTTAACTAAAGTCAACAAAGGCAACTAACATCATTTACTTAATATATCCTAATGTAAGATATTTATATTTTAATTAATTTAATCATTTAACAATTAAATAATTAATTAATTAATCAAATACAAATATATTAAATATATGTATAATATTTACATTAAATATTAAAAACATATATTCATTTAGGATATAAGTCAAATAACTCATTTTTACTATTAATTAATGTGTATTAAATTAATCAAGTATTAAATGTAAATACACAATAATTAGGCAAATGACTATCTAGTCCTTTTAGCACGTATCTTGCGTTTAACCTTTAAACGACTTTATAAATAATCAATATTATTTATTAATGTTGCTCTAGTGCTCTACGAGTATGTTTCATTATTGAGACTCTCTAGATTTAGGTATATCCGTCACGAAATCAAATTTCGTGTCCATAATCTATCCACTCGTAGATTATGACGATCACGGATAATCTCGCTGAACCATACAGGTCGAGGTCATGGCAAATGTATAATTCCTCCGTCACAGGTATCCGGATGAATCCCAGAGATATAGATGTAAACGTCAAATCTCTATCGGGATTATCCAGTCGACTATTCTATTAGCAATCTCAAAAGAATGTTTAGAACTAGCTTCTAAACTTTACCACGGGCCCACAGATTTATCTGATTGCTAATCATATGGACTACCTATGCTCTGGTACACAGAACTGACGGATCCTATCTTGATACACATAGGACACCCTGAGGATCTGTCTACACCCAACGAACAGGCGGAGGTCTGATCTAAATAGATCGGTGACGTGACTGCCATCTAAGTGTAGAAGATGTCTCATGTGCCCACAATGGCATCTCAAGTCTAAGAATCACAAGTGCTACTCAACCCAAGAAGATTCTTATTGACGCTGGTGTACCATCCATTAAGAATCTTCGGTGAGTCGTTCAGTGTTTATCCGCTATAAACACCTACACGTCTATACTAGTCTCCAAGACTAATGGTTCATTGAGAAACCATTGGAATCATATATTCCAGTATACGACATGTATCGGTCTCAACGGGTTTACTATACTGACCAAGTAGTGTAAACCTTGACCAGGAACTGTCTCAGAATGACAACGTCATGATACTACTCAATGTCCGTTGCGACGCTTTTGCAACTGTATCATGACTAATCATTCTAGGGTCATTACGTCTTTACCATATAGAAATATAGATTATATTATAGAAACTGTATATATTATTCATAATAATAATGTTTTACAGAAGCATTTAACAGAAATACAACCGGGAATTGGCGCTCTGAGCACCAACCCCAACATAACCTACAACTTAGGCACTTATCCGATTTGAGTTCTAGTTTGGTATCATCCAAACATATGCCTAGCATACCCAAATCTTTAGGAATGAGAAAACCCGGTTTCTTTCCTGTTCATATCTAATATGAAGTCTGTCAAATAGATTTTTAATGGAACCTTATTCAAAATAAGTTTTACACTGTTTAAGCTTATCCTTGAAGGAAATGGTAGCTCAGAGCGACTCATGATTAACCTTATCATGTCCAACAAAATTCGGTTTCTCGATTCAGACACACCGTCAAATTGACGTGTTCTGGGAGGAGTCCTCTTTGAAAGAATGCTATACTCTTTCAAGTATTTGAGAAACCTATTGCTTAAGTATTTTCATCATGGTCCAATCATGGTGTTAAATACTTTAGCCGATCTGTTTGTCTACTTCGTGTCGAAACTCTTTGATTTCATCAAAAGTTTCCGATCCGTGTTTCAAAAGAAACACATAACCATAACGCGATGCCACATCCGTAAAGGTCACGAAACATTCATATCCACATCTAGCCTAGCTAGACATGGGCCCACTTATGTCACTATGAACGAGGGCTAACAGATCGATGGCACTTTTACTTTTACCAAGTAAAAGGTGTTTTAAGCACTTTGCCCAATAAACTAGATTTGTAGACATCATTTGAATGGAATCAAATTCGTCCTTGTATCCACTCTTCGAAAGTGTGGATATACGAGTCTTGTTAATTGTGTCCCAGACAACAATGCCATATTTAACTCTCAACTGATTAATTAAGTTTAAGCTATTAGTTTGTCTTGTTATATGTTTGAGATTTATTTATATTCAAAATATAAATACTATTATTCACATCTAATGTGTTTATCTCAATATCATCTTTATAAAATAAAACACTTTAGTGTTCTAGAATATAAAGGTATACCCACAACGGGTTAAACCCTGATATAGAGATAATGTTCCTAGTCAAACTAGTTACATTGTAACGGTTTCCTAATTTAAGTACACACCCGAAGGGTAGTTCCTGAACTTAGGTTTCTACGGTTAAAACAACAACTTTCGTCCCGTTTCCGATTCGTAGATTAATCTCAACTGAAGTCAGTATACTGCTTTTCAGCAGATTCTGCACACCAGTAAATATTTATGTACCACATCCAGTATCTAAAATCCAATTTTAATACTAGTAGTGAACATGTTTATAACAAACATATTTGAAGCCGGAGCCTTGCCCCTCTTCAATTCCTTCATGCCTGCCTTGTCCATACAACATTCACGCTTCCAGTGACCCCGTTTTCCACAGTTTAGGCAGACATTTTGGGATATGTCATTTGTCTTCCCAGAATATTATAATGACTTTGCCTTTGCCCTTTTCCACACCCCATAAGCCTTTGGCCAAGCCTTGGCCTTCTAGAATATCGAAGTAAGAAGCGCCTTGCGCTTCTTGCCTATTGCAAACTTTGACTTTGTCTCATTGAGTATAGCCATTAACTCTCTAAGAGTTTACTATTGCAATTTGTTCTTAAGATCTAAGGATAGATTATGACGATCCTTCAATTTCAATATCATACTATAAGGATCTAATCTTAGTTCTGACTAAGAAATTAAGGAGTCTTTGCGGCAAGCATAATGGATTAAGCACTAAAGTTATCATCACATGAATCTTCCAAAGATCATGCTCCACTATTTGCTTAACTCCGGGCTTAGGCTCGAGACGTCACTCTATCAAATAAAGTAACTTCTCGGTTTTCAGGACTATCCTGAATAATTTTATTCCCATTTTGAAAATTAAAGTCGTTTAAATACATTTTCACCCAGGATTATGTTTTAAACACTAATCTTTCAATTTATCTTGATTGCTATAGTCCAACTATCCAATCAACGATTTTAGGTACTATTCATTATATTGATTACTATAGTCTAACTATATAATCAACTATAATTTAATAGGTTAAATTCAATTATATTGATTACTATAATCCAATTTTAAAATCAACTATTAATTGAAATTGTTTGAATACAGTCCAACTGTTTAATTTAAAACAACGATTAATTATTAGTCCAACTAATATATTAATGTAACGACGAAAAATTGAAATGAGCGCGTATGGCAAGTAACTAAATGAATATTGCAAATTTAATACTTGTCTCCCACTATTTTTCGGCGAGCCTCTAACCCTCTGTGGAGTACTCGGGAAACCTTGTTTCCTAGTGGGCTAGGATCCCATTAAATAACATACAATCTTGACTTTGGCCAACAAATTGTATGATAATTAACTAGGTAGATCTCTAAGATCAATTGGATCCCATCCAATTCCTAGATCCAGTAGGTGGACTTCCAAGTCCGATACATATATCTTATATATGCCAATATATCCAATATATTGCCTAACCTTTTTCCTCTGAATCAACTAAGCCTTGGCTTTGGCATAACAAATTTAGTGATCCCAGTTAAGCGGAACCCATTGACTATGGAAAGATTCGTAATCAATGTCGATGGACAAGAAGTGATATTGACTTTGGCCAACAAATCACAACTTGGACAAGACACCGATATGGAACAAAGCCTTCATGATTCAAACACATCCGCGACGGACAAAGGTCTTGACTTTGGCCAACAAACCAATGCCAATCTTGGATCTTGAGTAAGAATCACTCAATGGAAGGAAAACACTTAATATGTAGTGAGGGTTTTTCGCGGAATTGGCAACCAATTTATTATCTTTGTTAAGGTCTCATCATCATACACCCCTAAACATGCATTCTAAACACATAATAAGGCGCGTAAGTATATAAAATAATAATGATATGCGGATGGATATTTAACACATTGTTCCTAGAACAAATCTCTCCATTTCCTCTCTTCCGCTAGCACAAGTATTACTTCTACCCAATTACATAACATTTATAAAGAAACCTCATTTACATTGAGGGGAATAGGTGAGAAGAGAAATACAAAGAGTAATGAGGTAATAGGCTGGACACACAGGTCCAATTAATAAATTCTAAATTTATTACAACAATTTCCAAAATTGCCCTCACCCATCTAATATCCATCTGATATGCATTATTCATACATCGCATCCATGTATTCACACAAGCATGTTATCAATCAATCTAATCCAATTAATTAATCTGATAATTAATAACCATCCAATGTTCAAACAACGATTTGATTTTGCGCGAGTCCAACTCGTTTTGCGAATAAGTACTCAAAGTACGAATTCTCGAATTATATTAAACTACAACATTAAATCCAATTTAATTTGTATTTAATACTAATTCTCTATTTAATTCTAAATTAAATAATTACACTTTATTAATGAACATTTACGACTTAGATTCTAAATGTAATCGTTACGGGTCTCAAAGCCCAATTAACATCCAATGTCAATTTAATTTAAAGTCCAATGGGCTTTTAATTAATTTCTTAAGGCATTGACTTTTGGTCAATATGGGTCAAACCCAAATACCAAAGCCCATTTAAGGAATCACCCTTATTTGCCAAGAAACCAATTTAGGCACAATTATTATTAAAGGTCCATTAAGTCATAATTGGACTTTATGGATATGGTTTTGGGCCCAATTGGATCCAACCAATTAGCCTAAACCAAACTTAGCCCAACCAAGCCCATTAAGCCCAATTACAACTTTACAAGCCCAATTCCAAATTTGGCCCAATTAATTAAATTACCAAAATTCCAAATTTCATAATTTAATTAACCTAAAGTGTATGCCATAATTAATTAACCAAATTAATATTTCCAAAACACCAATTAGCCTAATTAATTATGCTCATTATCATCAACACATGTCCAACACATTTGAATCAAAAAATCACATCATTTTCATGCTTTAAGCTCACGGTATTGATAGTGATTTCTTTGTCCGATTCGGTTTTAATCCAATTAAATCCAATTCAACATTACCCAATGTTTTCCAACTCATCCAATGATCAAAAAATAAAAAATATCATGACATTAGGGCATTGCATACATTCGGCCAAGCCTCACATATTGGGGAAAAATTGATCCAATCAATATTTCATGAAATTGATCACAAATAACTCTAAGTCATTCATTTACAAGCATGCTCAAACAATCAATTTCACTCAAACATGCTCAAATCCAATTTACCCAAATTTTACCCTAATTTCATTTCATGCTCAAAATGGCTCTGATACCATTGTTGGGTTTCTAGTTAGTCCCAAGATCTATTTCAAGCAAGAAATTATGTGTGAATACAACAATGAAATATGGCGGAATCATACTTACATTGATCGGTTATGCGATGCGAGGAACAACAAAATTCTTCAAGCTTTGGCTCCTTGAACTCTCGGCTTTCTTCAAAATTTTGAGCTCCATTTTCGGTCAACTCCATGGATGAATCTCCAAGCTCCAAGCTTTGTGTGGTGATTCCATGCTCATGAGTTAGTTCCCTATCACCTTAGGATGGCCCTTTACGTGCTAGCAATAGAAAGATTTGTCACAAATCTTCCTCTTTGTTCCTTCAATGTCTCGGCCAAGCAAGACTTGAAGAAGGGAAATGGCCCTAGGCCAATAGTGAGAAGAGAGGAAGAAGGCCCATTGGCTGAATATATAGGAGAGAAGAGAGAATAAGAGTTGTGTTTAATTTTTGTTATCTAATACCAAAAATTTGAAAGTCAAATACCAAATAATAAAATAATGGTAAATGTCTTTCAAGTCACACAACCACCACCATCAATCAATAGTGACATGTTGTCAATCACTCAAAGTGACTAGACATCACATCAATCAAAGTGACCAATGATTTGACGCTTGATGTGACTTGTGGGCTGCACTGAAATTCGAAATGCGAGTGCGCCCGCAAACACTCCCGGGCTCGGGTTCGCTAATTCCGAATTAACGAATTTTCCATTGAGAGGAAATTAAATCAAATTTAATTAAATAATTATGTCTAGCAAAAGTACTATTCACGTCGCTAACGAATTAATTCTAAATTAACTCGTTCGCCCGAATTAAAATCTAATTTTAATTCCGCGTCGAAATCCAATTTCGTATAATATATCGAATATATTATTTTATCGATTAATTACAAATTAATCGTTCTCTCTCTTTAAATAATATTTTATCCCAGATAAAATATCTCTGTAATTAATCCCAGATTAATATTCTCTCTCTTATAATTAATCCCAGATTAATAAAGTGTGAGTCATACGTCATCGGTGAATCTTCGGGAAGCGACCCATGAGATCCCCGGATATATTGCCAGTAAATCTGGTCGTCGGACTATCCGAACACGTACGTACCTAGTACTACGTTTTTACCGATTTACAAGACATGGTTGGCTTCTAGAAAAACACCGTGCCTACCCAATTCTCCAGAAATATTCTTACTGGAATATGTTATCTATATCAGGCGTAGTATACGTAGTATTGCGTATTTCGATCCAGTATCGGATGTCACGTGCAAGGCCTGGGGCTGGAATTGTGTCTGCCCCGTACGAAGCACATATCAGATCTCTGGTAACTAGTCTCTATAATCGGATAAACATGACCTAGTCATAATATCCCGATAGCTGCAGCATATAAGAGAACCAGTTACGTATCCTACGTGATCATCATCTCCACTATTACTGGAGTGATACTTCCATCTCGACATCACACCCAATACACTACGATTCTCAATATACCCAGACGAGGCGTACACAGAACCTGTAAAGCCCTGGACGACCAAAACCAAAGTATATTGATTGTCGCAAGTATTAGCGGTGCAAGTCTCAGGTTAAGACCAAATACACCTACCCTGATGCAGACTTCTATAGACATATAGTTATACTACCAATGGAATTCCGAAGGGTCTATCCAGAGCGAAGCTGTTTCCGTACCATCGGTAAACACAACCTCCTATTACACTTGCATGAATATCCTATACCCAAATATATGAGAACTATGTTGTTATGCTCCCACAGCGCGCACAAGTGTAATACTAGTCTATTCCGCATTATCGATGTCCAATCTCGATAATACTACGACTAGGGATATTTAATGATTAAACCTTCGTGGATTGATACTGTCTCATATCATCTCAATCCGGAACTAATCATATGGACATTTCATCATTTATACATCTAGGTAATCCAATTACAAATGATAAAAGGGCAATTTCCTTTGTCACATAGTTAATTTGTACAACACCACCATGATCTGTACAAATAGTGATGTTATGGGTCATAACTGTCCAACATTAAGTCATCGTGGGATCGATACTTTTTATACTACTTGAACGATACGTGCGCTTGCGTTATATGCGTCTGATTACGCACCGGTCAACGGTGTTTTGCTAGAAGCCAACCATGTCTTTTAAATTGGTAAGAACGTGGTACCGGGTACACACGAATTTGGATAGTCCGATGACCGGATTTACTGCCAACATATCCAGGGATCTCATGGGTCGCTTCCCAAAGATTCACCGATGATGTTTGACTCGAACAGAATTAATTTAGAATTAATTATGAGAGAGAGAAAATTAATCTATGATTAATTGCGGCAATAATTTATCTTGGATAAAATTCGAATAGTAGAGAGAGAACGATTAATTTGGAATTAATCGATTAAATAATATATTTGATATATTAAATGAAATTAGATTTCAATACGGAATTAAAATTAGATTTTAATTCGGGCAAACGAATTAATTTAGAATTAATTTGTAAGCGACTTTAATATTTAATTATGTCGCAACGGCAAATTCGTTAATTTGGAATTAAACGAACCCGAGCCCAAGCGAAGTTGCGCGTTGAGATTGTTCGACGTAGATTCAGAATTTATAAGTGGTGGGACCCACTTGACTTACATCACACTTGTGACTAGTGATGGAAGTTGTTTTAGCTTGAGTGTAAAACTTGCTTTGCTTGTTTTTTACTCGACACACTTTGTATTTGTTTATTCATTTTTTGAATGACAAATACCAAATCTTGGATTTGGTATATCATAATTTGATTTTTGGAAAATAAAAAACACACAACACAAAAATTGAAAACATCTATCTCTCTCTTTCTTGGCAAAAGCCGAGAGCTTCACTTCTCCTCCATTGGAATTTTACTTAAAAATTTCTTTGAGCTAGCACTTACAAGGAGTCGACCAAGGTGTTAGGGAATCAAATCCTTGAGTTTGGAACACAAGGGAAAGGCTTGGAGCTCTTCTCAACATCAAAAAGTTGTGTAATCTCTACATCCAAGCAATTCGTTCAATGTAAGTATTTCCGCTACTTCTTTGCGTATTCACACCCATTTCATCTTAATAGATCCTTGGCATGTTCTAGGAACCCAACAGTGTCCAACACCAAGAAATGGAGCCTTTGTCATCTTTCCTTGGATACATGACTCACAAATCGAATTAGGATCTAAGGTAAGATTTTCAATCAAACCACTCTTTACCAATTTGGATTTACGTCTAACACCTATGTGGCCCAATCTCATATGTCATAATTCAGTATTATTTAATTCGGATTTCCTACTTATGTTTTCCTCTACATTAAAGACATCTCTATATGTTTCCAAAATATAGTGACCGTTAGATAAAGAACATTAATATTTCAATAAATTATCTTTATCATATAAACATAAAGCTCCATCTTTAATGTTTATTTTATATCTCTCTTTATCTAATATTGACAGTGAAATTATTTGTCTGATAAGTGATGGTACATAATAACAGTCTTGTAAATCTAATTTACATCCATTGGTGAGATCTAGAACAACCGTTCTTATGGCCTTAATATCCAATGTCTCGCTATTGCCAACTCTAAACTGGATCTCCCATTTATTCAACCTTCTTCTAACCCTCATGACCTGTAAGGATTTATAAATATAAATAGGACTGCCAGTGTCTAACACTTATCCAATATTTACATCTAAGGCTAATGAGATATCAATAATAGGAAAAATACAAAGCGTACCTGAAGGTCCTGCTTTTTCTTTCAGTTCTGGATAATCATTCTTCCAGTGTCCAGACTTCTTACAATGTAGATATTGATCACGAGCTACTTGCGGTTTTGCACTTTTACGCTATTGGAGTTATTCTTTGAAATCTTTTTCTTCTTCATTTTGATTTTCTTTGACTTCCTAGAAGTCTTTAAAGAGCTAGCTCCACCATGGAGGTACAAAGTGAGGTTGTATTTCCTCAAATCATGCTACGTCGTGTGTAATATGTTATGAAGTTCTTCATAATTGGCTTGCATCGAGTGCATATGTAATTTTAATACAAAGCCAACATAAAATCCAGGAAAAAGAAGACGGAATCAAATTACGACCTAATCGTTCATCAATCACAGTGCCTTATCGGTCTAAGTATCAGATCTGGTCGATCATGTTCAAAACATGAATGCTGACAGCACCTTCATCCATGAGTTCAACATGAAACAATTCCTTAGACTTCCGATATAGCTTTATCTCTTGATTTGACTCAAACAACTCATTGAGAGTTCGCATAATGCTCCAAGCATCCGGTACTTCTATATATTTTCTGAATAAATCTGGAACCATCGATCCTAAAATTTAGGATTTCACCTTAAGGTTATCATCCTTCCATTTTTCAAAAATTTCTCGCCCTTCAGGAGTGGAGTCAGGATCGATTTCAACAGGCATTGGATTGATAGTTACATAGGTTGACTTTTCAAACTCCAAGACAATGTGAATGTTCATTTCCCATTTGAAATAGTTCTCTGCTCCTTTTAGTTTATTAGAATCCAAAAGTCTCATCAATGGATTTGCGGCAAAAATCTACAAGACAACATTTTAAACAGTAGCAGAATATTTTTCATTTCAAAATAATAACACTAATTAATTATGGAATTTTAAATCTATTAGCGCCCTCTCACTATTTTACGTAATTCTGTAATATCCCTTAAAGGAAAAATAGAAATTTGACTATCAAAATTTCATAGCGGGAAGTGGATCCCATGATATTTACTTCAGTCTCACACTAATGACGGTCTTGGCCTTTATAAACTCATTAGGTAGACCTCCAAGGTCAATCACATTCATGTGACTCCTAGTTTGATCCTGAATTGTTTCTTATCCTCACACTATCGACGGTCTTAGATTAATACGTATTCCAAGTGTATACTTTTCAATGTGCACTAATGAGCTTCATATGTACACCCTCAAAATAATGACGGTATTGGGTGACTGCGTTAACTCATCACGCTACATCTAATATTTTACAGAAACGACCTAAGTTCTGAGCACTTATACCATCACAATAATGACGATATTGGATATAAGGAGTAAGAACTCATTCATCTCCGTATTGACAAGACATACCTTCTAATAATGCTCCAACATTATAATAATATTACTTAAAATAAAGTAATCACCTAATCATGTGAGATTTATGACAATCAAGTCATTAACATAATTAGGTCAAAATTTTAATTTAAAACATGCAATACATATCCAATATGACTTATGCATAATTAAATTAAAATAAAGAGGCATATATTCAAATGCATGTCGAACATGCAACATATGTTGTGTGGTTAAGCCTTACTACTGATACCATTTTGTTGGGGGCAGATGTGAAACCCCCAGGGTCGGATCGGCGCCCCACACAGCGGAAGTGGGTCTAACCCATGGATATCTAGCATAGGTATATTTTCAAATATTTTTATGTAAAACTACATTCTGCTTCGAGTCCGTAGGAAAAAATGGTGACCAAAACGGAGTCCGGAAACTCCAGAACTGAGAAAATAAGTTTCAGTATGTATCAGCTCTAAGCATCACGACGTGGGAGCTTGGGCGTCGAGACGCGCCAAAGTACGAGAGCAACTATGAGAGTTGAACGTCTAGGCATCGCGAGGCGGAAAGGTTGGTGTCGCGACACTCCTAAGTCTGATGCTCAGTGTCGCGACACTGGGAGGTCAGAGTCGCGACACTACCCTAGACAGTGAGCATTTTTCAACTTCAAACCATTACTAAACACTTCCAATCTTCTCCTAATACTTCAAATACACATAAAATCTAATTTTAACATCATAACCACCATCAACACATGATATGCAACTAGTATACATGTATTCTAAATACTTACCTAGCAAACTTAAGAGAAGTTCAAACTTACCTAGCAAGCTTGATGCAAAGATCCAATCTCCTTCTTTTTGTTCAAATGGTCGGAGAACTTCCAAAGGTTTGCTAGCTTGACTCAATGATCCAATCTTGATTCCAATGTAGTCGATGGTAACACACATATTACGCAAGCGCACATATCGCTCAAGTAGTATAAAATGTATCGATCCCACGAGGACTTAATACTTATGCTATTAATTAATTGAAGTTAAATATCTACGAGAATCTAATTGATTTATTTTTGGTTGGATGATGGTTTTTATTTAAAACAAGTAAATAAAACAGTGTGAAAGTAATTTAAGGAAAATCAATATTATAAAGCTATCTAGGGTTGTGAATCCTTCCAATATCTTTTAAAAATGAAGTGATTATCTCATGTTTGTGCAATATATCAGTTTATTAACTTGGAACACGAAAATATGCAAAAGCCTATGTCGATGGTCAGATGCAAACACCCAAAGTAACCCAAGTATCATATGTCTGTGTTAACCAAGTTACCTTAATTCATTAAAATTAAGTTCCAATTACGGCTACCCCGCCCGACATGTATATGTCTATCCTGGAAGGAAATCTACCTAAGGGATATCTACCCTAAGGTGAGATAATGAGCTATTGAGTTTAAGATTGAAACCTAAAATCTCTTTGTCAAGTTCATTTTAAGTTTACCATATCAATCTTATTAGTGCCAGTTAATAAGAAGCATTAAGACTAAGACTCAATAAATAAACCAAAATATTACCCAAAACATAAAATAACCAACTTATAAATCGGTGATATTAGAATTCATCACAACCCTAGATATGGTATTTAGTTACAACACATATCTAGGATTATTAAAGACATAAATAAATAAAACAACATAAAATAAACTTGGAAATTAAAAAGGTAAAACAAAACAATAAAATAAAATGATGGGGGTTAGAGGATCCACTTTTATTACTTCTAATTTAGAAATCTCTCTTATTATAATATATAGATTTGCATGACATTACCAACCAACCATATAGACAGTATCCTGATTAAGTCGGATTTTTTATTGATTCCAACCGACCATAAAGGCGGTATCCAATTAAGACAAGTTAAAATCAATTTAATTAAGTCCAACCGACCATAAAGGCGGTATCCAATTAAGTCAAGTTTTAAGATAGTTTATATATTATAATTAAGGGAGATTAATCTAAATTATAATAATAAAAACTTTACCTCTCACCCCAGCAGAGGGAAGTTACCTACTCATACTTTAAAGTACAATAAAGAAAGATTTACTACTTAAAATAAAAATTAAATACAAGAAAGCTGTAAATAAACAAACAAGATACTATCTTCTTAGTATTCTTAAGGAAATCTCCAGAAGAAAGTGTGAAAATTTCAAATGAATTCGGCCTAAATTTATAGGTAAATTTTATCCTTGCGCATCGCGACGCATAAGCTTGTGCGTAGCTACACGCTGTTAATTCTTGACACATGTACGCGGCTTTGACGAGATGATGACATGTGGCTGTCGGTAGCAATATTGGCTCAGCGTCGCGACGTGAATTTCATACTAACACAAGTAATGACGCTTGTCGGCAGAGTGAATTATTGTGCTGATGTCATGATGACGTAATGATGACGCAGGTGCTAACGTGGCGATGACGAGTGTCAGCAGCATAGTATTTGTGGTGCGTCGCGACTCAGAAGATGTGCCCGTCACGACGCGTGAAATTATAATTTTGCCCTGATATCTGTTTTTCGCTCTTTTGGCCCTTATTTGATTCCAGTGAGTTCTGAAATCTTATTTATCTACAAAATACACAAAACACATCAAAATATTCACAAAACTCAAGAAACTATACAAAATATTAAGTAAAATGGGTGGTAAGTATTGATATATTTTCCGCTTATCACACCCTCAAACCTAACATTTTGCTAGTCCTCCAGCAAAACAACAAAATAAAATGCAATAAACAACTTTAAAATAAAATTAAACTAAGCCACTTTCGTAGGGATCACGGTTACATTTAGCGTATGCAACAAGCCTTTAAACCCCTAGGTGTCCCTAGTAGACGAGTTGTAGTCTCGTGAGGGCTTACAGCAATGATACCCACAAATGTCAATCAAATGTAAAATCAAACACACAAAACAAGTTGGTGACTAAACAAGTGAAATTCTTATCCAAGTTAATAGTTGTTTTCTTTCTTTCTAAATTACCAAATAAGTAAATTCTCCGATTATTTTTACAATTCTCCATATACACAACCAACAAGGTATTACTCAAATCATTGTGCCCACAATATTCATAAGTGTAGTTGAAAAGTGAGTAATATTTTTGTCCTAAAGTTATATCAGAAATCACACTTTTTTGGCAATGGATTTTTTTTTTATAACATCTTTAATCCATGTAGCGAGCTTTGGGCCAGTGACTCCCAAACCAGTTGGTTTTAGGGCACTAGGTGTTAAGACACCCATACAGACTTAATTACTCGGATCTCAGATGTTTAAAGGTTCTACTGTTTGACGCAAACAATCTCTACTTACTGAGGCAAGACGTCCGGTTACTAAGTAGAAATTTTATTATTATTAACTCAAGCTTTTACCGTTTGACGCGAACAATCTCTGCTTAGTGAGGCAAGACGCCCGGTTACTAAGTAAAAGCATGGTTAATTATTTATATACACAATTTTTTTTATTCCATCGCTTTCAGATGCTTCCTCCAATAAACTAGAGCACTGAATATTACAAACTGTTCACTTACAACTCATGTCCGTATGTTATTATGCATGTTGATAATATCTGTCAACTGAACATATGCAGATCCAATTTAGTCAGTATTATGGAGAATTCACAAATTTAAATAATTCAAAAGGAAATAAACAAAAATTAACTTGTTACGAAATATGTTGAGATACATCTTAGGAGTGGAAATTCCTTACACAGCTATCTCAAACACCATTCCACCTGGTTAGTCAAATTAAAAACATAAAAATCAAAGTTTTTTTTAAAAAAAAAAATTTATTTTTAAAATGTTTTGAATTTTTGACAAAAAACTAAGCAAAAACAACACAACGAAAAATAAAAACAAGATACTAGTAAAGTATTCCCCACCCCCAAACTTAATTGAGACATTGTCCCCAATGTCTAAAAAGAAGAATAAGAGTTTAGAAGAAAATACCTGGTTAGCGCGAAATTGTACATTTAAAAAGAAAATTAAAGGTTAAGATCCAGATTTATCCAACGTTTCTTACCACGATCATTATCAAACCATTTTATCTTGGAAATGATAGGGTCAATAAATGGTTCAAAAGATAAGAGTTGGTCAATTAAATCATTGGTTGTTCTGGCAGTGAAGATGGTATCTTTTAAGGGTTTTGAAAGGAACCCATTTCTACTGGCATCTTCAAGAAACACGCAAAGAAATTCATAAAATTCATCAACGTTAAATAGTCCAATTGGTTTCTGGTGTATGTTCAAGTTCGCCCAAGATAGCACTGTAAAAATTTCTTCCATTGTGCCCAAGCCACCTGGCAAAGCAATAAAAGCATCAGCACGGTTAATCATTTCAACAAATCATTCGGACATACCTGGCACGATGCATTAATCTTTGTTTGATTGTCCAATAAGATTCGCCTCTGCCAAAGGTTTTAGGATGATTCCCAAAACTTGACTATTTTTTTCCTGTACGGCCCTTGAAACGTACCCCATTAGTCCAAGATTGCCACCACCATATACTAAGTGCATATTCTTCTCAGCCATGACTCTACCCAATTCCTATACTGCCTCAGCGAATTCTGGTTTGGAACCAGAATTAGTACCGTAAAATACACAGATATTTACAACTCGTCTTCTTGAAGTTGCTTCATTTTTTAATATTTCTTTCTCAAATCTGGATGTCTACAAGAGTGCAATGACGAGCTGAATTTATAGAACCTGAAAATGGGTGAGTAATAATAGCACTAGTACCTGCCAGATGATAATTATTAGCTAAACAAAAATATAAATTGTGAAAGTCAAAAAGTCTGGATCTTGTTCGTAAAAATAAAAGAAAATAACAAAATCAAAATTATTATTTAAATACAAAGAAATAATAATTTGTACAAGAAGTAACGGCTTGAATGACATCTATGCGTCAGGGGCAAGCTTCCCATCCAATTTTCTTATAAATTGGCAAACAGGGTCTTTTAAAGTCAAATTCTCGAGACTTAATTGTTGTCTTTCTTTTCGAAATTGTGTATGTAACATGCGAATTGTGTGATACACATATCCACTAGGATGCGTCTCAAGAGTCAATGATATGTCATCTAAAGACTTCTTACTCATGCCATCCCTAATGAATTTAATTTTATCTACGCGGTTATCAGACATCATTCCTAAAGAACGACAATGAGTATTACATGTCATGCGTGCACATTTATAGTAAATACCTAATCTTTCAGTTCTTCTTTTCTTAGCATAGGTGTTTTTTTCCTAAACCAAGCAGAAATGAAATAAAAAAGTCATATGACTCATCTGCCAATCGGACTCGTGCTTCAATTATCCAACGAATGTTATTAGGAATACCTTTGATCATTAGAAGTCTCATTCATTCAATTCGTGCTTTGTAGACTTTCATCAGAGAGTTTTGAGGTAGAGAAGGAAAATGCTTGTGAAGATTTGTGAGAACATCTTCCATTCTGTCTGTGACTCTACCTACAAAAATAAAACACACAAAAATAAAACACACCAAATATCAAGATATACACAAATTGCATGGGTTGCCTCCCTGCCAGTGCTCAACGAATGTTATTAGGAATACCTTTGATCATTAGAAGTCTCATTCATTCAATTCGTGCTTTGTAGACTTTCATCAGAGAGTTTTGAGGTAGAGAAGGAAAATGCTTGTGAAGATTTGTGAGAACATCTTCCATTCTGTCTGTGACTCTACCTACAAAAATAAAACACACAAAAATAAAACACACCAAATATCAAGATATACACAAATTGCATGGGTTGCCTCCCTGCCAGTGCTAAGTTTAACGTCATCAGCTATACATGACTGCCCGAACGTTAGGCTGGATCTGTAAGTTGAAAGTTTCTTTTTGTCGCTCAAATGATTCTCCCCAGTAGTGCTTGACACGCTGGCAGTTAACTTTGAATGTATCAATGGAGTTGGGATAATGTAACTCAACGGCTCCATATGGTAAAACCTGAGTAATCACAAATGGACCTGATCGTTGTGATTTTAGTTTCCCAGGGAAGAGTATCAACCTTTATTTTTTTAACAATACCCGCTGCCCCGGTTCCAGTTGTCTACTCACTATCTTCTGATCATGTCTTTTCTTGACCTTTTCTTTGTACAATTTGGCATTCTCAAAAGCCTGTAAACAAAATTCGTTCAATTCGTTGAGTTGGTGGAACCGTTTCTCTCATGCTTCTTGTAGATTAAGATTTAACTTCCTCAGTGCCCATTACGTTTTATCTTCAAGCTCCACAGGCAGATGGCATGCTTTAATTTATCAGTGGAACGTTGCATTGTATCTGAGTTCTGGATGGTACTATCTAACACATCATGCGTGAAACATTCCTCATTATTTTCGTCATTCGAGAAATTCATGGCTTTGAAAACATTGAATGTTTCTTCTTGGTCATGTACCCTCATGGTTAGTTCACCTTTTTGAACATCAATAATGGTTCGACCTGTAGCCAAGAATTGTCTCCCGAGGATGATGGGTACGTGTAACATCCCGCCTAAGCCAGGATGATACCGGCAGGAGACAGACTAATCCTGCCTCCATAAGCCTCTGATTCTGACGAAATTTCGGCATGATGTATACAAAACATCATGCAACCTGGCTTATAGCCAGGGCCAGAACTCAAAATAAAAATATACTATTTCATAACCCTTACATATGAGATCCAAATGCAAATACAAATACAAGGGGTCGTGAGGACCCATAACTCGACCCAGGACTCAATGACTCTCTTGACTGCAATTGGGGCGATCCACTGTCTTCAAAGTCTTCACTAAAATCCTGCTGGTTCAATATGACTGCTACTGACCTGCAAAACTAACAAACTGTTGTGGTGTGAGTCATAAGACTCAGTAAGTAACCATGCATGCATTCTAATAATAAATCTTCTAATATTATTTAAAACTTAACTTATATCATTACTTTAATCATATTTGGAAAAGAAATCCTCATATTGATTAGTTAATTATCTTTCTTTACTCACAACTCGTATACTAAAATTTATCGTGAAGTCTTACCAATGTCTGATCTCTACCTCAAGTTTGTACTTATTTATGTCAATTCAGTTATATTTATTATCTTTGCTTTACCCTTATTTACCTATCTTAGTTCTGAAATTTTCTAAATTTCTTAACTCTTACCTTAACTTACCATGCATTTATTCTTACCGTTGTCTGGTCTATCATCTTATATTCAAGTTTTAATAACAACACTTACTACGTCTTATCTTATTCGTTCATCCGACATATATAATTCAGAATTAACCATTCCATTCTATAACATAACTCTTAGTTGACTTGTCATTCTTACAAGTTATAGATACATACACACGCTTCTACCTTCTTTGAAAACTTTCTTTGTAATAACCTTTCATTTACTTGTTACCTATGAACATCACACACCTCATACATATGCATTCCACCATACATGCAAAGCCATATATAAACTCCAAACAATCAAATCAACTTATCAGCAGTTTATCAGGATTTCTAAATTGTTACAAGTTTAAATTTTATTAACTCGATTTTATTCTTTATACTTAATCAATGTCAAACTTTCATATTTACTTATATACATATGCGTTAATTTAATCGCTAACATCTAAAGTATACAAAGCACAACATGAATACCATACATCGTTAATATCAAATACACAACAATCACATGAAATATGATGGCAAACACATTTTTTTTATGTCAATTATCCATCTTTGAAGTATCAAACCGGCAAACCAAGCAAATTATCTTATGAAAACCGTATTTTTTTTCTGAAATCTCTTTTCTTGTTTGAAACCACATCTTTTTATTGTAAAACTTTTCTGAAAACTTTATTCTGTCTAAAAACTCTGAGCTTTTTCTGTAAGACTGAGTTCTCTTGAAAAATCTTTACAAATCCATTCACTTTTAAAGAATCATATCTCAAAAGTCTTTTCTAAATCCACAAGATATAAGTCATGATTTTTCTTTCTAAAGCTTTTGCAAAAATCATTCACAAAATCATATATAAAATCATCTGAAAAACCAAATGGTCAATCTGTACAATAATCATGTGGTCTTGGGGCGTTGTACGCACAGTCCCCCAAGCCATTAAACCAGACAATAGTGTGCTATCAATGCCACCAACCTGTCTCTGAAATATCCGGGTCTAGGGGTGTTGTACACACAGTCCCCCTAGCCCAATACCCAGGATCTAGAGGCATATGTCATCTCTAGTCCTGTATCCCGTGTGCACACGTCTATATCCGGTATCATTATCGATACCCATCAATACCATGTCCGTCAATTCCATATCCATCAATTCCATATATGTATCAAGTTACATCTGAGATGGGTTTTTCCTCCATGCCTCCAAAATCATAAATCCATGTTTTTGAAATCATTTTCATCATCAAAGCATTTGTCTGAAACCAGGGTTTTTTTTTAAAAAAAAAAAAACTTAAATCATATATCTCTCACATGAAATCTTCATTGTAAGTAAAACAAATAAATCAATGGTCCGCAAAATCATATCAGAAATCACAATTAAAACTTTAAAATAAATACTCTCAGATAAGAGAAAAATACCCACCCACATGCATACATGTCACGTGTCACAAACTCATTACACGGTTTCTCATAACCAAACATATACACGACAAACATTTCTAAATCATTCAGAATCATCACACATATGTTTATATACATATATCAAACATATGAATATATATATTACTTCAAATTTTGATTTCCATGACCTCTACAGTTTCCACACTCTATAATTATCAATCAACATTCACCATTAATATATGCATCCAATCAATTACGAAAAAGACTTTAGTCTATAAAAACTCAACTTCTAAGCCGCTAAATCGTATACATTGATCAATAACAACTTATTCCAAAGATTGCACATCTACATGTATTAATACCATTCTAAAGTCAATTTTTTTTTAAATCTTATTTACCAATTCCTTATACCCAAATCATACATATCCAAACATGTCAATACATATACACTACGTGTTCATATACTAATACACTTGCTTATACATACTCAAAACATTTACTTACACGAATCCATATTAGTACCAATTCATACATTTCCATACATCCATACATACACATGATCACTAAATTTATTTCATGTCTCACTTCATGTCATATCAATAACAAAGGTCCATACTTGTGGTAGTCGACTATCCTAACCATACGTAATCTTGAACTTCGTTCTCAAAAATATACTTTAACTATCATCTTTTGTCATCATGTTATTCATATATATATATATATATATATATATATATATATATATATATATATATATATATATAGTCAAACTCGAAATCACTAATTTAAGTTCTCATCGTATTGGTTACTTACCTGACTTGGCGGACACTCATAATCCTGGTTTGATCGAGATTTTGAGGCCATACACGGACTCCAAACGATCCCACGAACGCGCTGGAATCAACGGAATTCCAATCGGAGATACTGTTCATGTCGGCTTACTATTTATGCGCGACTTTCTTCCTCGTTTTGCATAATTCTGGGCACGAATCGGAGAAATTGTCACCACCATCTCGTAGTACTCGTCGAAGGCTTCGATTTGGCAGGTGGCTCAGGCCGTGAAACGAACCGACGAGCTGGGATCGCGAAACCTACTTCACACGACTTCTCCTCCTCTTTCTCACCGATCCGGCCACCCTATGAAGAATCTCCGGCCACCACGTGGCCGGCCTGGTGGAGACGAAGCCGGCGGTGCCGGCGCGCACCGCCGGGGGTGGCCGGATGGCCGTCCGCCGGCCCCACGTCTCCTTTCTCTCTCTCTCCTCTCTCTCTCTCGTATTTGATCTGCTTTTCTTCTTTTTTTTCCTTTGCTGTATTTCTTTTTCTTTTCTTTTTGAATTAAAAAAAATGGTAAAAAAAATATCTCCACCTGAAAATTACCAAAATGCCCCCACTTGAAAGGGTATTTTTGGAAATCAGCGATTTTGAAGCCTTTCTAGCGTGATGTTTAAAAAGTGTTCAACACGGAAGTTGTTCGTCTTGGAAAAACGAGTCTGATGGTTCAAGAATCAACTCAATCAGAGTTCGTTTGCAATTTCCATGGCCAAAACTGCAAACTTTAAGCGTATAATAAAAATCGCGTAACTGATTTCTTGAGACGACGCGTCTTCTAACGTGACAAATCATCACTTTATATTATTCCAACCCATATATATAACATCACTTGAACTCTTATTCTTTATTATCATCCAGTTCTGAGACTATAATTTCAGTCCGGGAACCTTCCAGAACTATCCCGAAAATCTGGGATGTTACAGTACGTCTTTGTCTTCCTCCATGTCAATGACAGTAAAATCTGCTGGGAAAATGAATTTGTCAACTTTGACAAGCACATCTTCAACTACACCTCTCGAAAATGTGAGTGTTCTATCAACAAGTTATAGAGTAACTGAGGTGGGCTTTGCTTCTCCAATCTGCAATTTCCTATAAATAGATAAAGGCATCAAGTTAATATTAGCACCTAAATCACACAAAACCTTACTTAAGTTATGTTCTCCTATGGTATAGGGGATGGTGAAACTGCCATGATCTTTCAACTTTGGGGGAAGCTTCCTCTGAATGATGGCGCTGCATTCTTCTGTCAATGCTACAGTCTCGTAATCTCCCAATCTTCGCTTTTGTGACAGAATATCTTTCATGAATTTGACATAGCTATGCATTTGTTCCGACGCTTCTGTAAATGGAATGTTGATATGCAGCTTTTTAAAGATCTCTAGGAATCGAGAAAATTTCTTGTCTAGTTTATTTTTCTGGAGGCGCTGGGGAAAAGGTAGAGGTGGAGTAAATCTTTCTCGATCATTTTCTTTTGCCTTTTTTTCCTCCATCTGTGGATCTGCTTCACTGCTTTCTTTTGGAACATCCTTAGTGGATGCCTTGATTCCAACATATTTGTTGATTTCAGTACCGCTTTTCAAAGTGATGGCTTGACATTGCTCATTCCTTCTATTCCTTGGACTTGGTTTTGTGTTGCTAGGAAGGGTTCTTTGCGGTCTGTAACTCTGATTGTCTCATTTGATTCTCCGGTGCTTTTATAGAAGTTGAATGGCTTTGAACCAGAGCTGCTAAAGCATCGTATTTTGCTTTTTGCTTTTTCAACTGGGTAAGCACCTCTGATATTCCTGGTTCTTTTTCATACTTCTGGCCTTTATTTTGCTGTTGGAATCCAGGTGGTGGATTGCTCCTTTGCCCTGAATTGTTGCTCCATGCGAAATTGGGATGATTCCGCCAACCTGGGTTGTAGGTATTGAAATATGAATTGTTTCCCTGTCTATTGAAATTGCTGACATAGTTCACAGTCTCATCATGTTGGTTGTAAGGTTCTTCCTCTGCTGCTCCTCCATATGGTGAACTTGTGGATCCAGAATTAACCTTCATGTTAAAAGTTTTCATGAATTTTCATATTTGACCAGCTTGGCATTCATTGCTGTGTTGGCTCCTAATTCTTGGATTCCTGCTATTCGTAGAATCATGGTCCTTTTTGTTGGCCACACAGAATTATTGTTGGTTATTTCTTCAATTAAGTCTCATGCCCGATCATCTCTTTTTTCCATTAAAGCTCCTCCAGCAGCAGCATCTATTGTAGTTCTCATTAGTCCAGAAAGTCCATTGTAGAAGGTTTGGACTTATATTTACTTTGCAATCTCATGGTGAGGACATTTTCGGAGTAATTCCTTGTACCTTTCCCAAGCTTCGTAAAGAGATTCTAAGTCATGTTGCATAAAGGATGTGATGTCATTCCTCAGCTTTGCTGTTCTGGTTGGGGGAAAATATTTTGCAAGGAATTTGGTGGCAAGAGTGTTCCAAGTTGTGATGGAACCTGCTGGTAGTGAATGTAGCCAAGTCTTAGCTCTGTCTTTCAAAGAATATGGGAACACAAGCAGTCTCATTGCTTCTTCTGCCGCTCGGTTGTAATTGAATGTGCCGCAAACTTCCAAGAAGTTGCTGATGTGGGCATTATGATCTTCAGTTGCACTTCCACCAAACTGAACTGATTGTTGTTGTAATACCTTAGTTTTGAGAGAGAGATAAGCCGCTCCTACGCCGGTCACCTTCAGCCACGCGCTGGTCCATCGGAAAGCTACCGACGTCAGCTTTCCAGATCCGCCGAGATCGAGTCGAACGGTCCCTGGACGCGCCGCTACGCGCCTCCGGAAGATGACGAGTCGTCATCCACTTTTCTGTATTTTTCGGCCATCTCCGGTCACTTTTGACGGCCACCTCCGGCGAGTGAGTACTTTTCAGGCCGAGATCTTTCCAACGCCAGTGGTCACTTCCTGATCCGACATCGTTTGGATTGTTTTCCGTATTGCTATTACCGGTAATTCAGGATTTGTACTGGAAGTTGAGATCCGACCGTTGGATCGGCGATCCAAACGTATCAGATTGTTGCTCTCGATTATACGAGCGTTTTGGTATATATATCCACTGTTGAAAGTATCTGGTTGTGGGCCCAATTTTTGATAGTGGGGCCCGATTTTCGTTGTGGGGCCCGCTTGCCTCGTTAAGCGTATCGGCAAGTTCCGAAGTCGTTCGTCGCTGTGATCCTTGAGATGTTTGTTGACCAGTGAATCTTTCTTTGAGAGATTGGAGATCGTTGGAGCTCGATTTTTAGCGAGGAGATAGACATATTAAGAGTTTTTGCGTGGATAGATGTAAGTACACTACATGATGATTCTCTTAACATAATTGTTTGATGATTGATGGTTGTTGTGGAAGTCTATATATATAAATATATTGGTATAATTATATATATATATATATATATATATATTTTGTTATATATATTTACATATTTGTGAGATATTATATTGAGATATTAAAAGCATGATAAATATGAAATCATGACTATTAAGATGAGATTGATGGATTGGATGCAAGATGTGATTGTATTGGATGATGTGTGTTGTTGTGTTATGCAGCCGGGTTTTGTATAATAGTGGTCGGATTTGAGATGAGATGTGATGAGATATTTTGCGAGATTATATGGTGAAGAACCTTGGGGGTATACGGGGACTCCCCCATTGGTTATGATATGATGTAAAACCTTGGGATTTGTGATGAGATACTCTCCCATTGGTTATGATATGGTGGGAAACCTTGGGAGTTATGATGAGGTACTCTCCCATTGGTTTCAATTCTCTGTTATACTAGACCCGGATTAGCAACCATGTTTGATGGATGTTTGTATTGTTGTGGGATGATTGCATGAGATGATATTATAGTATATGTTATTTTCATATATTATATTATATATATATACTTATTTTGTTGGTGAGGTCATGTTGAGTGTATGAGTGCTTACTTGCTGAGCTTTTTCAGCTCACTCACATCTTCCCCCAAACATTCCAGGTAGTTCGCGAGCATAGCAGGAGCAGTACCAGATTTCGATCCACGTGCCACAATTGTATTTTCGGGTTGGTCCAGACATTCTAGTCGTCATTTGTATTTTTTTTAAGTCTTGTGTTGTAAACCATAAAAGTTGTGTATACTTTATGGGTTTGTAATTTGTGATGTAATAATTGTGTGTTTTAAATTGCTTGATTTGGCATATAGAATGCTTGAGCTGAAGAAGTCCACGAACCTCTTTCTAGGGTTGGGCCCGCTCTAGGGAGGGGGTCGTGACAAATTTGGTATCAGAGCTTAGGGTTTTAGATTCTGTAGACACATTGCATTAGATGAGGGTATAAAATGAGTAGTTTTGTGTCTGTAAGAAAATGTCTGGATGTGGCTGTGGTACTGGTACTCAACGTGGGAGAGGGATAGTTTGACGATGCGTGAGAATGTCGAGTAAAAGTATAGAGAGACCTCACACTTAGTTCATAGATCTTGAATTTGATATAGCTTTATCTGGTATTCCGCTGATTGTTGATGATATCGATGGTTCTAGACTTATACATCTAGTAGTTCTGACAAGTTGCCCACATCGTTGTTCCTGTAGTTGTATCTGACGTGATTTCTATGGTTGTACCTAACATGAACCTCTTGTCGCAGTTATAATATCGTTGTGAGTTAGTAGGTCGAAGACATTAGAACTTTGGTGTTCGAGAGATGAGAAAGAATACTTGTTGATACTCATATTTAATTAAACAATATTTATGATTACATTATGGAATATAACAACTTGGTTGCGTTGCAAGGACAGGATCATCTTCGAATTGATAATCTTCCCATTGACGTTTCATACGTAGAGACATAGGAATGAGGTCGTCGATGATTTGGATTTCGAGACTGTCAGGAAACTTGATTTTGTTGTAGCCTTGAACGATACTTCTATATGATTCTTCGATAGTAGTGAAGATTTGCCAATATTTATCATTGGTATTGCTTTCTAGACTTCGACGGACTGAGTCTGCGGAGAGAGCTCTAAGATCACAGGAATGGTGGAAAGTAATATCTTCTGGGAAAATATCATCGTATCCATAGTAAGCTCTAAGTTTCGGTCTAGATGGCCAACTAATGAGTCTCCAATCAGTGAGTTGACGGGATGGTATGATTCTTATAAGATGAATTGGGTGGTAAACGAGCGAATAATCATTCGACCATTCTGGAGTAATGGTTTCGATCCATACGGTAATACTTTTGTGTCGTTTATACCATCGATGTAAAATATTACTGAGAAATGGAGGAAGTTCACTTAGGCTGGCTTCTGAGATACCAGGATAGTTGGGATGGATTGGACTTGGTCCAAGAATAAATCCATTTAGGAAACCGAGTTCAAACAAGGTGACGAGACTCCACTGGCAATGATTGAAGAAATCATGACTATTGATGAAAACTGTGGAATGGAATCTGTGATATCCACAGTGAACAATCACAGAATTATTTTTGTATTGGATTAAACCATCTGTTTTTCCATTCCAAATGGTTCTAAGAATGTAACACCACCTCATGAAGTTGGTAGAAACGCTTGCCACGATATCCATTGCAATCTCTTTGGGCAAAAGAGCGGACGGAGCTTCATTGAGACATTTGTAAATATCTCTTCAAAGGTCTCGAACATATTTAGAGTCTATAACTGCTCGACCTGTGACTGGCCATTTACAAAGCTTTTGGTATATCACCTTAGCTATGTCAGATCTTGAACAGGGGTTAGGATTGGCAGATGAGGATGCCATTGAAGAAGTTTTGAGTGATTCCTTAAAAACTCATGCATCTCTTTATAGGAAAGGATATCTGTAATTTCTTCATGAATAGATACTTTCACAGTATCCATGCATAATTGGAAAGGATAATAATTATCGCGATGATGAGATGTAAAGCAGGAATGTGAGGGACCTGCAAATCCTCTTTTCAGTAGTGGGAATCTTAAGGTGGTGGATTATGCGTAAACTTCCAAAAGCTCTTTACAGTTGTTGTTTGAGTAGGACCCCTTGGTGGAGCCCTTTTTCTTTTGGAGACAGGATAGCTGGTTTGTAAGTTGCGGCATAGGTTAGAATAATAATAATTGGGAGCATTATTCATATTATGGTGAGTGTGAGATGTATAATGATCATTAGAGTTTGAAATATTTTTCTTCTGAGAAATATCTGAATTTTGGAGATAGACACATTGGATAGAGTTTCTAAGTGACTATGATTGTACTATTGATTATCATTCTAGAAAGGTCAATATAGTTACCGATACACGGTAGGAAGAATGTGATTAATTTTTGAGAGTTAGACAGAGAATATTTAAGGAGATGATATTGGTATGTTTGACTTTTGGATTGTTCGATAGTGGGGGTATTCTTGACAATATGAAGGTTCGACCCACACCACTAGATAGATTTTTTATAGCACAAGCGGTTTGATCAATATGAAAAAAAAAATTGGAGAACAGAGATTTTGAGGAATGAGACTAATACTTCCAGATGGAGTTCAGATGATGCATAACTATTTGGTGATAGAGTTGTGATACCACCTACTGAAACGCTTAAGTATGAGATCTTGGATGAGGCACACGATGACCTTTATTACATGAATTCTGAGACCACTAAGATGTATCAAAATCTAAAGAAGACTTATTGGTGGTCGGGAATGAAGAGAGAGATTTCAGAGTTTGTATCTCGGTATTTAGTTTGTAGCAGGTTAAAGCAGAACATCAACATCTAGTTACATTACTCCAGCTTTTACCTATACCTGAGTGGTCATGAGAATATGTCGCGATGGATTTTGTCATAGGACTGCCGATGACACAGTAGGGTTTTGATGAAATTTGGGTAGTAGTGGATTAATTGTCTAGAGCAGCTCATTTTCTACCGATTCGAGTTATGTGGGGACCAGAGAGATTAGCAGAACTGTATGTGGAGCAGATTGTGCGGTTACATGTGTACCATAACGATTGTATTAGATAGAGTTGTCGGATTTACCTTTCATTTTCGGCAGAATTTCTTGAAGACTATAGGATCAAAGATTTCTATGAGCACCTCATTTCAACTTCAGACTGATGGGCAGTCAGAGTGGACTATTCAGACGCTGGAAGATTTTTTGAGATTGTGTGTTTTGACATAAATGGGAGTTGGGGTGAACATTTGCATTTGATCGAGTTTGCTTATAACTATAGCTTTTTGACTATAATCGGCATGACTTCATTTAAGGCTTTACGAGAGAGGAGATGTAAGACTTTTGTTTGTTGGGGCGAGATTGGAGATAAGCAGACTCATGGCTCCGACTTAGTGGATTTGATATCTGAACGGATCAGGTTGATCCGAGCGAGACTGTTGGTTGAGTAGAATCGATAGAAGAGTTTTGTAATTAGTGGTGGGGGGGTATGACCTTGAGTTACAAGTTGGAGATATAGTATTTTGAAAGTTTCTTATTAGAAGGGAGTAATGAGATGTGGCAGGAAAGGAAAGTTAGCACCACGCTATATTGGTCCTTACGAGATATTGGAGAAAGTGGGCAAAGTGGCATATCATCTGGCATTACCACCGAAATTAGAAAGGATTTATTAAGTGTTTCGTATATTAGTTCAAGAGAAGTTTATACTAGACCCTCTCAGATTCTAAAGAGTCAACCGATGGAGCCGAGCGAGAACTTGACTTATAAGGAAAGCCTATGAAGCTCATAGATTGAAATGTTCAAGAATTGAGATCAAGACGTAATCCTTTTGTGAAGTTTATGAAGTCTAATCATCACATCCAAGAGATGACTCGGGAAGTGAAACGGGTTATGAAGGAGGAATACTCAGAGCTGATGGTGGATTGAGAAATTTCGAGGATGAAATTTTTGTAAGATGGGTAGATTGTAATACCTTAGTTTTGAGAGAGAGATAAGTCAAAAAAAAAACTTTATTTATTTAAGGGGCCGTGATAGATGTGGTCATTCTCTCAGCCTTTCTTTCTATTTCATTTTTTTTCTTTTCTCCCAAATACTCTCTCTCTCTCATCTAAAACTTTAAATCGCCATTTCCGCTCCTACGCCAATCACCTTCAGCCACGCGCCGGACCATCGGAAAGCTACCGACGTCAGCTTTCCAGATCCTCCGAGATCGAGCCGAACTGATGATTGACGAGCTGCCACGCGCCTCCGGAAGATGACGAGTCGTCGTCCACTTTTCTGCATTTTCCGGCCATCTCCGGTCACTTTTGACGGCCACCTCCGGCGAGTGAGTACTTTTCAGGCCGAGATATTTCCAACGCCAGTGGTCACTTCCTGATCCGACATCGTTTGGGTTGTTTTCCGTATTGCTATTACCAGTAATTCGGGATTTGTACTGGAAGTTGAGATCCGACCGTTGGATCGGCGATCCGAACGTATCAGATTGTTGCTCTCGATTATACGAGCGTTTTGGTATATATATATCCACCGTTGAAAGTATCTGGTTGTGGGGCTCGATTTTGTTGTAGGGCCCGCTTGCCTTGTTAAGCGTATCAGCAAGTTCCGAAGCCGTTCGTCGCTGTGATCCTTGAGATATTTGCTTACCAGTGAATCTTTCTTTGAGAGATTTAGAGATCGTTGGAGCTCGATTTTTAGCAAGGAGATAGACATATTAAGGGCTTTTGCGTGGATAGAGGTAAGTACACTGCATGATGATTCTCTTAACATAATTGTTTAATGATGATGGTTGTTGTGGAAGTCTATATATATAAATATATTGGTATAATTATATATATATATATAAATTTTGTTATATATATTTACATATTTGTGAGATATTATATTGAGATACTAAAAGCATGATAAATATGAAATCATGACTATTGAGATTAGATTGATGGATTGGATGCGAGATGTTATTGTATTGGATGATGTGTGTTGTTGTGTGTTTGCAGCCGGGTTTTGTATAATAGTGGTCGGATTTGAGATGAGATGTGATGAGATATTTACGAGATTATATGGTGAAGAACCTTGGGGGTATACGGGAACTCCCCATTAGTTATGATATGATGGAAAACCTGGGAGTTGTGTGAGATACTCTCCCATTGGTTATGATATGGTGGGAAACCTTGGGAGTTGTGATGAGGTACTCTCCCATTGTTTTCAATCCTCTGTTATACTAGACCCGGATTAGCAACCATGTTTGATGGATGTTTGTATTGTTGTGGGATGATTGCATGAGATGATATTATAGTATATGTTATTTTCATATATTATATTTATATATATATATACTTATTTTATTGGTGAGGTCATGTTGAGTGTATGAGTGCTTACTTGCTGAGCTTTTTAAGCTCACTCCCTCTTCCCCAAACATTCCAGGTAGTTCTCGAGCATAGCAGGAGCAGTAGTACCGGATTTGGATCCACGTGCCACGTTGTATTTTCGGGTTGGTCCAGACATTCTAGTCGTCATTTGTATTTTTTTTTAAGTCTTGTGTTGTAACCATAAAAGTTGTGTATACTTTATGGGTTTGAATTTTGTGATGTAATAATTGTGTGTTTTAAATTGCTTGATTTGGCATATAGAATGCTTGAGCTGAAGAAGTCCGCGAACCTCTTTCTAGGGTTGGGCCCGCTCTAGGGAGGGGGTCGTGACAGTTGTAATCATTGAATGCATGTTTTGATGTCACACGCATTTGCTGGTAAGAGAGGAAGTACAATGCATGATATGAAGCTGTCAACCACCGGAATAGTTCTGTCTCGAATGGGAATTGGTGGTGCAACCTCCAAAGGTTCAGGTTCTTGATTGTTCATGTTGATCAGTGCTTTTTGGCCTTCTCGTCTTTCCCTTCTTAACTGTCTGATTGTTCTTGCAATTTCTGGGTCAAGCGGACGGATTTCAAAGCTTTTGGTTCTTCTCATGTAGTGATTGAGAACCTGAAACACGAGAACATAAAAATAATAAGTAAAAACAAATTAGACACAAGTAAAATAACTAACCCCAAAATTAATAGTGAAAGATAAATAAGTCCCCGGCAACGGCACCAAAAACTTGGTCGGTGGTAAACACACATGTTACGCAAGCGCACGTATCGCTCAAGTATAAAATGTATCGATCCCACTAGGACTTAATACCTATGCTAGTAATTGATTGAAGTTAAATGTCTACGAGAATCTAATCGATTGATTTTTGGTTGGATGGTGATTTTTATTTAAAACAGGTAAATAAAACAGTGCGAAAGTAAATTTAAGGAAAATCAATATTATAAAGCTATCTAGGGTTGTGAATCCATCCAATATCTTTTAAAGATGAAGTGACTATCTCATGTTTGTGCAATATATCGATTTATTAACTTGGAACACGAAAATATGCAAAAGCCTATGTCGATGGTCAGATGCAAACACCCAAAGTAACCCAATTAATCATATGTCTGTGTTAACCAAGTTACCTGAATTCATTAAAATTAAGTTCCAATTACGGCTAACCCCGCCCGACATATATATGTCTATCCTGGAAGGAAATCTACCTAAGGGATATCTACCCTAAGGTGAGATCGTGAGCTATTGAGTCTAAGACTGAAACCTAAAATCCATTTGTCAAGTTCATTTTAAGTTTACCATATCAATCTTATTAGTGGCCAGTTAATAAGAAGCATTAAGACTAAGACTCAATAAATAAACCAATATATTACCTAAAACATAAAATAACCAACTAATAAACCGGTGATATTAGAATTCATCATAACACTAGATACGGTATTTAGTTACAACACATATCTAGGATTATTAAAGACATAAATAAATAAAACAACATAAAATAAAATTGGAAATTAAAAAGGTAAAATAAAACAATAAAATAAAATATTGGGGGTTAGAGGATCCATTTTATTACTTCTAATTTAGAAATCTCTCTTATTATAATATATAAATTTGCATGACATTACCAACCGACCATATAGGCAGTATCCTGATTAAGTCAGATTTTTGATTAATTCCAACCAACCATAAAGGCGGTATCCAATTAAGTCAGGTTAAAATCAATTTAATTAATTCCAACCGACCATAATGGAGGTATCCCATTAATTCAGGTTTCAAGATACTTTATATATTATAACTAAGGGAGATTAATCTAAATTATAATAATAAAAGGTTTACCTTTCACCCCAGCAGAGGGAAGTTACCTACTCATACTTTAAAGTAAAATAAAGAAAGATTTACTGCTTAAAATAAAAATTAAATATAAGAAAGCTATAAATAAACAAACAAGATACTATCTCCTTAGTATTCTTAAGGAAATCCTCAGAAGAAAGTATGAAAATTTCAAATGAACTCAGCCTCAATTTATAGGCAAATTTTTATCCTTGCGCGTCGCGAATGCAGTTGATTCTTGACACGTGTATACGGCTTTGATGAGATGATGACACATGGCTATCGGTAGAATTATTGGCTCGGTGTTGCGACGCGTGAAGGCTTGCGTGTCGCGAAGCGGATGTCATGCTGACGCAAGGAATGACGCATGTTGGAAAGTGAATTATTGTGCTGATGTCATGATGATGTAATGATGATGCAGGTGCTGACGTGGCAGTGATGTGTCGATGATGAGTGTCGAGAGCATAGTGGTTGTGGCGCATCGCGACTCAGAGGATGTGTACGTCACGACGCGTGAAATTACAATTTTTCCCTTTTGTTCATTTTTCGTCGTTTTGGCCCTGATTTGATTCCAATGAGTCCTGAAATCTTATTTATCTACAAATTACACAAAACACATCAAAATATTCACAAAACTCAAGAAAATATATAAAATATTATAAAAAAATGGACGGTAAATATTGATATATTTTCCGCTTATCACCATGCTAGCAAGCTTCACTCCAAGATCTAATCTTGATTTCTCCTAGATAAAATGTTGTAGAAACCTCATAAAGTTTCTCTAAACACTTCTCTAACTTAGGTTAATTTCTTCAAGAATTACTTGTATTTAGCTTTCTCAAGCTTGATTAAAAATTTTGCTCAAGCTTGCTATTTATAGCAAAACTTAGGCAATTTTTAATTAATAAAAGTTCTAATCAACTTTTATGTAGGATTAATCCAATTTGTCCAAATATGTATAATTAGGTGTGACTTGTCACCTTTATCTATCAACTGATTAAATCAAGACAAAGTATAATTAATGGATTAGTTACATGTCTATCATTTTGATTTAATCCAATTAAATCAAGACAAATACATCTATAATTATATATTTACAATTGCCAAAATATCCTTAAATGGCAGACATATTTATGAATTTATAATCATGCCCTTGTGTAATAATTGAATTAATCTGATTAATCCGATTAGGTCAAAGTAAATAATGAATGTTATTCAATAAAACTTGATTATCTTAGTTGATAATTATAATATCGAATATTATCTTTTATCAAAATTAATCGGCTACCCAAATGCTCAATGATTACACTTCATACTGGGACTCACTAAGTTCAGACACGTTCGTTTTATAAGCCTCGCTAATATGTAAGTAATTCTGCCACCTCCGAATTCGCGAAGAACACAAATGAACTTTCTGAACTATACAAGTCGAGGTCATCACATATATTTAACAATCCCTTCATCGTAAGCTATCCGAGTTAAGCTTAGGAAACATAGAATACACCGTCAAGTTTTCAGGGTGCACATCTCATGTCGACATGTCCTCGATTCTTTACAACTGATGCGATCCACCCTAGGTGATCGGCTTTGTCCAAATTTTTTAATAATTGTGACTTACTCATATGGATACATAAACCTCTTATAATACACATACGGGCCGACGTATCCTATGTTTATTCGCACTTTATTAACGAGTACATCGGTCCACACCCAATGAACATCTAGAGGCTAGACATGAAAGATTTCTGACATACATGGCATCAGAGTGTGGAGGATCACATACAAAATCAATGTTATCCTATATTCAAAGGATTACATATGCTACTCAACTCGAGGAGATTCATATTGACGGTGGTGTGTAGTTCCAACTATTAGGAATCACCTATGAGTCATCCAGTATTCGGCAACCAATACCCACGTGTCTATACAAGCTTCCAAAGCTCATGGTACATTAGGTTAAACCATAGGAATTCAAATTCCAATATACGACATATGCTAGTCTTCTGGGTTATAAGAATTCGACCGTATTCCAAAACCAATTACTAGGAATATATATATATATATAGACACACACACACACACTCTCTCTCTCTCTAAGAATAGGTTACAATAGTAATACTTATCCCAATATTGGACCACCTAGTATCTCGTATTACTACAAGACTATTCTAAGGTCGATGTCATTCTTAGCATATTTATACATCAATCTAATACGCATAATGACAATATCATTAATAAGGTATGAAATGAAAATGTAGTTATTTTATTAATAAATAATAAAATGTACAATACATTATTCAGATTGGCGATTCAAGCACCAACTCCAATAATTATCTGACCAGTCCAACTTAGAAAAAACTAGTTCGATTTTTTGTTCATAGGCTAACAGTTGGTCGACTAATTCAATAATTTTTCCTATAATAAGAACAATATCTTTTGCCGATTTTGAAATGAACCCGAGTCTTTTAGCATTCTCAAGTTCGCCCATGACGCAACTGTGAATATTTCTTCCAACATGCCCGACCCACCTGGTCAAGCAATAAAAGTGTCAGCATGATTAATTATTTCAGTAAGACTTATAGACATACCTGATACAATGTATTCTTCTCCATTGGTTTTTCTGATGAGGTTTCTATCTGCCAAAGTTTTTGGAATGATCCCCAAAACTTGACTATCACCTTCGTACACGGCCTTTGAAACACATCCCAGCAATCCAAGATTTCCATTGCCATATACTAAGTTCATGTTTCTCTATGCTATAACTCTACCCAATTCTTTTACGGCCTCAACAAATTCTGGTTTAGTACCAGAGCTAGATTCACAAAATACACAGATATTAGTGACTCGTCTTCTTGAAGTTTTCCCTATTTTCGCTCTCTCTTATTTGGATGTATCAAAAAGAGAAATGACAAGCTGTATTTATGGATCCTGAAGAAGGGTAAGTAATAAAAGCACTAGTACCTGCAAATTGACAATTTTCAGATGAACAGTAAAATATATCGTTAAAGTCAAAAAGTTTAGATACTATCGGTAAAATTAAAGTAAAGGAAATCAAGACAATAAATTAAAGTAAATCAAAACAATATGCATTGATAGTTATGATTGTTGCTCACATATTCCTCTAGTTTTACGTCCAGTAACGGCTTGAACACCCTCTATTGGTCGAGGATATGCTTCCTATCAAATTTTCTTATAAATTGGCAAATATGGTCTCTTAAAGTTAGATTTCTGAGACTGTATTATTATTTTTCTTTTTGAAATTGTGCATGCAAATTGCGAATCACTCGATGAACATGTCCGTTAGGATGCATCTCAAGAGTTAATAATATATCATCTAAAGACTTCTTACTCAAGTCATCTCTAATGAATTGAATTTCATCTTCGCGATTACCAGACACCATTTCTAATGAATGACAACGAGTGATGCACGTCCAGCGTACACATTTATAACAAACTATATTTAAGTTTTTTTCATGTTGATTGACACACTCACAAAGTGGTTCTGTACTCCCAAGTAGACCCGGTCAAGGTTCTGGTTCCGAATCGGAACCGAACCGTAACCGAACCGGTTGGAACCGGCTCCAACCAGTTCCGGTTCCAGTTTTGAAATCGGAACCATATGTTACCGGTTCGGTTAGGGTTCTGACCCTAACCGAACTGGTTGGAACCAAAAGGTTCCAACGATTTCGGTTGGAACCTACGGTTTTAACCCTTTCCCCAATGGCTACTAGCCGGGTGGGACAGCCCAACGGCTAGTAGCCGTTGGGCTGGGGCAGAGAGTTAGGCCCCATGCTCCAACGTTATTATACAAAAAAAAATTGGATTTCCCAAGTTACCCCTAATAACAGTAATAAAAAGGATAATTTTAGGTGCATTTTAGGTATCACAAAAATATTCTAAAAATATATAAATATGGATCATTTTTCATTATTTCAACACATCAATTCTCAATTCTCTCAATTCCTACAATTCTCTCATTTACAATTACAAATTATAATTAATAATTCTCAATTCTCTAATTCTTTAAAATTTCTTAAACAATTGATGAGTGGTAAATATATCACTATATCTAACTCTTTTGACCTAATATTTTGTATAGTTTCTTGGGTTTTATGAATATTTTGATGTGTTTTAGTTTATTTTGCAGATAAAATAAAATCGGAACTTAATGGAATCAATCATAAATAAATGTGGAACAAATAAGGGTAAAAACTGGAATTGACATTTTGATTTTCGAGATTGGAAACTTGAAATGGCGTTCTAACGAAGTACAAATTCGGAAATTCCAACTTTGCGCAATTGTCTTAGTTTAGCCATAACTTTTTATTATGATATCCGATTGTGGTGATTCAAGTTCTAGATTAAAGAAGACTCAAAGATCTACAACTGTCAAGTTCATAATAATTTCGAATTCGGAAGTTTCCATGACCGAAATTGATAAAATATTCGGAAGTGTGTTATGTGTAATTTATTAAAGTCATTTTCAAAATAATAAAAAAATAATAAAATGAAAATTGAAAATTGTAAAACTTCCACCAAATATGCTTGCATAAAAAATGAAAATTGTAAAACTTGGGTACCATGTTTTGTGGAGCAATTGGTGGAGAAATTGGTGGAAGCCTTTAGATTTGCCTATAAATACCAAGCTAAACTTTGTAAATTTTTCATGCTTTCTTTGGAGGAATTTCTCCATGAAAACCTAAAGGAAAGTGTCTTGTATATTTATTTAAGTTTTCTTGTATTTTCTTTTTATTTAATTAATAAAATTTTATGTGTTTTCATTTACATATGAGCAGGTAATCTCATTCTGCTGAGGTGAAAATATGAGACTTTTAATATAATAAATTAGAGTAATCTCCCTTATTTTAATTAAAATTTGGGTTAATTAGTTACCGCTTGTATGGCCGGTTTAGGTGACAACCTTATTTACCCCGTATATGGTCGGTTTTACATTCCAGACGTAGTTTCCGCCTATATGCCGGTTTAGGTAATAACCTTGTTACCGTCTATATGGTCGGTTGGATTTAATTGAGACAAATAGAATTTCCGCCTTTATGGTCTGATTAAATATAATTAATTAATCGGTAAACATTGAAAATAAGGGAGATTTGTAAATTTGAAATATTAAAAATGGATCATCTAACCCCCAACATTTTCTGTCATTATTGTAATTTTACTTTTATTTATCTCCAAGTTATTTTTTATGATGTTTTGTTTATTTAAGTGTTTAGTAATCTTAAGTATGTTTTGTAACTAAACATATTATCTAGGGGTGTGATGAATTCCAGTATCACCGGTTTATAAGGGGTTATTTCATGTCTTGGGTAATATAAAGGTTTATTTATTAAGTCTTAAGCTTAATATTTCTTGTTAACTGGCCATTAATAAGATTGATGTGGTAAACTTAAAATAAACTTGACGAAGGAATTTTAGGTTTCAGCCTTAGACTTAATAGCCCACGATCTTCCTTAAGGATAGATAACCATTAATAGATTTCCTTCCAGGATAGACATATATCTGTCGGGTGGGGGTAGCCACAATTGGAACTTAATCTTAATGAATTCATGTAACTTGGTTAACATAGACATATGATTAATTGGGTTACACTGGGTATTTGCATCTGACCATCGACATAGGCTTTTGCATAATTTCGTGTTCCAGGTTAGTAAACCAATATATTGCACAAACATGAGATAACCACTTCATCTTTAAGAGATATTAGAAGGATTCACAACCCTAGATAGTTTAATAATATTGATTTTACCTTTAATTCACTTTCATATTATTTTATTTACTTGTTTTAGTTTAAAGTCACCATCCAATCAAACAACCAATCTATTAGATACTCGTAAATATTTGGCTTTATAAATTAATAGCTTAGGTATTAAGTCCTCATGGGATCGATACATTTTATACTACTTGAACGATACGTGCACTTACGTTATACGTGTGTGATCACGCCGATCAAGTTTTTGGCACCGTTGCCGGGAACTTATTTATCTTTTACTATTAATTTTGGGCTTAGATACCTTTACTTGTGTCTAATTTATTTTTATTTATTATTTCTATTTTCTTGTGTTTCAGGTTCTCAAACACTACATGAGACGAACTAGAAGCTTTGAAATCCATTCGCTTGACCCAGAAATTGAAAGAACTATGAGACAATTGAGAAGGGAAAGGCGAGAAGGCTAAGAAGCAATCATCAACATGGAACCTGAACCTTTGGAAGTTGCACCACCAATTCCCATTCGAGACAGAACTATTACGGTGGTTGACGGCTTCATTTCCTGTATTGTACTTCCTCTCTTACCAGCAAATACGTGTGACATCAAAACATGCATTCAGATGACGGCTTCATTTCCTGTATTGTACTTCCTCTCTTACCAGCAAATACGTGTGACATCAAAACATGCATTCAGATGATACAACAGTCAGTTCAGTTTGAGGGGAATGCAACTGAAGATCCTGATGCCCACATCAGCAACTTCCTGGAAGTTTGCGGTACTTTCAATTACAATCGAGCAGCTGAAGAAGCAATGAGACTGCGTGTTTTCCCATATTCCTTGAAAGACGGAGCTAAGGCTTGGCTACATTCACTACCAGCAGGTTCCATCACAACTTGGAACACTCTAGCCACCAAATTCCTTGCAAAGTACTTTCCACCAGGCAGAACTGCAGAGCTGAGGAATGACATCACATCCTTTGTGTAACATGACTTAGAATCTCTCTACGAAGCTTGAGAAATATACAAGGAGTTACTCCTGAAATGTCCTCACCATGAGATAGCAAAGTGGCTACAAGTCAAAACCTTCTACAGTGGACTTTCGAGATTAATGAGAACCACAATTGATGCTACTGCTGAAGGAGACTTAATGGAAAAAGAAGAAGATCGGGCCTAGGACCTAATTGTGAAATGGCCAACAATAATTCTTTGTGGCCAACAGAAATGAGTATAATCCAACGAATAGCAGAAATTTATGAAGTTGGAGCCAACACAACATTGAATGCCAAGCTGGATCAGATATGCAAATTCATGGAAACTCTTAGCATGCAAGGCAATATTGGATCCACAAGTTCACCATATGGAGGAGCACCAGAGTCAGAATCATTCAACCAACATGATGAGACGGTGACTTATGTCAATAATTTCAACAAACGGGGAAACAATCCATATTCCAACACCTAGAACCCAGGTTGGAGGAATCACCCCAATTTCGTATGGAGCAACAATTCAGGGCAAAGGAACAATCCACCACCCTGATTCCAACAGCAGAACAAAGGCCAGGAGCATGAAAAAAAACCAGGAATAGCGGAAGTACTAGCTCAGTTAAAAAAATATGATGCTATATTTCAAAGCCAATCAGCTTCTATAAAGACACTGGAAAATCAAATTGGACAACTGGCCAATGCTCAGAGTTACAAACCACTAGGTAACCTTCTTAGCAACACAGAAAAAAATCCAAGGAACAGAAGGAATGAGAAATGTCAAGCCATTACTTTGAAAAGTGGTACTGAAATCAACAAAGATGTTGGAGTCAAGGTATCCACTGAGGAAGTTCCAAAAGAAAGCATGGAAACAGAGCCACATATAGAGGAAAAAGAAGCAAAGGAAAAAGATCGAGAAAGATTCACTCCACCTCCACATTTTCCGCAGCATCTCCAAAAAAACAAACTGGACAAGCAATTTGCTTGATTCTTGTAGGTCTTCAAAAAGCTGCATATCAACATTCCATTTGCAGAAGTGTTGGAACAAATGCACAGCTATGTAAAATTCATGAAAGACATTTTGTCACGAAAGTGAAGATTGGGAGATTACGAGACAGTAGCATTGACAGAAGAATGCAGCGCCATCATTCAGAGGAAACTTTCCCTAAAGTTGAAAGATCCTGGTAGTTTCACCGTCCCATGCACCATAGGAGAACATTACATCGGTAAAGCTTTGTGTGATTTAGGTGCTAGTGTTAATTTGATGCCTTTTTCGATCTACATGAAACTACAGATTGGAGAAGCAATGCCCACCTCAGTCTCTCTGTAACTTGCTGATAGAACGCTCACATTTCTGAGAGGTGTAGTTGAAGATGTGATGGTCAAAGTTGACAAACTCATTCTCCCAGTAGATTTCATTATCCTTGACATGGAAGAAGATAAAGATGTATATATCACCCTCGGGAGACCGTTCTTGGCTACAGGTCGAACTGTTATTGATGTACAAAAAGAGAACTAACCATGAAAGTGCAGCACCAAGAAGTTACATTCAATGTTTTCAAAGCCATGAAATTCTCGAGTGATGAAAATGAAGAGGAATGTTTCAGAATTGATGTTGTAGATAGTATCATCCAAGATACTGATGCAATGTAACTTTCCATGGATAAAATTGAAGCTTGCATCACCAACATGACTAACAGTGAGCTAGATGATGAAATTGTGGAATGTATCAACTACCTTAACAGACCATTTCACTTCAAATCAACATCACTGGTGGAAAGTTTGAAATTACCGAAAGAGGAGCGAATCAAGCCCTCGATTGAAAAACCACCACAGCTAGACTTAAAGCTACTTCTGAGCCATCTCAGGTATGCATTCTTAGGAAACTCTTATGATTTACCTGTGATTATTTCTTCATTGCTAACATTGGAGCATGAAGAAAAGTTGCTGAAAGTGTTACGAGAACACAAGAAAGCCATTGGCTGGACTATAGCAGACATTTGAGGCATTAGTCCATCATTTTACATGCACAAGATTCTGATGAACGATGAGTACAAAGCCACAGTAGAGCATCAACGGAGACTAAATCCAATCATGAAGGAGGTCGTGAAGAAAGAAATTATCAAATGGTTGGATGCTGGCATCATTTACCCCATCTCTGATAGCACGTGGGTGAGTCCTATGTAATGTGTGTCGAAGAAATGAGGAATTAATGTAGTCACAAATGAAAAGAACGAGTTGATTCCAACAAGAACAATGACTGGATGAAGAGTATGCATGGACTACAGGAAGTTGAACAAAGCAACAAGGAAAGATCATTTTCCGCTGCCATTCATTGACCAGATACTAGACAGATTGGCGGGACATGCGTTCTACTATTTTCTGGACGGATACTCGGGGTACAATCAGATTACCATCGCCTTAGAAGATCAGGAGAAAACTATTTTTACATGCCCGTATGGTATTTTTGCTTTCCGCAGAATGCCATTTGGACTATGTAATGTTCCTGCCATATTTCAACGTTGCATGATGGCCATCTTCTCAAACATGATGGAATAAAGTATGGAGGTCTTCATGGATGATTTCTCTGTGTTTGGAGACTCTTTTGACTACTTCTTGCAAAATCTAGAAAATGTGTTACAAAGGTTCGAAGATACCAACTGGTACTCAACTGGGAGAAATGCCACTTCATGGTGCAGGAAGGCATTGTGTTGGGACATCGGATCTCACAAAAGGGAATCGAGGTAGACAAAGCAAAGATCGAAACAAATGGAAAACTACCTCCACCAACATCAGTTAAAGGGATTCAGAGTTTTCTCAGACATGCACGCTTTTACAGGTTATTTATCACAAACTTCTCTAAGATTGCAAAACCTCTGTGCAATCTGCTGGAGAAAGACGTGTCTTTCAAATTCACCAAAGAATGCCACGAAGCTTTTGAAATCTTGAAACAGAAGCTTGTCTATGCCCCCATAATAGTAGCACCGGACTGAACCCTTCCATTTGAGGTGATGTGCGATGCTAGTGATTTTGTTGTAGGTGCAGTTTTGGGACAATGCAAAGCAAACATTTTCCATACCATTTACTACTCCAGCAGAACTCTGAATGAAGCTCAACTCAACTACCCAACCACTGAAAAGGAGTTGCTCGTAGTTGTGTTCGCTTTTGGTAAATTCTGCTTCTATCTGTTGGGTCCCAAAATGGTGGTCTATACAGATCATTCAGCAATCAAATACTTGATCGCAAAGAAAGATGCCAAACCCAGATTGATCTGTTGGGTGCTTCTACTGTAAGAATTTGACGTGGAGATCCGAAATAGGAAATGGACATAAAACCAAGTGGCAGATCACTTATCGAGGCTCGAGAATGGAGAAACAGCTGGAAACAAATTGACAATCAAAGAAACTTTTCCCAATGAACAGTTGTTTGCCATGAAATAAAAAGATATCCCTTGGTATGCAACATATAATTTGATGCACTCCTATCCAAATACGGAGTTACTCATAAAGTTGCCACTGCCTACCATCCGTAGTCAAATGGACAGGTTGAAGTTTCAAATAGGGAGATCAAAACAATCTTGGAGAGAATCGTTGGATCAACAAGGAGGGACTGGTCTACAAAACTGGATGACGCATTATGGGCCTACCGGACAGCTTACAAGACACCCATTGGTATGTCCCCATATCGAATGGTGTTTGGGAAAGCATGCCATTGCCAATGGAGCTTGAACATAAAGCGTACTGGGCACTAAAGAAGTTAAATCTTGATCCACAAGCAGTATGAGAAAAACGGCTCCACCAACTTATCGAATTGGAGGAATTTTGCCTATAGGATTATGAGAATGCCAGATTATATAAAGAAAAGACCAAGAAATAGCATGATAAAAAAATAGTGCGCAGACAACTGGAACCAAGGCAACAAGTGTTGTTATACAATTCAAGGTTGAAACTTTTCCCTGGAAAGCTGAAATCAAGGTGGTCAGGTCCATTTGTGATTGCTCAGGTTTTACCATATGGAGTTGTTGAGTTACTTAATCCCAACACCAATGATACATTCAAAGTTAACACCCAGCGTGTCAAGCACTACTGGGGAGAATCATTTGAGCGACAAAAAGAAAGTGTCACACTTTCAGATCCAGCCTAACGTTCGAGCAGTCATGTCTAGCTGACGACGTTAAACTTAGCGCTAGCAAGGAGGCAACCCATGTAATTTGTGTATATATTGTGATTTGGTATGTTTTATTTTTTGTGTTTAATTTTGTAGGTAAAGTCACATTTCAGGATGGAAGACGTTCTCGCAAATCTACATAAGCAATTTTCTTCTCTCCTTCAAAACTCTCTTATGAAAGTCTACAAGGCTCGCTTGGAAGGAACGAGACTTCTGATGATCAAAGGTATTCCTAATGAAATTCGTTGGATTATTGAAGCACGGGTCCGATTGGAAGATGAGTCTTCTGATTCTTTTATTTCATATTTGCCTGGTTTAGGAAAAATCAGTTTTGCTAAAAAGAGAAGATCTAAAAAAATGGGTGTTTGCTATAAATGTGCACGCATGACATGATTTACTCATTGTCGTTCTTTAGGAATGGTGTCTGATAATCGGGAATCTGACTCTAAAAGACCATGTTTGCCAATTTATAAGAAAATTGGATGGGAAGCTTGTCTCTGACGCATAGACGTCATTCAAGCCGTTACTTCTTGTAAATATTATTATCTCTTTGTCTTTAACTATAATTATGATTTGTTTTGTTATTTTCTTTTATTTTCTCCGACAGGATCCAGACTTTTTGACTTTCAGGATATATTTTACTGTTTAGCTAATAATTGTCATTTGACAGGTACAAGTACTATTATTACTCACCCTTTTTCAGGTGTTATAAATTCAACTCATCATTGTACTCTTGAAGGCATCCAGGTTTGAGAAAAAAGTACATTAAAAAAATAGAAGCCACTTCAAGAAGACGAGTTGTAAATATCTGTGTGTTTTGTGGTACTAGTGTTGGTTCTAAGCCAGAGTTTGTTGAAGCATCACATGAATTGGGTCGAGTCATAGCTGAAAGTAATATGCACATAGTATATGGCAGTGACAGTCTTGGACTAATGGGGACCGATAGGACCGTCAAACGGAGATGAACTAATCGTGCCAGGTATGTCTGAACAACTGATGGAAATGATTAACCGTGCTGATGCTTTTATGACTTTGCCAGGTGGCTTGGGTACGATGGAGAAAATTTTTACAATATTATCTTGGGCGAACTTGAACATACACTAGAAACCGATTGGACTGTTTAATGCTGATGGATTTTATGATTTTCTTTGAACCACAAATTGACCCTATCTTTCCAAGATTAATTGGTCTGATAATGATCGTAGTAAGAATGGTCGGATAAATCTAGATCTTAACCTTTAATTTTCTTTTTAGATGTAGAATTTCAGCTAACCAGATACTGTTTTCTAAACTTTTCTTCTACTTTTTAGACATTGGGGACAATGTCTCAATTAGGTTTGATGGAGGGGAATAGTTAACTAGTATCTTGTAAATATTTTATTATTGTGTTGTTTTTATTTGATTTTTAGTCAAAAATTTTCAAAAAAATAAAAATAAAAAATGAAAAAATGAAAAACATATTTTGTGTTTTTGTGTTTTTAACTTGATTAATCAGGTAAATTGGTGTGAGATAGTTGTGTAAGGAATTTCCATTCTTGAGACGTATATCAACCTAATTCATAACAAGTTAATTTTTGTTTATTTCCTTTTGAATTATTTAATTTTTGAATTCTCCATAAAACTGACTAAAATGGATCTTCATATGCTCAGTTGACAGGTATTATCAACATGCATGGTAACATACAGACATGAGTTGTAATTGAAAATTTTATAATATTCAGTGCTCTAGTTTAATTGGAGGAAGCATCCAAAAAAAATGGAAAAAAACGTCTGAGATCCGAGTAATTAAGTTTGTGGGGGCGTTTTAACACCTAGTACCCTAAAATCAACTTGTTTGGGAGTCACTGACCTAAAGCTCGCTACATGGATTGAAGACGTTACAAAAAATATATATTTATCAGAAATCCGAGTAATTAAGTCTGTAAGGGAGTCTTAACACCTAGTGCCCTAAAGCCAACTGGTTTGGGAGTCACTGGCCCAAAGCTCGCTACATGGATGTAAGATATTGTATATAAATAAATAAATAAATAATATTCCATTGTTAAAAAAAATTCCATTGCTAAAAAAATGTGTGAATTCTGATAGAACTTTAGGACAAAAATATTACTCTCTTTTCAACTATACTTATGAATATTGTGGGCACAATTATTTGATTAATACTTTGTTGGTTGTGTATATGGAGAATGGTAAAAAATAATTAGAGAGTTCACTTATTTAGTAATTTAGAATGAAGAAAACAACTATTAACTTGGATAAGAAGTTTCACTTGTTTAGTCACTAACTTGTTTATTCTCTTGTCTTTTGTCTTTTTTTTCTTTTATGTGCATTAGTTTGAAGTTTGTGGGTATCTTCACTGTAAGCCCTCACGAGACTACAAGTCGTCCACTAGGGACACCTAGGGGTTTAAAGGCTTGTTGCATTTGCTAAATGCAACCGTGATCCCTACGAAAGTGGCTTAGTTTAATTTTATTTTAAAGATGTTTATGTTATTTTATTTTATTGTTTTGCTCGAGGACTAGCAAAATGTTAGGTTTGGGGGTGTGATGAGTGGTAAATATATCACTATTTCCCACTCTTTTGACCTAATATTTTGTATAGTTTCTTAGGTTTTATGAATGTTTTGATGTGTTTTAGTTTATTTTACAGATAAAATAAAATTAGGACATAATGGAATCAATCATAATGAAATGAGGAACAAATAAGGGCAAAAACTGGACTTGACATTTTGATTTTCGAGATTGGAAACTTGAAATGGCGTTCTAACGAAGTACAAATTCGGAAATTCCAAATTTACGTAATTGTCGTATTTTGGCCATAACGTCTTACTCCGATATCGGATTAAGGTGATTCAAGTTCCAGATTAAAGAAGACACAAAGATCTACAACTTTGAAGCTCATAATAATTTCTAATTCTGAAGTTTCCATGACTGAAATTGACAAAACATCCAGAAGTGTGTTATGTGTAATTATTAAAGTCATTTTCAAAATAAAAAAAATAATAAAATGAAAAATGAAAATTGTCAAACTTCCACAAAACATGCGGATTTGGTGTCATATTTGGTGGATCAATTGGTGGAGAAATTGGTGGAAGCCTTTAGATTTGCCTATAAATACCAAGCTAAACTTTGTAAATTTTTCAAGCTTCTTTGGAGGAATTTCTCCATGAAAAGCTAAAGGAAAGTGTATTGTATATTTATTTAAGTTCTCTTGTATTTTCTTTTTATTTAATTAATAAAATTTTATGTGTTTTCATTTACAGTATGAGCAGGTAATCTCATTCTACTGGTGTCACGACCCCCTCCCTAGAGCGGACCCAACCCTAGGAAAAGGTTCGCGGACGTCTTCAGCTCAAGCATTCTATATGACAAACCAATCATTTGAATACACTCAATTATTACATCATAAATTACAAATTCATGAATTGTACATAATTTTTATGGTTTACAACACAAGTCTTAAAAATATGCAAATGAGGACACAAAAGTCTGGACGAACCCGAAATACAACTGTGGCACGTGGATCAAATCTGGTACTGCTACTATTGTACTGGCGGACTACCTGGAATATTTGGGAAAAGGGGAGTGAGCTTAAAAAGCTCAGCAAGTAAAGCATTCATACTCTCAACATGACCTCTCCAACAAAATAGGGATATATATATATGAAAATAATAACAACTCAAGCATACATTCCACAACAATACAATCGTCCATCAAACATGGTTGCTAATCCGGGTCCAGTATAACAGTGGATTGAAACCAATGTGAGAGTACCTCATCACAACTCCCAATGTTTCCCACCATATCAAAACCAAAGGGAGAGTACCTCATCACAACTCCAAGGGTTTTCCATCATATCATATCACGTAATGTATCATCATATCTCATCTCATGTCCGACCACTATCATTCAAAACCCGGTAACATAACACAACAACACACATCATCAAATATAATCACATCTCGCATCCAATCCATCAATCTCATCTCAATAATCATGAATTCATTTTTATCATGCTTCCAATTAATCAATATTTATATCCCCACAAATATATATAAATAATTATATATTTATATATAACTATAATTATACCAATATTTTTATATATGGACTCTCACAACAACCATCAATCAACAAACAATTATGTTAAGGGAATCACCGTGCAGTGTATTTACCTATATCCACGCAAAAGTCCTTAATATGTATATATCCTCGCTAAGAATCTGAAAAATATAAAATTACGGTAATGTCCCTCAATTTTACCAAAATTATGATTTTACCCTTAATCTTTCTAAATTTCCATTTTAGCCCCTAAACTTTTCTAATATGTCCAAATAGTCTTAAAACTCTTAAATGTTACTATTTAACCCCTGAAAACCAGAATTTATGGAATTACCCACTTAATCATGCAAATATACAATTAAGTCCAAAACTTTCAAATTCTATCATTTACACCACTAAAACGGTAATATTCACGTACCGAGCTCCAACGACCTCCAAATCCTTCAACGAAGGAGCCGCTGGTCAGGAAATGTCTCAAGGATCACCACGATGGTGGTGGTAGGGGCTGAAACACGGCGATTATCGACTATCGATTAACCTTGATAACAATCATATTTTACTACTTTCTTAACAACCGAAGGTCCGATTTGGGCGAATGAGGTGTCCAACTCGCGTATCTCGACGAGGGGAAGAATTTGGTCTGGGAGGTTTCGTCCACGCACGGTGGCTCGTGGCAGCGGCAGCAGGCGGTGCGTGATGGCGCGTGAGGGCACGTGACAGGGAATCCCGGCGACGGTCCGGCGGCGTTGGATTCGTCTCGTCGAGGGGATTCTCCAGATGTGGTCACTTGCCAAAAATGGAGATCGGAAGATGTCGAAATATCATTTTCTCTCTCTGTCCACATAATTTTCTCTCTCTAGGAAGTGTTAAATAAGTTACTCTCGGTTTCTCTCTCTAAAGCTCTCTAAAAATGGTCAAACACTCTCTGGAAAATGTAACAAGGCAGTCTAACACTCGCCACACTCATGGAATTTAAAGAAAACAAGTGTGTGATGGATGAGAGGTTTGTAGGGTTAGAGAGACTATATGTGAGTTTGTATGCTTATGAGACATGCAAGACGTGATTAGATGTTAGAGTTGAATTTTAAGGCTAAGAGACAAATGTGGCTGTATTATTACTTTCATAATTAAAGGAAAAGTAATACATGATGTTACGATCTACCCTTCTTATAAAAATTTCGTCCTCGAAATTTCTTAATCCTCAAATAGCTGTGGATATTTTTCTCTCATATCATGTTCCACTTCCCAAGTCGCCTCTTGAATGTGATGATTAGACCACATGACTTTCACAAGAGGAATACGTCTGGATCTCAACTCTTGAACCTTTCGATCTATGATCTTCACGGGCTTTTCTTCATAAGTCAGGTTCCCGCTCAACTCCACTGGTTTACTCTCCAAAATGTGAGAAGGGTTTGGTACATACTTCTTCAGTACCGAAATATGAAATACTTTATGAATTCTTTCTAATTCCGGTGGTAATGCCAGACGATATGCCACTTTTCCCACTCCCTCCAAAATTTCATAAGGACCGATATAGCGCGGTGACAACTTTCCCTTCCAGCCAAATCTCAAAACTCCATTCCAAGGAGAGACTTTCAAAAAGACTTTATCCCCCACTTGGAACTCAAGGTCTTTTCTCCTTCTGTTGGCATAACTCTTTTGTCGACTCTGCACCTCCAACAGTCTAGCTCGGATTAGCCTGATTCTCTCCGACGTCATATCTACCAAGTCTGAGCCATGAATCTGCCTATCTCCAACCTCGCCCCAACAAACAGGGGTCCTACATCTCCTCACATACAAGGCCTCAAATGGAGCCATGCCGATACTAGCCTGAAAGCTATTATTGTAGGAAAACTCGATCAAATGTAATTGCTCATCCCAACTCCCAGTAAATGTCAAAACACACGATCTCAGCAAATCTTCTAACATCTGAATAGTCCGCTCTGACTGGCCGTTAGTCTGAGGGTGGAATGCAGTACTCATTGAAATCTTTGATCCCATAGACTTTTGGAAACCCTGCCAAAAATGAGAAGTAAATCTGGCATCTCTATTTGATACAATCGATAAGGGTACACCATGTAATCGAACAATCTGCTCCACATATAATTTAGCTAGTCTCTCTGGTCCCCATGTAACTCGAATCGATAGAAAATGAGCAGATTTAGACAATCGATCCACTATTACCCAAATTACATCATAACCCTTCTGTGTCCTCGGCACCCCTACTACAAAGTCCATCGTAATATTTTTCCATGGCCATTCAGGTATAGGTAGAGGCTGGAGTAATCCGGCTGGATGTTGATGTTCTGCTTTAATCTGCTGACAACCCAAACACCGAGATACAAACTCTGAAATGTCTCTCTTCATTCCCAGCCACCAATAAGTCTTCTTCAGATTTTGATACATCTTAGTACTCCTAGGATGCATATTATAAGGAGCATCGTGGGCCTCATCCATGATTTCTCGTTTGAGCGATCCCGAATGTGGTACCATAACTCTATCACCAAAAAGTAATACATCATATGAACTTAATTGAAAGTAGAAGTCTCCTCATTTGGAATCTCTGCTCTCCATTTCCCACACTGATCATCCTCGCTATGAGCTATTTTGAGTCTATCTAATAGTGTAGGTCGGACCTTCATATGGGCAACAAGACCTGCACTGTCGGATATCTCGAAAGTCAATCGTAACTCTGCCAACGCCTCGAACATCCTCTGTCTGGCTCTTAAGAACTGTATTCTACCCACATTCTTCCTACTCAAAGCATCAGCAACAACATTGGCCTTCCCTGGATGATAATTAATAGTACAATCATAGTCACTAAGGAACTCCATCCAACGCCTCTGTCTCAAATTCAGCTCCTTTTGAGTAGGAAGGTATTTCAGACTCTTATGATCAGTATAAATCTCACACTTGGAACCATATAAATAATGCCTCCAAATCTTTAAAGCATGAACAATCGCTGCCATCTCTAGATTATGGGTGGGATAATTCTTCTCATGGGTCTTCAACAGTCTCGAGGCATAGGTGATCACTCTCCCATGCTGCATCAGTACACATCCTAACCCTTGATGTGATGCATCAGTAAAAATAACATATCCATCAAGTCCGGATGGTAGAGTAAGTACCGGTGCAGTAGTTAATTTCTCCTTCAGAGTTTGGAAGCTCCTCTCACAATCATCAGTCCACACGAACGGTACCTTCTTCCTTGTCAGCTGAGTCATCGGAGCAGCAATAATAGAGAAATCTCGAATAAACCGACGGTAGTAGCCTGCTAATCCCAGGAAACTCCAAATCTCTGTCACCATTCTCGGTCTCTCCCATCTCAGAACTGATTCAACCTTTTATGGATCAACATAAATACATTCTCCAGAAATAATGTGTCCCAGAAATACCACTTTATCCAGCCAAAATTCACATTTAGAGAACTTGGCATAAAGTTGCTCTTTCCTCAAAATCTCAAGTACCAACCGAAGATGTTGTTCATGATCGACCCGAAAGGCGAATACACAAGGATGTCATCAATAAACACTACAATAAACTTATCTAGATACGGCTGGAACACTCTATTCATCAAATCCATGAATGCTGCAGGTGCATTAGTAAGTCCGAATGGCATCACTAAGAACTCATAATGCCCGTATCTAGTTCAGAATGCAATCTTAGGAATATCTGCATCCCGAATCCTCATTTGATGATACCCTGACCGAAGATCGATTTTTGAAAACACCGAAGCTCCCTGAAGTTGGTCAAATAAATCATCAATACGAGGCAATGGGTACCGATTCTTGACCGTCACTTTATTGAGCTGACGATAATCTATACACAATCTTAAGGTGTCATCCTTCTTTTTCACGAACAGTACTGGCGCTCCCGAAGGTGAAACACTGGGCCGAATAAATCATCGATCTAACAGCTCTAGCAACTACTCTTTCAGCTCATTCATTTCTGCTGGGGCCAAAGGATAAGGAGTCACTGAAATATGAGTGGTACCAAACATTAGATCTATAGTGAATTCTAGATCTCTATGAGGTGGAAAACCTGGTAACTCATCGGGAAAGACATCCTGATACTCACTCACAACTGGAATATCTGCTATCTGCATCGATTCCTCTTTCTCCACCGTAGTGATACTCGCTAAAAAGCCATTGCACCCCTGTCTAATCATTCTACAAGCCGACATGGTAGAAATGATGGGTACCACAACCTGATTACGGTCAGTAACTACCTTAAATTCCCCATCATCTGACTTAAACCTCACTTCTTTGTCGCCGCAATCAATAACAGCTCCATGAGTAGTCAACCAATTCATTCCTAAAATCAAACTGAAGTCCTCTATCTCCAACGGGTAGAGTACAACTGGTAGTTGCCTCGCCTCAATCTTAACACTCAATCCTCTGAATATTGAATCTATCAATATGTCCTTCCCTGAAGGAAGACTCGCAATCCAAGGAATTTCTTTGGTCTCTAGTACACTACCCAGACAAGGAATACAACCAGTAGCAATAAATGAATGCATAGAACCCGTATCAAATAGAGCTCGAACAAGTATACCTGATATCTGAACTGTGCCAGATATAATATCACCACCATCTTGTGCCTCATGCTCTGTCATGGCGAAGACTCGTCCCCTATCAACACCAGGTGCAGTATATGTCTGAGACGTCTGTCCTCTACCACTATATGGTCCACTCGAAGTACCTATGCCTCTGCTCTGTGGGAAACCTGAACCTCTTCCACGGCTACCACTGGAATCTATCCCTCTACCCTGCTGTCGGCTCAGCTCCTCGAGATCCGCCACTGGTAAGGCAATCTCTAGCGAAATGTCCAGGCTACTGGCATTCAAAGCACTTCTTTTCTCTGGTACATTACAGACTGATATGACCCTCCTAACCACAGTTAAAGCACCGACGAGGGCTAATAGGCCGAGATGCTACACTCACAACACTCTGATCAATAGATGGGACTGTGCCTCTACTCTGAACCTGCTCAGTCCGACCCCCACGAAACTGTCCTCTGAAAGGTGCACTTTGTGTGCCTCTGGGTGGTACCCCGCTGTGACTCAATTGTGGAGGATACTGTCTACTATTAGATCTGTCATGTCCCCCCTCAGAAACCTCATTTCGCCCCATCTTTCTGCTCTCTTGAAAGGTGGTTATGTTCTCCCTCTCAATTTTGATGTCACTCTCTACAATCATAGCCCTGTCAACCAATACTGTGTACGGCAGTTTCCTCAAAATCGAAATCCTCGATCTAATCTGTTGTCTCAATCCACCCTTGAATTTCTCGCACTTATCAATTCTGGATAGTAGCGAGATAAGGAAATCATCCGCCTCTCATATTTCATCACTGTCTCTATCGGTCCCTGAACTATGTGCTCGAACAGACGACGCTACTCACTCCGATAGGCATACGGAAAGTACTTCTCATTAAAGGCTTCCTCAAACATATCCCACGTGATATACTGAGGTCTTCCAGGTCCATCAGTTCTCCAAAAATCAGGTGATCTCAATCTGTCTATCAGTACGGTCTTAGTATGCTTCCACCACGTCTCTGTTTCACCTCTCATCATAAAAGTGGCAAATCTAACCTTATTTTGATCGGTCAAGTACAACACGCTAAATATGTGCTCAATATCATCCTTCCATTTTTTTGCAACTAAGGGATCAGCCGTGTCATGAAACTGTGGAGGCCTCAAATTAAGAAAATGATCCAGCTTGCTCGTATTACCACTGCTGCTCGAAGGTACATTAGTTGATGGCCCTATGGTAACCATTTGTGCAACTACATCAATAAATCTTACCAATACATCTTCTAGGTGTGTGGCTGTCGGGGGAACTGAATGAGCGACATGGGTCACATTAGGTACAGCTCCAGGAACATCATCAGGTGCAGCTACAGGAATAGTGAGGGGGGCAGCTGTCAAAACTACTGGAGGTATAGGTCTAGAACCTTCACCAATCTCAAAAATCGGCGGAACACCAGATGAAGCTACATCCGGTACAGGATCTACAGGCAGAGTATGTGGTCTCTCAATACCAATACTCGACATCCTCACAAATCGTCGAGCTCTTCCTCTCCCACGTTGAGTACCAGTACCACGGCTAGGGATGGCAATTTCCGGATCCGGACCCGGATCCGTACGGATCCGGGTCCGGATCCGCAAATAATTTGGCGGACCCGGGTTCGGATATGGACCCGGTTAAGCACTTCCGGGTCCGGACCCGGGATCCACAACTGCCCACTGTTTTTTTTTTTAACAGTGGCATGCTTATTTGGTTTTTTTTTCTTTTTAAATTTTTTGCATATGTTACTACGTTTTGATTTCTCAGACTATTAGGTATCTACTATTTTAACTGAAATAATATATTGAGTTTGGATCGGGTCCAGGAATTTACAATCGGGAATTGAAAATTTTGGATATTAATTTTTTTTTCTCAACTGCCCACTGTTTTTTTTTTACCGGGTCCGGAATTATCCGGACCCGCATCCGGACCCGGTATGATGCGGGTCCTCTAAAATAAGACCCGGATCCGCAAATTTTTTTAGCGGACCCGGGCCGGATCCGGATTTGTTTGCCATCCCTAACCACGGCCACGTCCAGAAATTTTCCTACAAACACAAAACTATCCCGTTAATACCCTCTCTAATGCAATGTGTCTACAGAACCTAAAATCCTAGGCTCTGATACCAAATCCGTCACGACCCCCTCCCTAGAGCGGGCCCAACCCTAGGAAGAGGTTTGCGGACGTCTTCAGTTCAAGCATTTTATATGACAAACCAACCATTTGAATACACTCAATTATTACATCATAAATTACAAATTCATGAATTGTACACAATTTTTATGGTTTACAACACAAGTTTTAAAAATATGCAAATGAGGACACAAAAGTCTGGACGAACCCGAAATACAACTGTGGCGCGTGGATCAAATCTGGTACTGCTACTGCTGTACTGGCGGTGTAGGAAACAAAAATCGGCGACGTTGTCCTGGGCTCGCGGCCCGGTCGGGAGTACGGAATAGCCCACAGGGGACTAAACCGGAGAACTAAAAATGGAGTCGCCACCCGGTGTGAACCGGGAAAATGATTTAAGGCTGCACTCACCCCTCGCAAGGGAAAACCTTAAACCGTTGGGTACGGAACGGTCCCTTACTTACGCCACTTGTAATGAAATGATTTGTGCAATAATTTAATCGAATCTACGCAACATATATTTCCAAGAGTATTCTATTTCTAAGTTCATATGCATGAAAATAAAGCTCATATCTAAGTTTGCATGCATAAAGGTAAATCGGAACAACGGCAAGCATATAATTTCATAAACACATTATACGGAAACGCAAGTAAATAATAATTGTACAAGCATGCATAATAAAGAGAGACAATTAAGTGCATGACGTAAAGAGGTAATCAAAAAGGCAATTGAACATCGAAATAAACGTGCAATGATGCGGTGCAGAAAAAGAGATAGATAATAAGGATGAAAGGGAGAGATGCGATATATGCCCACATCTATATAGGACTTCGAGTGCCCGATTGAGCGCATCTCACGTTCGATCAAACATACTTTGTCCGGCGCGGCAAAACGTTGTGGCAAAGGTAGCCTTTTAGGCTTTTCATCCCTCGAAGCGGAGGACCATTAATCCAACTTGATTTGCCCATGCGCATTACATTACAATGCATAGAAAATAAAGACAACCATAATATGGAACTTCGTATGTCCGATTAAACATATCTCACATTCAATCGAACACACTTCCTCCGGCGCGGTAAAACATCGTGGCAAAGGTAGCCCTTAGGCTTTTCATCCCTCAAAACGGAGGACCTTTAATCCAACTTGATTTGCCCATGCGCATTTCATTACAATGCAGAAATAAGTAACATGTGGAAAGTAAATAACATACTAACGACTAAATCATGCTCAAACATAAGGTTGGATGAAACGAAATATGTGTGTCTCTCAAGCGGTACGTGGCATTGTATCCCGAGTGCAAACCGCACTACCGTCCATTCGAATTCGGCTACAGAATTTACGTCCGGGTTTCCATCTGATATACCGCAAGAGAGAACACATATTCCTTTCATCCGAAAGTCATATCATAAACCAATCGACAATACTCATGCGAAATAAAGTAAGAAAATAAATAAAAACAAAGGAGAATAAATAAAAAAGGTGCCCTAAGGTCTAACCTCTTAAGTCGTCTCTCGGAAGTGCGCTACGCGGTTGTCGGAAGGGTTGATACTTTGCAACTCCTCTGGTTCACTGGTTCGTTGTTTCTCTTCTTTGCCTCGCTACTCAGGCTGCTGTTTTATTCAGTTTCGCTGCTGTTTCTTGTTGTGTTTTTTGGTTACTGTTTCGCGGTAATTAGGGATTATTTTTAGGTGATTTTTGCGGTAATGGGGCCTGAGTTGGTTTGTTTGTACGTGGAGGAGGGTAGTTTGTGGGCTGTGTCGAGGCTGGTCAGGGGCAGTTGTGAGGGCTTGATGACGTGAAGTTAAGGCTGGTCAGGGAGTATGATTATGCGCTGAAGACATGCTGGTCATGGGGTAATTATACGTTGAAGGCAGGCTTGTCAGGGGGTGATTATACGTTTGAAGGGTTGTTTCAGGGGTATGTTTCGGTGATGTTCCTTTGCTGTTTTGGGAGAGTGTTTCGGTGATGGTAGAGAGGAGGAGAAGAATGAATTATTTGCCTTTTTTTTCTTGTTGCTTTGGGCGTGAGTTGCTAGGGCTTCTAAGTTTGGGTTTAGGCTTCTTTTTATAGGCAAAGGGTTGGGGTTTACCTTGTGTGAAAAGGGAAAGGATTTGTGTAATTATGGGAGATATTTATAATTAGTGTGTGATAGGGAAAAATCTTTTAATTAAGGAAGTGATTAGATATGATTTGATATGATTAGGAAGATGATATATTTGATTTTATTTGATTTGTTTTATTTAGGTATATAATTTAATCGATTTAGGAAAGCGTTTGATGAGATTTGATTTGTATCTTTTAATTAGGGAATGTGATTTGTCTTGATTTTAGCATGTGTTTAATATGTGTTTTTATTTAATTTGGAAGGTGATAGGCGTGAATGGACTCTTTGGGCGTGTATCATAGGCAGTTTTCAGGGGCAATCGGGCGTGTTCATGGGCTGACTTCAGGGGCTGGTTTGGGCGTGTTTAGGGGCTGGTTTGGGCGTGTTCAGGGGCTGACTTCAGGGGCATTCGGTCATGTTCAGGGGCTGATTTCATGGGCTGGTTTGGGCGTGTTCAGGAGCTGACTTCAGGGGCTAGATGAAGGCTAATGGCGTGAGTGGCTGCTGCATGGGTAATGGGCGTGAGTAGTGTGAATTGTGGGGGATTTGGGCTAAGGTTGTGTTTTAAAACAGAGGTCCAACAAGCGAACCCGAAGCTAAACAAGCGAATTAAATCCAACAAGATGTCAATGTCTGACTCTTCCCTTCCGACGTCCGTTTCCCGCGACTTCCATAATTTAAAGAGGTTGTGTCTCCATGTGAGACTCATCATCGGGACTTACATGCAAAAATACAGTGCCTACGGGCAGACTACCTGGAATATTTGGGAAAAGGTGAGTGAGCTTAAAAAGCTCAGCAAGTAAAGCACTCATACTCTCAACATGACCTCTCCAATAAAATAGGGATATATATATATATATATGAAAATAACATATATTTTAATAACAACTCAAGCATACATTCCACAACAATACAATCATCCATCAAACATGGTTGCTAATCCGGGTCCAGTATAACAGTGGATTGAAACCAATGGGAGAGTACCTCATCAAAACTCCCAAGGTTTCCCACCATATCAAAACCAAAGGGAGAGTACCTCATCACAACTCCCAAGGTTTTCCATCATATCATATCACGTAATGTATCATCATATCTCATCTCATCTCCGACCACTATCATACAAAACCCGGCAACATAACACAACAACACACATCATCAAATACAATCACATCTCGCATCCAATCCATCAATCTCATCTCAATAATCATGAATTAATTTTTATCATGCTTCCAATTAATCAATATTTAAATCCCCACAAATATATATAAATAATTATATATTTATATATAACTATAAGTATACCAATATTTTTATATATAGACTCTCACAACAACCATCAATCAACAAACAATTATGTTAAGGGAATCATCGTGCAATGTACTTACCTTTATCCATGCAAAAGTCCTTAATATGTATATATCCTCGCTAAGAATCTGAAAAATATAAAATTACGGTAAGGTCCCTCAATTTTAACAAAATTACGATTTTACCCTTAATCTTTCTAAATTTCCATTTTAGCCCCTAAAATTTTCTAATATGTCCAAATAGTCCTAAAACTCTTAAATGTTACTATTTAACCCCTGAAAACCAGAATTTACAGAATTACCCACTTAATCATGCAAATATACAATTAAGTCCAAAACTTTCAATTCTATCATTTACACCCCTAAAACGGTAATATACATGTACCGAGCTCCAACGACCTCCAAATCCTTCAACGAAGGAGCCGCTGGTCAGGAAATGTCTCAAGGATCACCACGATGGTAGTGGTAGGGGCTGAAACACGGTGATTATCAACTATCGATTAAACTCCGATAACAATTGTATTTTGCTCGTTTCTTAACAACCGAAGGTCCGATTTGGGCGAATGAGGTGTCCAACTCGCGTATCTCAATGAGGGGAAGAATCTGGTTCGGGAGGTGTCGTCCACGCACGGCGGCGCATGGAGCGTGTGGCAGCGGCGCGTGATGGTGCGTGAGGGCGTGTGATAGGGAATCCTGGCGGCGGTCCGGCTGTGTTGAATTCGTCTCATCGAGGGGATTCTCCATATGTGGTCACTTTCTGGAAACGGAGATCGAAATATTTCGAAATATCATTTTCTCTCTCTGTCCACATAATTTTCTCTCTCTAGGAAGTGTTAAATAAGTTGCTTTCGGTTTCTCTCTCTAAAGCTCTCTAAAAATGCTCAAACACTCTCTGGAAAATGTAACAAGGCAGTCTAACACTCTCCACACTCATGGAATTTAAAGAAAATAAGTGTGTGATGGATGAGAGGTTTGTAGGGTTAGAGAGACTATATGTGAGTTTGTATGTTTATGAGACATGCAAGACGTGATTAGATGTTAGAGTTGAATTTTAAGGCTAAGAGACAAAGGTGGCTGTATTATTACTTTCATAATTAAAGGAAATGTAATACATGATGTTATAGCTGGGGTGAAAAAGTGAGACTTTTAATTTAATAAATTAGAGTAATCTCCCTTATTTTACTTAAAATTTGGATTAATTAGTTACCGCCTATATGGCCGATTTAGGTGACAACCTTATTTACCACCTATATTGTCGGTTTTACATTCCAGATGTAATTTCCACCTATATGGTCGTTTTATGTAATAACCTTGTTACTGCCTATATGGTCGGTTGGATTTAATTGAGACAAATGGAATTTCCGCCTTTATGGTCTGGTTAAATATAATTAATTAATTGGTAAACATCGACAATAAGAGAGATTTCTAATTTTGAAATATTAAAAGTGGATCCTCTAACCCCAACATTTTCTTTCATTATTGTAATTTTACTTTTATTTACCTCCAAGTTATTTTTTATGATGTTTTGTTTATTTAAGTGTTTAGTAATCCTGAGTATGTTTTGTAACTAAATATATTATCTAGGGGTGTAATGAATTCCAGTATCACTGATTTATAAGGGGTTATTTCATGTCTTGGGTAATATAAAGGTTTATTTATTAAGTCTTATGATTAATGCTTCTTGTTAACTGGCCATTAATAAGATTGATGTGGTAAACTTAAAATAAATTTTACGAAGGAATTTTAGGTTTCAGCCTTAGATTTATTAGCCCACGATCTTCATTAAGGATAGATAACCCTTAATAGATTTCCTTCCAAGATAGACATATACCTGTCGGGCGGGGGTAGCCACAATTGGAACTTAATCTTAATGAATTTAGGTAACTTGGTTAACATAGAGATATGATTAATTGGGTTACACTACGTATTTGCATTTGACCATCGACAGAGGCTTTTGCATAATTTCGTGTTCCAGGTTAGTAAACCAATATATTGCACAAACATGAGATAACCACTTCATCTTTAAAAGATATTAGAAGGATTCACAACCCTAGATAGTTTAATAATATTGATTTTACCTTTAATTCACTTTCACATTATTTTATTTACTTGTTTTAGTTTAAAGTCACCATCCAATCAAACAACCAATCTATTAGATACTCGTAAACATTTGGCTTCATAAATTAATAGCTTAGGTATTAAGTCCTCGTGGGATTGATACATTTTATACTACTTGAACGATACGTGCGCTTGCATTATACGTGTGTGATCACGCCGATCAATAACAAATGGCAAGCTCATCTGAGAACACAATGTCAAATGTGCCAACCTAAGAGAGCAACCCTAGTATCGGTTCACGGAGAAGAGAAGTTAAGTCTCGTTCCTCGGATGTTTTCAAAATTCATTTTCATTTAATCGATACTGTAAATGAAGGTTCAAGAGCAGTATGCAACCATTGTGGGGCTTCTTATAAATTTACTGGTGGAGACGACAATATGATCAAGCACTTGGAAAGACATCATGTCGTTAGGCTTGGACTTGATACGAAGGTACGAATTCATTAGATTTATTTAAATATTCTGATGCTAAAAATAGAGAAGAATTTGCTAAATTAACTTGTATGGCACATCTTTCTTTAAATTTTAGTGAAAACTTACTTTTACTAATTACGTTAAAAATACTTTAAATCCTGCTGCTTGTAGTATGACTCCAAATACAACAAAACGTCAAATTTTTAAATTATAAAAAGATGGTAAAATTATTTTAAATGAAATATTTTGAGATATTAAAGGTCGTATTTCTATTTGTTCTGATATTTGGAGTGACCATTGGTGAACACACTCATACATGGGTGTGACTTGTCATTGGATTGATGCATCATGGAATATGCAAAAATGACTTATTGCATTTAGAGTTCTTATGAACAACATACTGCACAAAATATTTATAGAATGATGAAAATAATTTTTGATGAATATGGTTTATTATGTAAAATTTTAACAATTGGATTTGATAATGCATCTGCAAATACTGCATCAATCACTGATTTAATAAAAATATGCGAACCAAATTTAGGGGGTCGATTTTTTCACGTTCGTTGTACATGTCATGTCCTTAATTTATGTGTTCAAGATGGTCTGGAAAATTTATCACCTTTCATTGATCCTTTTAAGAAAACACTTAATTGTATTTGGTCATATTCTCAAGTTAGGAGAGAATGGGCCAAGTTTTATAAATTAAATAGTATTAAACCGATAAAATTTTCACGAGATGTTCCAACACGTTGGAATTCAACTTATTTTCTTTTATGTCAAGCTTTGCAATACAAAAATACATTATGTAGTTTTTTGTCAACATGTTCAACATATCACACTTTTTCCTAGTCAATGAGAAATTTGTGATAAAATTTTAGATATTTTAAAAGTTTTTAATGATGCTACAAATATTTTTAACATAGTTTATTATCCTACAATATATTTATTTATTTTTGAAAGTTTGAATATTGTTGGTATTCTCGATGAGCATGTTGAAAATCCTTATCATAATGATATTGTTTTGTTTGAAGCTATTAATGTTATGAAACGAAAATGGTTGCATTATTTTAGAGACATTCCTTTGCTTTTTCTTATTGCTGTTGTTTTTTATCCTAGATTTAAATTAGAAGGTTTGAATAGTGCTTTAAAAGCTTACTATGGATATTTAGGAATATTAGATGAAATTGATATTATAAGAATAATAGAGTTATTTAATGATTATATTAGAAGATATAACTTGCAATCAGTAGGACAATCTAGTAGTAGCAAACTCGTAATGCAAACAAGACTTAGCGCATGTGATCGTTGGTTACTACAACGAAATAAAAAATATAGGGATAACACGACTAATAACCCGGAATTAGATAATTATTTATCTACAAATTTTCAAATCCTTGAATGGTGGAATCGACATCAAAATGTATATCTTGTATTATCAATCATTGCTAAAGAGATATTAGCAGCACATGTTTCCACCGTTGCGATTGAACAAGCCTTTAGCATGAGAGGTGATATATTATATGTTAGACGGTCTTCATTACATCCAAGCACTCTAGAAGCAACAGCATGTGTGGATGATTGGATCCGAGCTGATCTAAGGCAACAAGAAAATGTCCCCGATGAATTTGAAGACTTGTTCGACAATGCATCTGCATGTGCAAGCGGAACTGGAGCTGAAGGATCAACAGGAATTGATAATGATTATTGATAATTAAATAATTTTAAAATTACAATAGAGAAATTTATTAAAATTCTAATGGAACTATGTGAGCTTTGATTTCTCTCACCCTTGGAGGATACGTAAACAACTTAAGTTCTTAAAAATTTAAGTTCAAGCTCTTTAATTTAATAATTTTATTTTTAATTTTGTTAGACAAGAATTTTATTTGTAATTTAATGTAAGTTTATTTTATAAATTCAAATTCATAATTTTAAATTAATTTTTCAATCTCAAACTTTTTATTCTTTTAAAAAAAAGAACCGAATGGAACCGGAACCGAACGGTTCAGTTCCGGTTCCGGTTCCACTTAAGTTTGGAACCGGAATTAATCGGTCCGGTTTCGGTTCCACACTCGTGGAACCGGGAACCTGTCGGTTCGGTTCCGATTCAGAACCAAACCGGACCAGTGGCCGGGTCTACTTCCAAGTATAAGAGTTTCGAAATAATAAAATAACTCGGTAAATCCGGGATCGATCTACAAAGAATAGATTTAGTAAATTAAAATAATAATTTGACTGAAAATAAAAAGACTGAATTGTTTGAAGTGATTGACATTTTTTAAATTGGACTATAACAATAAAATAAAATATTGAGGCTATGAGATCCATTTTTAATATTTCAAATTTAGAGAAATCTTACTTTTTATAATATATAAATTGTCATTATTATCCAGTTAATTTATTTCAGAAATTAATTATGCCAAAATATATAAAATCAGCCATAAAGGCGGTGATAATATTTATCTTTAACAAGTCCAGTTAGGTACTCAATTATACCAAATAAATAAAACCAGTTATATAGGCGGTAACAAAGTTTGTCAATAATTAATCCAAATTTAAATTAAATATTAGTTTTTAGATTATAGTTCATATATTATAATATAATTAAGATTAATTTATATTCTCATATTAAGAGCTTCACCATTCACCCTTTGCAATGGCAGACGTTGGGCATCCTCTATAAATAAGAGGATGCTCATCACATATTTTTCATACTTTCTTCTGAATCTCTCTTGTAGAATTTGGGAGAGAGTGTTTTGTGTATTTTAATTTTTTTTAAAGCTTTCTTGTATTTTTTTTCTTTCAATAATAAAATTATGTGTTTTTATTTAAATTATGAGTAGCTAATTTCTTTTTGCTGGGGTGAATGGTGAAAAACTTTTAATATGAAAATATAGATTAATCTCACTTATATTATAATATATAAATTTGATTAATACTTAATTTAAATCTGAATTAATTATTAACAGACTTTGTTACCGCCTATATGGCTGGTTTTATTTATTTGGCATAATTAAGTACCTAATTGTACTTGTTATAGACAAAAGTTATCACCGCCTTTATGGCTGGTTTTATTTGTTTTGGAATAATTAATTCCTAAATTAAATTAACTGGATAATATTGACATTTTATATATTATAAAAAGTAAGATTTTTAAATTTGAAATATTAAAAGTGGATCCCCTAATCCTAGCATTTTATTTTATTATTGTAGTTCAATTTAAAAATTCTCAATCACTTCAAACAAATCAATCTTTTTCTTTTCACTCAAATTATTATTTTATCTTATTAAATTTATTCTCTGTGGATCGACCCGGACTTATCAGGTTATTTTATTACTTCGACACTCTTATACTTGAGAGTAAGAATCACTTTATGAATGTGTCATATATTCTGCTGTTTTGTTCTACAACACTATTTGGTTGGACCGTAATATGTGAATCCTTTTTTCTGATTCCCCTATTTCTATTTTTTTAAAAAAAAAACTCAACTAAAGAGTTATTGATTTTTAAAATTTTGTTGAAGATATACCAAGCATGCATGTCACATTATCATTTTATTTTTATTTTTTCGTGACAAACATTATGATATTGTTAATATTATTGAAGGTGCGCTTTTTTTCGACTCCTTTTTTGATGAGGTCATTTTTTTTTTTTTTTTTTAGGTAATTACATTAACCTCACAGTTTTGTCCCTATAAGGAGATTACACACATGATATTAAGTGTGCACTTAAAACTATAATATCAATTTTAAAGATTCATGGTTCAAGTCACACCGGCAATATTATTTTTCTAAATAATATTTATCACAATCACTCTCATGTGGATAGGCTCCCTACAAAGATAAAATCATGCGGGTCACATGAGTAACATATTCTCCCCAAGACAGACTATGGTACACCACATATCACCCTCAAAACAGACAAATAATCTCATAAAAAGTGAAGTCGCATAAAAACACATTCTATTATCTATGAATTATAACCCACAAGTTTTAAAAATGCAATATGGTAGGTTTCCTTATTGACATTATAACCATATACTCGACTACTTTAATTAAAGTGGATGCCAAACACTATCAATTGGAAATTGATCCCCTTTCATTTAAATGTTTTGTTTCACATCACATGAACAAAATGTTAAATAAATTTCTTAAAGAGGAAATATTATCATTCTCTCTTTCGATCAATGTTATATGTTGATAAATGTATATGTAAGTAGGTATACACTAACACAGTGATATGATAGGTTATATTAAGATTTAATTATTTTAGGATTTTTTTTCAACTAAAATCCTTTCTAGAATCACATTTGCTATAATAATCTTTTGAGTAATTTTTTTTTTTTTTTGGGTTAAGGTAGTGCTTTCGCTCTATCATAAGTAGAGTGGTTACATTACACATTTAATCATCTTTGATGAATAAAATTCTTATTTGAAACTTTATGGTTCTTAATTTTTGTCATGTTTCCACTATGTTATCTAGGGATAGTTTAGTACACTGGCACTGAAAATAGAAAGAAGAGTTTAATATAGAGTTAAAGAAAAAAGGACTAGCCTAGAAAGGACTATTGAAAATAGTTAATTCTCACCAAAAGATAGAAGAAAATCAATAAATAATAACTTAAGTTTTTTTAAAAAAAATAAATAAACTCAGCAACAGGAGAAGGATCAAAGATTTCTTTTGAGAGAATGATAATCTTTCCTCTTATTTTAGTTTTGCAATATGAACTTTATCAATTAATATTTTTACACCAAAGTTACGTTGTTCTAAATATCATCTGATCTGACTCAACTATTGTTGCACCCAAAAATAAAAATAAATGAATGACTTGCAGTGGTAAGAGGTCACAGATCAGTTGATATGTGCTTATAACTCCAATCACTATATTAAGATGCATGTGAGGCAGCTTCTGCAACGCAATGTCACCATCTAAATTTGCAATTATAAAGAAATACTGTTTTGATTGCTAAGTGTGGCATTTAAAATCTCTTATGTTCCAGTTGTTGTAAATAACCAATGAGGGCGAATTTCGAAAATTAATATCGCTCGACCTGTTTTGAACTTCAGCCATTAAAATTATAGTGATATTGGCATACAGAGACAGTATTGTGATTGGGATATGTTTTATACTGTATATAAATAAGGGAATTCATCAATTTTCCATCTAAAAATTGGTTAAAGTACAGTCAAATTTAAAAACTTATAAAATATTCATATTTCACCTAAAATTTAAAAAACGTTCACTTTTTTATCTATATGTTATCGGTGTTAGAGTTTTGTTGACATCATAAAACTATTTTGATCATTTGATAACGTATGGATAGAAAAGTTAACACTCTTTAAATTTCGATGGAAAAATGAACACTTTGCACTTCAAGTAGAAAATTGTACACTTTAAATGCTGAGTGAAGAAATTTTGAATTTTCAAGTGTTTGTAATGGGTTTATATTAAAAAAAATATTGAAAATTGTGTCAATAGGTTATTGTGGGGGTGAAGATTAATGTCTCCAATGACTATAAGTAGGGATGAAAGTTATATCAAGAAAAATCCAGATCCATATTAATAGAAATACGAATCATGATTTATATTTTTAAGATCCGCAATAGACAAGATTTGGATTATCTTGACTAAAGTACTCATGTAGTAAAAATGAATGAGATAATAAAATTTTGGCCATAGAAAATGATTAAAAAAAAAATCATATAACTCTAGATGACAAATTGCATATCTGGATTCACATGGATCAGATATGGATCCGCATTATATTTGTGAGTTTAGATGTAAGTATTATTTGTATAGATTTTCGGATCCATATTTTTATTTTTATTTTTTATTTATTTAATTTTTAAATTTAGATCCAGATTTAGATTTTTCGGAGATAACTATCATCCTTATATATAATTATTGAAAATATTAATTTTCGTCTGAAGATGATGGATGGAGACTAATTTATAAATTTTTTGCTGCTTTAACTGATGTTATTATGATGTGGGTAATTTGGCACAACTTTCACGTATTCAAGTGTGCCAAAGAATAAGAGCAATGCCAATTATTTCGACCTGCAATAAGCAGAATGACAGCCATCTGCTGCCATGAATGGCAACTGCATTTTTTCATTTTTTATTTAAGTTTTAGAGAAGGAGAGGGATATTGGCGGAGGCATAATTTTATTTTAGGGGTGACTAAATTAAAAATTATTTTTTTAAATAATATCAATGGGTTTAATATTTTATTATAATTTTTTAAAAGAAAATATGAGTAATTATAAATATTGACACCAAATTATAATATGGACAGCTCACTCCTGATGGCGTCCATCGAAAGGAGATATTTTTTATTTAAAGTATAAAAATTACATAAAACTTCTCAAATAAAATTTCCTAAGTTTCATAATTACTAAAATCCAACATAAATCTATGTATCCCTCATGACAAAATTGACTTTTCTCTTTAAAATAGAAACTTAGGGCAAAAATATCTTTTTACAGTAGAAATTTAACAGATAATTAACTCAATTAAATTTTGGATATAAAATGTCTATTTCTAAGGAAATCAAGTTGAAGACTAATAAGTTAAAAAATTAACAGGTATTTTCGAATATTCCATTCAAATCGGGTGGATATAAGATAATTTTTAATTTTTTTATAACTTAGTAAAGTGTACGCCCCACTCGTGAGAAATTTAGCTCTAATACCATATAAAAGTTCATGACCATAACTTATAATCAAAAAATAACTCATGACTTGAGAGTTATAACATATAGAGCTAGCTTTCGTTTGGCGGATCATCGCTGACTAGGTCCCGAAAAGGATGAGAACAAAGTTTGAATGCTGATAGAACCATATTCGAAGGATATGAGAATAAGACTCGTAGGCTAATAGAACTATACCAATAAGGCTATTTGTAGACTAATAGAACATGACTCAAATGTTAATAATTACATAAATTATTTATTCACTCATACCATCATGAGTAATCGAACCTAAGACCTATTTGATGGAATACGAGTGAGTACCTTAACCAAATGTGCTAGCAGATGTTTTCTGATAACAATATTTACCATTTATCAGCATCATCAATATATCAAAATATTCATCCCAAAGGATAGTGTAGTTGACTTAACTCTTACCGTGAAAGTAAGAGGTCACAGGGTTCAAGTCCTAAGGGTTAAAAAAATAACTTAAACCTTAAATTTTCAGCATGAAATATGTAAATTAAAATGTGGTGTTTGTAGAAATTTTTTCTAAATATATGATGTATATTTATAAGGAATGAAAGAGTTCCTTAGAAATGATATGTTCTTTAATGAGAAAGAGCATAACCCTTTCGGTTGAAATAGCTCATTGGAAATGATATGTTTCTTAATGAGAAATGACATAACCCTTAGGGTTGAAAAGTTTCATTGGAGGGTTATATCCCTTAAAGGAATATATTCATTGACATAATAGTAGTTTTTCAAAGACAACCCTTTATGTCTATAAATAAGTCACTTGGATTCTTCTTTGGTATTCATTCTAACATTCAATTATAATTTTCACAAGTCATAGGCATATTAGAGAGTTTAAGGTCTTCATATATAGAAGAGAGTTTCCACTACTTATTCCTAATTCGAGTTCTTGAAGAAATGAGTGATCATTTTATAAGAAGCAACTAAATATCCTGGAAGAATGTTAGCCACAAGAGATTTGTAATGCACCGATGCGGGGCTAATAAGTTTTCAAGGACAAAGATTTCTCAACTTAATGTAAGTTTTTCTTTCATCTTCTATAGTATTTTCCAGGTTTTTTTTCTAATTCTTTATGTTTATGTTTAATTTATGGTTTACATGTTTGATTGTTGATAATTTAATTGAATAATGTATGTTAAAAAATAATAAATAATACATCATGTACAACAATATTTATGTATAATCATTTTAATAACGCAATAAAATATAGCATGACATTTCCTGCTGACAGTCTGACACAGTGAAATGCTAAAACCTTTAACAAAAATATCGATTCTAGCTAGTTGATAAATGAGTTCGGTTCTTTTTCATTTTATGTATTAATATCATGTCATAAATTTGATGTGAGCTTGATTGATCAACCTGTTGTGTAAAATGCGGCCATATGTACAACATGTGGGACGATATTAGATGGACACCCTTCTCGTTATATGAAACTATCAAGCTAATAATTCCATGGGAAAAGATAGCATGATTTTTTTGTGCGACAATTTGAAAATGATGGTGCATTTCGCAAGAAGCTGCAAACATCCCATTTAATTTGCTGCTTTCAAAGTAGATCGATATTTTTTAACGGAATATGAAACGTTTTCATGCTTTACCCTCATCAAGTTTATAGTTTCTTTATCCCTCTGCCGACTTTTTTTCTTACAAGCATATATTATATTATGTATTGAGGACGAGTCTTAGTGTAACGGTAATATTATTATATTGTGACTTAAATATCACATGTTCGAGTCGCGAAAATAGTTCATTTGAAAAAAATAAGGATCAGACTATTTATATATTGTATCCTCTTTAAAGTCCATAATGTGGGAAGTCTCATACGTTTGGTGCTGATAAGTGTAATTTATACACACTTATTCATGCATCCTTAATCTTATTATTTTGATAGATTATGTGTCGTTTGATGTGTTTTGTAGTTTTTTTATGATTTAGTGACAGGAAGCATTAGAGCAGGATCTTGGGACAAAATGTACTTGTTTTGGGAGCTTAATGATGGAATGGAAGCACGCGGGAAAAGCAGAATAAGTAGAAAAGACTCATCCTGAAAAAAAGAGTGGCGTCGCGACGTCCAGGGTGTCTCCATACATAAGTTTCGAGAGAATTTGGCGACGCGACACCACTTCCGGCGTCGCGACACCACAACAGAATCATGTACTCATCAGAGAAATTAGTAGTCTATGGGCATAGGGATTCCAGAGTCTCCTATAAATATAACCGTGCGTCCAAAATCATAGAGAGATTTTTTTAGACACATAAAAGAGTTCAAAGCACAAAATTTAGAGAGATCCTAAGGAGGAGATTGAAGAGTAAGAAGAGGAGACGAAGGTAGTGAAGTCCGAAGACAAAGGAATTTGATTCGGGTTTTATATTCTATTTTTCTTCTTTAAACTCTTCTAATAATTACTATGTTCTTGACTCAGATGTTGTTGTTCTTTAATTTAGTCATGAACTAAATCTGTTATTATAGAGTATGATGTAGCCTAATGCTTGAACTTTCTAAGATTGTCGGTGCCTTGGCCATCCTTTTATATTTATTTATCATGTATTATTTCATTATAAAGAATAAGTGAATTTGAATGTCCTTATCATTTTCATTACAAGTCCTATAAGCTGATAAAACTATACCCGATAATTGTGAGAATACGGTCAGAATGTTGTGAGAACAATATCTGTAGGGTAATAAAACTCATCCATAGATTAATAATTAAGTGAATTTTTTATTCATGTCACCATGGAGAATCGAGTCCAAGATTCACTATATGAATTATGGATATTTTGATTAGATGAACCTAACACTTGTTGAGAAAATATAAATAAATATCCAGTTCTGCGAATTAAAATTCCAGGCCACTATTGGCTAAAATAAGCCTACTTTTACCCTACAACGTGAACATTTTTTTTTTTTTTTTGAAAAGAAACATATATAATAAAAAAACTAGAGGTTACAAGAGATAAAGGGAGGAAAAATATCCCTCCAGAGTCCAGAAACCTGACTATTGCAGGCATATTTGGCTACTCGGTGAGCAGCTCCATTACAACTCCTTGGTTCGAACTAAATTCTAAAAGAAGACAGTGAGTGAACCGTATTTTTAATCTCTGCTATAATCCAACACACTTCCTTTAAGCTAGAAATCTTCCCTAAGACTAGGTTCACCACATTTTGAGCATTAGACTCAATAAAACTGAGAAGAGCCCCAATTCTTTTACACATTCCACTCCGAACATTACAGCATTTGTTTCTGCAAGCTCCACATATCCCTAGAATTTGGTATTCCTTGTCGCAACAGCTATGAATTCACTGTAATGGTTTCTAAGGACCACGTCCATAAGAGATGGCAAGATTGTGTACGTTTGGTGGGTAACAGAGGAAAAAAATCTTAGGGGATATAATTTGTGATATTTTAATGATATTTTTATTTCAAACAGTTGCACATTTTAATTTCTTTCCAAAATATATAACTACTTGAAGTTGAAGTAGGAATGTCACTAAAAGATGTCCCCTGCAAAACTCTAAAAAAAGAAACTGAGGTGATGGTGGTAACACACAGAGGATACAATAAATATAAAAAGGGACACGTGCGTAAGAGCCGATTTTGGCACGTGACGGGCGGATGGGATATTAGAGATTCAAGCGTGTGAAGCCGGTGGGATTCACGTGAGATCACCAAAAGACAACCGAAGAAAAAATAAATAAAAAATAAAACTAGCTGAAAGTTGGCTGGTAACTATCAAATCCCTCTTACTTTGCAGCTGGGAGTGTTTGAGTAGCAAACGAGAGTTAATACGTAACATGCTTAAGAGAACAAGTCATCCTTTTGATATTTCTTGCAATTAAAGAAAGCAAAATTTTAGTGATTGGTGGAAATTAAAATAAGTTAAATTGGGTGCTTATATATATATATATATATATATATTCTAATATAATATGATGTAGAATTAAGAATGAAGATAAAATAATGCTATAACTTTCATGAGAATAATTAGCCTTGTAACATAGTTTATTTTTGAAGTCAACAATCATTTTTATTTTAAACTTTGATTCATTGCTTGACCACGGCAAGAAATACTAATGTAAGTCTATTATAAATAATGGTGAATCGTTTTGCAAGGGTGACTTTTACTATAGTTCTTTTATTTTGTTGTTTATGTGTTTTTTTTGTTCCTTCAAAATTTTGAAATTTTTGGTCATTTAATTTGTTTTTGTGTTTTTAGGTTAAAAAAGTCATCTAATTTAAATTTTGAATTTTTGCATATCTTAAAATTACAGATAATGCTATTGCGTAATAAATGATGTTTTCATTTATAATAATTGGGGTGTTGCTAACATACCCTTGGGTATCTGATACCCAAGGGTTGTTAGATTTAAAAAAAAAAAAAAAATTAGAGTAACTGGTTGCAACAACCGGTTGCAAACAGTTACTCAAAAAAAAAATTAAAAAAATTATTTTTTATTAAATAAATTATAAAATATTAATAAAAATAAAATTATAAAAAAAAATTAGTGTAAGTTTTTAAAAATTTATTTTTATAAAATACTGATAAAAAAATTAATATAAAAAAATAATTTTTTAAAATACTAAAAAAAATAAAATAATATAAAAATATATTGCATATTGATTGGTGAAAGTTGCAAGTTTAATAGTAGAAGTTGCATATTCAATGGTCATAGTTACATGTGCGAATTTTGAGGTAGATGCAATTGCATGTTATTGCTAAAGTTACAAGTCCAATGGTTTCATTTTGCATGTTTATTGCATATTCAATGGTCATAGTTACAAGTGCGATTTTCGAGATGATGCAATTGCATGTTATTGCTAAAGTTACTAGTCCAATGATTTCATTTTGCATGTTTATTGCTAAAGGTTTCATCTTCGAAATATTGCATATTTATTGATGCAAGTTGCAAGTCTAATGGTAGAAGTTGCATATTCAATGGTCATAGTTACATGTGCGAATTTCGAGGCAGATGCAATTGCATGTTGTTGCTAAAGTTACAAGTCCAATGGTTTCATTTTGCATGTTTATTGCTAAAGGTTTCATCTTCGAAATATTGCATATTTATTGATGAAAGTTGCAAGTTTAATTGTATAAGTTTCATATTCAATGGTCATAGTTACATGTGCGATTTTCGAGGCAGATACAATTGCATGTTATTGCTAAAATTTCAAGTCCAATGGTTTCATTTTGCATGTTTATTGCTAAAAATTTCATCTTCGAAATATTGCATATTTATTGGTGAAAGTTGCATGTTTGATGGTAGAGGTTGCATATTTAACAGTCATAGTTGCAGATGCGATTTTCGAGGCAGATACAATTGCATGTTATTGTTAACTTTTCAAGTCCAATGGTTTCATTTTGCATGTTTATTGCTAAAGGTTTCATCTTCGAAATATTGCATATTTATTGATGAAAGTTGCAAGTATAATGGTAGAAGTTGCATATTCAACAGTCATAGTTGCAGGTGCGATTTTCGAGGCAGATGCAATTGCATGTTATTGCTAAAGTTACAAGTCCAATGGTTTCATTTTGCATGTTTATTGCTAAAGGTTTCATCTTTGAAATATTGCATATTTATTGGTGAACGGTGCAAGTTTAATGGTGGAAGTTGCATATTCAACGGTCATAGTTGCAGGTGTGATTTTCGAGGCAGATGCAATTGCATGTTATTGCTAAAATTTCAAGTCCAATGGTTTCATTTTGCATGTTTATTGCTAAAAATTTCATCTTCGAAATATTGCATATTTATTGGTGAAAGTTGCATGTTTGATGGTAGAAGTTGCATATTCAACGGTCATAGTTGCATGTGCGATTTTCGAGGCATCTGCAATTGCATGTTATTGCTAAAATTTCAAGTCCAATGGTTTCATTTTGCATGTTTATTGCTAAAGGTTTCATCTTTGAAATATTGCATATTTATTGGTGAAAGTTGCATGTTTGATGGTAGAAGTTTCATATTCAACGGTCATAGTTGCAGGTGCGATTTTCGAGGCAGATGCAATTGCATGTTATTGCTAAATTTTCAAGTCCAATGGTTTCATTTTGCATGTTTATTGCTAAAGGTTTCATCTTCGAAATATTGTATATTTATTGATGAAAGTTGCAAGTATAATAGTAGAAGTTGCATATTCAACGGTCATAGTTGCAGGTGCGATTTTCGAGGCAGATGCAATTGCATGTTATTGCTAAAGTTACAAGTCCAATGGTTTCATTTTGCATGTTTATTGCTAAATGTTTCATCTTCGAAATATTGCATATTTATTGATGAACGTTGCAAGTTTATTGGTTGAAGTTGCAAATTCAATGGTCATATTTATGCGCCCTAGCACAAATGTTGAGTGGTTTTTTCTTAAAAATTATTTAATTTTTTGATTTTCAAGTTTAAAATATTTGTTGCATCTTTTAAGGTTGAAAGTTGCATCTTAATGGTGAAATTGCATTTTAATGGTGTGAAGTTGCATATATTAGTTATATCTAACAATTACAAATTATTCAATATCATGTTTATTACTTCGATTCGATCTCGATTTCATGTTTAATGATTATAAATTAATACAAAATGACCTTACATCACAAATAATGACCACAGATAATTAATATTGATATATATTTTTATTATCCCTCGTTAATTACATATGTTGATTTAGCATGTATACGAGTTTTATACTTATTGTTTTCGCTTACTATTTATATTCATTACGACTAGGGGTGGCAATTTTTGGTAAGCATTTCGTTTATTTATTCGATTCAATTCGTTTTAAAGCGAATGTGAGTTTCAAACAATATATTCGTTTAATCAATGGGTCGATTCGATTTAAAGTGTTTATTACAGTTATGGAATACAAATTTTACATCATGAATACGTTTACTCGTTACTGAATCGTTTTATTATTTTCTTTGACCAATTAATATTAAATTTGGTTATAATTAATAGTAATGCGGATATTCACTAAAGTTAATGAGCATGGAGGAGAATTTGTTATAATTTTTTTATATAATAATTTTTATTTCATATCCCTCATATGAAATGTATTTAGTATGAAAATTAATTTTTATTAGTTTTCGTGTATGATTTGTTTTATTATTTTCTTTTATCAGTTATTGGTATTTTTCAATTAAGATTCCAGTAATTGTGGCTAATTACCTTTGAAAAAAATAATATTCCGGATATTAACTAAAGTTAATGAGCATGGAGGAAAATTTATAAATTTTTTGTATAAATAATTATTATTTCATATGAAAGGTAATTAGTATGAAAATGATTTTTTATTAATTACAGAAAATGAGAATTTTTTTTTTAATTATATTTTTTGCCTTAAATTTTGTAATTTACACCATTTACTCCCACATTTGTGAGATGGGCTTAAGATGGACTTCTCAAAAAGAAAATTAGGCCCAAATCTATAGCATGAGCCTCCTATGCTTGTCAACTAACTTCATTAATGGAAAATGAAATTTGCAGTTCAGTTTTGTGAAGTCCACGTTGGTGGCTGTGCTTCATGAAGAAGTTATTCTTCACCAACCACCCCAAGCAAGCAAATTCATTCTACCATTGAGGGACTTACGTGCAGCTTGTTCACTGCCTTGTTTCACCAGTTTGTTCAGGTATTCCATGTTCTCATATTTTTCATGTTATGAAATTGGAGCAAATGGTTTGTATACCGCCTACGTTGATTATAAAGCGGTGGACCAAATTGAAAAAGAAGTCAGCCAATTATATTGTGGATATTGCACCTCCTCACATGGACAAGCACCTTATGGAGGTTGCCAAATTTGGTTCTTTGGCAGCAGCATGTAATAATTTGTGTTTTATTGCATCAAAAAATGAGCATGCTTACACATAAGCTGTATCTGAGATTCAACGGCTCACTAGCAAATTTGAGGAAGTTATTGCTATTGAAGAAGATGGAATACTTGGTAATGTTATGGGTTGTGATACGGGCATACAAGTCAAAAACCCTGGTATAATTATTACAAAAGGATGTGCTAAAAGGTCAAAGAATGACGTAGTGAAAATTAGAAAATGTAGCCAATGTCAGCAAACAGGGCACAACAAAAGGAATTGTTCTATAAAAATTGTTACTGCTAATGATGAAGGTGGAAGTAGTATCAGTGGGACTAGTGTCTCATCACAAACATATTGGATGCCATCGACACCAGAATATTCATCAGGTATTAAGAACTCAGAAAATTTCAAGGGGGAATAGTTGAATATACTTGTTTATTTGTATGAAATTAATTTTTTGTGTGTTACAAAATTTTGTTCCTTCAAAGAATAATTGGTCTGTCAATATTTGTAGGTTTTGCAAGTGACAATCTAATGTCATCTACGTATCCAACGCCATCGACTTCAGAAGCATTTGCAAGTATTAATATGAGAATGAATTTGAGAATTTATGATAGACCGAACTGAATGCACATAAATACTTTTGCAGGTTTCGGTAGTGACAACTAGGGGTGTTCACGGGTTGGGTCGGGTTTTTTTTTATTTTTGAATGACCCGATCGGGTCGGGTCTGTCGGGTCGGTCGACTTGGAAACCCGAAATTTGAGTGCATGACCCACGCGGGTCGGGTCAAAAAACTGCGGGTCGGGTCGGGTCACCATAAAAATTCATTAAATATAATATATATTTATATTTCGTTGATTCGAACAACAAGGTGGGCGCGTGGCTGAGTGGCAAAGTAGTTGATTAATTTCCGATTGATCTTCAGTTCAAATCTTATCATCTACAACTTTTTTTAATAAATTAAAATTTCAAAAATTGGTGAAGTTTGGATTCGAACTTGTAACCACCTCAAGAATCAACAAAGACTTAACCATTTCACAAACACTTGTTACTTGTAAAAGTAGTATCATTAAAAATATATATACGATAATTAGTATATTATTTAAATCGAATCGGGTCGGGTCGGGTCGGGTCACGAGATTTATGCCTAAAACCCGTGACCTGACCCGAAATATCGGGTCGGGTCAAAATTGACCCGAAATCGATTTTTAAAATTGTTAACTCCGACCGGGTCGGGTCGGGTCAGTGCGGGTCGGGTCGGGTCGCTGGTCGACCCAACCCTATGAACACCCCTAATGACAACAATTTTTTTGGAACCTCTTCACAATGCTGTTACGAAAACTGCACATGGTGGCCTTACTCCATGTAGTCTTTTATTTCGTTATTGGATGACATTTCTTTTGTTGTAATTAGTACGTAGTAAGCATGATGGATGTTGTAATGGCAATTTTTTTGGAAACTTTTCACAGTGCTGTTGAATGTTGTAATGGCATGTGTTGACCTCAAACCAAAAATCATTGTAATGGAAATGTATTTATTGGACCTGAGTTTATGCTTAATTTTTGGAATGATTTTATTTTTTTACTGTCTTGTTAACTAGCTAATACATAAAATTTAGGAACCATTTTTGGTCATTGTTGGAAGGTTCAGTGGATTGATGAAGTGAACCAAATTGAATACCAAATTTTGAAAGTTGTTCACGGAATTGTTTAATGCAATCATGGGCTAATTTAAATGAGACATATACATATATAAAATTAGAAAATGCTGTTGATAGATGCTTAAAACAAAAGCTAAACTCATGACAAAAAACAATGCCTCAATTCTTCATGCACTGATGCATTAACAGCATTGCAACAACACTGATCCAGTAATGCATTTGTAGCTACATTTCATCGATTCAAAAGATGTCAAAAATGCATTCACTATATAGTTAAACATTTCTAATAACGCATACGTTAACCTTTTCTCCGTAAACGACCTTTCTTTTTACTGTTCTTTTCGATTCTTACTGACAATTTCGGAGGTTTCCCTCTTGGTGTTTGCATTGACATCTGCTGTTGTTGTGTGTTATACTCCCCCATTGCTAACTTTAAGATCTCATGACGTTTCTCATCCAATGGAGAGTCAATCAGCTGCAATGCTATTGTCACTCTTGCTTCCTGGGAGTCATGCTGCTCCAAAACAATAAAGTCAGTAAAATTGTATCACTAATCCAATGTTCAGTATCTAAACATCTGTTCTGTTATCATGGGCAAAAGAAAATAAAATGATGTTGATAGATTAACAAGTAGCAGGAAATAAACACCAAAAACTTGTAAGCATACAGAGCAACCAAGAACCTCAACTTAATGTGGTTATTGCATCCAAAATGATGAAGTCAGTAAATATATGAATTCCCATCACGTACCAGATAAGTTGTGCTGGTGGCGACTCCCATAGTGTCCACAAATGTAATAACATAAATCCCAAAATCATACCCGTTGGGTTGGGTTGGAACTCCTATACCATTGCACACTTGGAAAGACAGGAAGCTCCAAGGTTCTGGGAATGTATTCAGTACATAACTGTGGTGGATAACATCCAGCGCTTGTAACTAAATGAGAAAATAAACTGGTTATAATAAAAAATTTTGCATAATAGATATACAACAAAAAAATGAAATAAATAATAAACAAAAAAAAAGTGAGATGGAATTACAATAATATTCACTTGATTTTGTCGTTTACGCGCTCGATGACCACTCTGTAAAGAATCCCAAATCTCACAAACTTTTTCTTTAACCTTAACCAATAACATGTACCAATGGAAATCTCCGTCGTGGATGGGCACGAATATCTAGTGACAAGTAAAGAAGATATAATGATGCAATTAAGAAATAGTAACGTAAAAAATATAAATGATGCATAAAGAAATATATATACTGTACCTATTGGCATCTTTGCAGATCAGACATATAATGATCTTTCAATTGGGAAGCTCTACGAAACGAATCATATTGTGCATTTCGCTCTAGTACCATTTGCTACATATTCAATTATGGAATCGAGACCAAAATATTATGACTTGGAATGAGATAAAAAAAGCAATGAAATTACAATAATCAGCTTTAATGGTACAACGAAAATACTAACAGCAAAGGTTATCGGTAAAAACCAATTGATTGGTTCAGTAGTTCTTTTCAAAGAATCTTGTACGGTGAGGTACTCAGCTTTCATGCAAATGACCTGAGGAATAGGTAAGTTATTATTACCTACTTATACGAAAAAATCAGTAAAAATCAATAGATACAACCTCGCCTTGAACTGGTTCACCAGGCAAAAGTGACAACAAGCTACCCCGTGTGATATGCTCATGACTTGTTCGGACAATAATATCACTGCAAGCAACCCGAACAGGAATTAAAAAAAAATTCATTCGAATATACATATATTGAAGCTAAGTCAGTCTATGATGGTAAATGATTTGGTACCTTTTCTCAGCGAATTGATTAAAACAATATTGAATTATCTTCAAATGATCAGTATTGACTGCCTTGTTCACCAAAAAAGGACCAGCTTTAAATTTGGACATTGCACATGTTGAAACAAGATCATATGGTGAAAATTGATAAGGGCTTGGCTTTCTGTTTCTCAGTGGCCGATTCGGAATTAAAGACATGTCTAAGTCTTGAGCCTCTGCCTTCTGTCCAACTATATCCATCGAGGACTAGGTGACAGAAAATAAGTCATAAATTATATTCAAATAATAACAATGAAAGTAAAATAAAACATATAATTGCTTGTATTCATACCTCATCCTTTAGAAGAGTTGAGCATGGTTAAGGGTTGGCCATTGATTCATTAAATGTTGCTGCAAGCTTCTGCTTCAACTTGAAGGAGTCATCAAGAGAGGACGAACTAATGGTAGTTGTTTTTTTATCATGGGCATTTACTTCCTTAGCATCGACTGGTTGTGCAGCTTCAAAAATAGGGACCGACGTCGGTTCATCAGTCGGACGCGCTTGTTCTCCATAAACATGGGAATTTAGCTCTAACAAATACTCTTCTAATTTATCAATCTTTTTTGTCAATTGGTCCACTTTATTTTCCATCAATTTCATGCCTTGCGAGGTTTGTTTGGCATGTTCTCCTATAGTTTCCTGAATTCTTTGTAGGCTTGTCATAACTGGATCAAAATCTTTCGCACGTACAAAACTGTCTTGCTGGCCACTCTCCTTCCTCATGGGAACCTATTTATAATTTAAAAATAATAAGTAATTTGTAAAAGATAACTTGAAGCATACCATAAAAGGAAATTATTAACTTAATTAACACCGCATTGCTTTCGAAACCACCAAAATTTTTCTCCCATTGAACAAATTTTTTTATTTCTGCGGCAGTCCACTGCATGATAGGCCAACCATTCCTCGGTGAAGACAGCTGGTAAGTAGAAGACGACATATAGAAAATCTGCCGAAACAAATAAATGTCATAATCATAAACATGGACTGCGATGAAATTAAAGAGATCAAATGTTATTCATTTCATACCATTAAAAATATAACACATCCTCTAATTGAAGAAGTTTTGTTTTCATTGACCTTCTTCACTCCATTCAATAAAAACTGTAAACACCAGGTTGCCTAATTTTTAAATCTAATGGAGCTGACATCTTTCAATGCATGCAGGTAATATGGGTTGATGTACGCGGCAGAAGTAGGACATAGGATAGTACTGATAGCAAACAAACAAAAAAGAATAGAGAAATCATCATCTGCAGTGGTAATACTGCTTAGTCTCTCAATCACAATTGCTATTGGGATCCCTTTCTTACTAGTACAATACTGGGCTCTTAACTCAGCTATGTCCTTGTCGTCCCCGTAAGTCTCAAAGTTCGAACCCTCATCCTCAATACCCATAATTGCAGTAAAAGTATCAACACTCATACTGTATTCAGTTCCATTAAGTGTAATTATCCCTCTCTCAGCGTCACATTGTTTAACCAACCATCTACATAACTCTTGTCTCACTCTCCCACATCTGAGACCCAAGAGGCTTCCAAATCCAAGCTGTCTTACAGCTTCTTCTTGTTCAACACTAAATGTGGATACCATTTTCGAGAAGCGAGTGACACTGCATCTTGAAATTCCTTTGTAGTTAGGGTCTTTCTCTTCTACCTTATCCACTGGATAGCGTAATAATCCACGAGGCCACTTTTCATGGTTGACAGATTCCTTATTATACTTGTTCACAAAATCAACTTTTTGTTCCAAGGTCATTTTCTTCCAATTCGTTCCTATGTGACCTTTTATCTATAACCAAATAATATAGTCAAATCAAAAAATATATATAAGGTTAATAAATCAAAATATAAAGTTAAATAACAAAGAAAAGTTAAATAGTTAATTGCATACCTCTTTGGTCATTTTAAGACCTTCTTCTTTCAGTCGCTTTGCTTCAGACTTGCTGTCGAGACAAGTCAAATTAATTTTGTATGTACATCATCAAATAAACTTATTTAACTATTGACACTATTTGGTTAAATAGTAACTTACTAATAGTAGCACCATGCATGCTTGCCCGGTCCATGAGGTTGTTCATTTGTTTCAATCCTCTTTTGTTTAGGCATGATGTTTACAACCAATGACAGAGATGATGGACTACGAGTACATCAATAATGATAAGTAAATTAATATAAAGTTGGAAAAAAGCTTGACAACCACGAAGATCAAAGGTTAATTTATTTTAAATAGAATATTTTTTATATCTTCTATTAGAATCATGAAGATCAAAGGTTAGGTTAGGTTAGGTTAGAATATAAGTGATTTAAATTAAATTAACAAAACTTACAGATTACACTAAAGCCAAAATTTAATTAAGCCAAGATTATTCATGCATAACATGATCACCACATTCATACACACACACACATAAATATATTTAACAAATCCAATGCATGTTCCCAAACTTATTGATATTTACGCAATCGACGACCACTTAGCAATGAAACCTCCAATATGAAAGTCCACAGCTGCTTCTTTACCGCATATGGTTTATTTTCTCTTCCTTTGCAGTTCATTGAAAAAAAATTCCCATGTGGGGCAATGCAAACCATAGAACAAAAAAGCATTCAAGATTGCAAGCACTAAAAGCCTTATGCTCCAATAATATGGACAGTACAATATTTCATAAAAACGGAATACCAAGCGTGTAAACATTACAATTTTTCAAAAAAACAGAATACCAAGTGGAATATTTCATAAAGAAAGAAACATAATCATCAATGGTAAAGTTTAGTAAAGTATGTTCCATGCATAACACATTACAATGTTTCTAGCAATTTCAGTTATGAAACATTCTACTCAAAGCCTTACAATAATTCCGCCTTCAATCCTCCAATCCTTCTACTCAAAAATCGACTTCAATCCTCCAATCCTTCTACTGAAAAACCCAAATCTGAATGCGAGTTTTCTGCATTCAAATAAAAAAGGTACCATATTTAGCCAAAAACCTAATAATCCATGAACAAGAAACCAAATTTAAGTAGACCCAGAAATAACGTAGGAAGTACATTTAGTTATTATGCTGTCCGGTGAACAATCACTATCCACAACCCAAACCAATTTAAATGAAATCTAAATAGCAGCAAGGAGGATAAACTGTCTTCGGAACAAGCACAAAAACATAACCCTATACATTTTACACTATTAGATTAAGTAATAGACCCAAAAATACATGACTCATATCTTTATTCTCTTTACTTTTCCTCTGTTTTCTCACCAACTAAACACTACAAAACTTCTACATACCATTATCATAATAACCATTGTCCAAAAATCCCCCAAACATGGGGTTTCAATAACCAGCAACCACAAAATCCCCACAAACCCATTTACAAAATGAAAAGCCACAAACAACGCCCAAAACCAAATCAAAATCCTAACAATCCATGAACAAGAAACCAAATTTAAGTAGACCCATAAAAGAGAATCAAGAGATACAATGGAATGCTTTGAAGGAACCTGGAAATCAAGTTCTGGAGAATCAGCGATGGAGAAGCAGGCGTCGGCGTCGGCGATTTTAGGGCACAAATTTCTTGTAAGATGCTTCCACAAATGATTTCATGTAAGATGCTTCCACAAACAATTTGTGAGACAGAGGGATAGTTCGTGAGAGATGGGGGGAATTGTGAGAGAGGGAGATGAACAGGGGAGACGAGAGGGAGATGAACATGGAGGCATTTGAGAGAGACGAGGGATTTCAGAGAGATGAGGGATTTGAGGGCTTTTTTTTACTTGAATTTACCGGTTTTCCCGGTTTTATTTTTTAATTTTTTTTTTACTTTTATTTCCACTCACCGTTGGATCACTTGACAATGATCTAACGGTGAGGTTACCCAGAGGTATGTCATACCCCTGGGTACCGCAGATGCACCCTAATAATTGAGGTGAATTTCGTTTAAACGGGACGTGGTTTAGTGGTGTGGGGTTTATAATCTCACCTTAAGGTTTTGGATTTAAATCCAGAGAATGTGTTTCTTATAAGAATCTAGGACAATCAGAAATTTTACCTGATCTATTTAAGATTGGAAATGATAATTTAATGACAGAATTTCGAACGATTTAAAAAAAAATTGAGGTGAATTTCGAAGTGACAAGACTGGATTAGAATTGAAAATTTATTTCTTGTACAACCACTAGAATTAATTATGACTAGTATTAGGCCTGGGCATTATCGGATTCGGATCGGATCAGATCAAATCTGAATCCGATCCGATCCGATAAACTCACTTAAATTTGATCCGATTGGATTCGAATAACGAATCAAACTCGATCCGAATAATTTCGGATCGGATCAGTTTGATTCGATAAGTGGTTCGAATTCGGAATAATATCCAAAATTTGATAATGATCCGAATTCGGAAAAATATTCGAAATTTGATAATAAGCCGAATTAGGTAAAATATCCGAAATTTGATAATGATCCGAATTCGGAAAAATATCCGAAATTTGATACAATTCCAAGTGGACCAAGTATAATGGAAGAAAATAATTTACAAGAGATTAGATGACCATCCTTTCAACCCAATAGTTTTCACAGAATGTATAGAGGAAAATTGAAATGCTTATGTGACGACCAGGACACGAATAAGTAGAACTCAAAAACATCCCAGACAGCTAGAAATGAATTTAGTTACTTGTGAGATATAAATTAATAGCAACAAATTCACATGAATGCTTTTTACAATTTCACTCACCAAAAGGCATAGATAGACAAAGCTCAGTAAATAAAAACTCATTTTTTAATACAGAAAAATGGATTGTCAAGATTTTGACACTTGACAACCAGATAATAACAAGATCAGCTCACAAGGATACATACCTCAAATGGGTGAAAATCATTACAACATGAGCGAATGACATAAGCATTGATTCAACTCAAAATGTTCTATAACATTCTAAAACCCTAATAAATAAATTTCTCAGTTGAAGACCCAAATACTTTGATACATGAAATAAACTAATAAAGCATCCAATTCCATTTTTTAATCAACCGAAAGCAGCCTTAGTAAAATATAGTACATAAGATACAAGATCACATAAAGTCATAAACATTGATTTCAACCAAAAGGGTGCCATTTTGAAATAAAAGTCAACACTTTAAACCCTATAAACGCCATTAAAGTACAATAGTATATTTCCAAAAATCAAAGTCAAAGAAAACTTCAATCAAACAAAGCTTCAAAACGAATTCAGAATCACATCTTCCTCAAGCTTTTCGTAGTACTCTGCCTCCAATAGCATGGCTTCTACTTAGCTAATGTGCCTTGGATGATCCACATCTTCATTGGTTTTGTCAATTATAAGCCTATTCCGTATCCAATTTTGAGTGCATATTAGAGCCTCGACCATAACGGGAGTTAATGAACTACGAAAACTATCAAGAACACGACCGCCCGTTCTAAATGCTGATTCAGATGCCACAGTCGATACCGGCATTGCAAAAATGTCACGAGCAATCCTAGCCAAAATTGGATACTTACCAGTATTTGTTTTCCACCACATCAGAACACTAAAGCTAGGGTCACGACTAGTCTCATAGGGTTCCATCAAATACATTTCAACCTCAGTACTATCCTCTTGATTAATGACATGACTAGTCTGAAAAAATCCAAATGGATCATCAGGTTGCACGTTTGTATTGTGCTTACGCACTCTATCTTGTGCTCGATGTCTAATAAATGGCTGAGATTGTGTCATACCAGCACTAGACCCATCTCCACCAACACCAGTTACACCCCCAGCCCTTGATCCATTAAAATAAAATTAACCTAATACACTTTAACCTAAACTCCATTAAAAGAAAAAAAGAGAAGCTTGAGAGGAAGAAAGGAAAAATTAAAGAAAAAACTTGGATTTAGTAAGTTTTCTTAACTTGCTATTAGAGAGGAAATTATTCCTTATGTTCTAGGCTACTTCTTGTGATGTTCTCATGTTATTCTTTTCTTTATTCTTTGTGTTTTTTATGAATGGAAGTTTGGTGAAAGTGTTGAGCATGTATAATGATGGAAGCTTGTGACTGGTGTAGTTATAAGTGTTCTTTTAAGGTTTTGGAAACTTTGTTGCTAATCTAGAGTTTTTGACCCACTCTTAAATGACCTATATTTGATCTATAGTTGTTTCATTGTGTTGAGACTTTAATTGGATGGAAGAAACATGATTGAAGTAATTGATTTAACCAATTTGGTCTAATTTGTCCAATATGAAGAAATTGAAAAATTAGGGTTTAAGACCTCATCCAAATTTGGGGATTTTCATTTATGTTGTGTATAAGGATGTGTACATGATGCATATAAAGTTTCATGTTGATTGGATTTCATTTGGATGTGTCTTGAAGCATGGAAGTGCAAAATGCACAATTTGGAGCTTGATGAAGCTCTCGGCCAAATGGAGAAATTTGGGGTTTTTTTGTTGTTCTTGGTGTTTTGATGTTTTGAACATGCTAAGTTCATCTTAGAAATTATTTAGAATCACCCAAAATTGATTTGATCAATTTCGGACTAAAATGAACAAAATACCAAGTGTAAAGGTAATCTGGTAAATTCACATAAATTTGATCTATTGAATTTTATTTCATAATTTGATTATTGGATAATTAAATAAATATATTTATTTAATTAATCCGAGAAAAAGTTTTGAAATCGGAAAATTTGATTTTCCACTGTTTCCGCTGCGTTACCGGATTTAGCCCCTAAAACCCCTACAAAATGGTATCAGAGCAAGTCTGATTCTAGGCCCCCTGAAATGATTAGCCTTAATTAAATCAATGTTTAATCATGTTTTCTTGACTTTATACATGCTTGTTATAATCTAATTTGATTAGATTTAGGGTGTATGACACTTAACGGAAAATCCCTAATTAATAAGGTTTTAATGTAATTATGTATTTGATGCATGTTATGTGGTCCATCTTGTCAATACGGTTTATGAATATTTCTCTGTGACTACATCCGAGACCGTGCCTCTGCTGTGAGGGTGTAGCCGATAGAGATTTATTTATACCGGATGTATATTAGATACTAGATAAATTCAAGCGAAAGCGGAATTCTGAACGTGCCCTAGCTGTCAGGATTACGTAAGTAACTTGAGTTTATCATTGACGAGTTTAACCTTGGTACGTCTCATTGTGGGCCTGCCTTCGCAGCGACAATGAGAAACGACCAGGACTGGAAACCTAGGAGTCATTAGTGAATGATTGACAAAAGAGTTGTCTACCTGATGAATATACGTAGGCGAGACCGTGCCTCTGCTGTGAGCTGAAATATATTCACGGGATCCACTTTTCACTATTTGTATTTAATTTAATTATTAAATCTTTGCATTCTGTTTGGCGATTACAGTATTGCATGATTTAGTGGGAGTGGCATTTTTAGATTAAAACTCCATGATCTAGTTTATGCTTTTGATATTATATGAAACTGCTTAATTTCTGCTAACAGTTTTTCGTGATCTATATGATAGATTTGAGATGGCGGCACCATCCCCAAATCAGTTTGCGCGTATGCTTAATGCGAACAAACTTAAAGGCGCTGAGAACTTCGCTGACTGGGAATTGGATTTGAGGATTGTCCTCGATTCCGAAAAGCTGAGATATGTTCTTGAGGGTCCATTGCCCCTTGCCGTGGGTGCAGACGCTACGGAGGAGGAATGCCAAGTTTATGAAACTTGGAAGGATGATGATTTAAGGGTTAAATCGTACATCCTTAGTTCACTATCTCCGAAACTCAAGAAACAATACTATGGCATGTTAGATTCGTAGAGTATGATGACGCGATTGAGACAATCGTTTGAGAACCAAGAACAAGTGATTGTTCACAAAGTCGCAATGGAACTGTTCCATGCGCGTTTGGATGAGGGGCAAGATGTTAGCCTACATGTTCTTCAGATGATCGATTTGATCGATCAATTGAGGCAACATAATCTCATCTTGAATGACATTCTCGGTAGGAGTGTCATTCTTGGTTCACTCCCAGCTTCATATCGCCAGATCGTGATGTACTTCAACATGAATGGGACTGTCTGTACCTACCAAGAGCTACATAGGATGTTGCTCACGGTGGAAGAGGACCTCAAGAAGGGAGTACCGACTCGCCCTCCGAGACCTACTTCTCTCTCTGCTTCTTCCCATACATGGTCAAAGGGAAAGAAGAAGAAAGGGAAGAAGAAGAAAGGTTTTGGTCCTCAACAACAGGCAAAGATAGTTAAGCCCAAGAGGGCTTCTGAAGACAAATGCCACCACTGCGGCAAAGTCGGGCACTGGAAAATGAACTGTCCTGATTACATTGCCCAGTTGAGGAGAGATAGAACATCTACATCAGGTACATTTATTTTTCCATTTATTGATTTATCTTTGGCTTGTGAAGCCATTACATCCAGCTGGATTTTAGATTCTGCTTGTCCCATTCACATTTGCAATTCGTTGCAGGTGCTGAAGGAAAGTAGAAGGCTGAAGCCCGGAGAGATGCAGTTGTGATTCGAGAGTGGAGACTCTTTGGATGCAGTTGCAGTGGGAGTATGCGAGATCTCATTACCGAATGGGACACTTTTGTTAAATGAATGCCATTTTGTACCAGGATGTGTAGCTAATATTATATCACTTTTTGTATTGGATACAAAAGGCTTTTGTATTAATATTAAGAACAGTTCTTTATATTTATATGATAGAAATAATATTCAGATCCTTTGTTGTCCAAACCAGCATGGTCATTATACATTGCAAACTTCAAAATATATTTTAAATACTGGAGTTAATAAACGTAGTTTACCTGTAATTAATGATACTGAACTTTGGCATATGCGGCTTGGTCACATTGGCGTTAAACGCCTTACCCAATTGGTTAGGAATGGTTTGATGCCAGATCTTACCATTGAATCCTATCCAACTTGTGAATCCTGTATTCAGAGTAAGATGACCAAAGCCCCATTTTCTGGTGTTGGACACCGCGCCACTAACTTACTGGAACTCGTACATTCTGATGTATGTGGTCCACTAAGTTAGACTGCTCACAGTGGTTATTCGTACTTCGTTACCTTTACCGATGATCTGTCACGGTACGGTTATGTCTATTTGATGCGACATAAATCGGAAACCTTTGAAAAGTTCAAAGAGTTCCGAAATGAAGTATAAAAATAAACTAGTCAATATATTAAATGCCTTCGATCTGATCGAGGCGGCGAATATATGAGTGGTGAGTTCATGGATTATATGAAGGAGAATGGGATTCTCGCTCAATATACTCTTCCAGGTACTCCACAGCACAATGGAGTGTCTGAGAGGAGAAATCAGACTTAAATGGATATGGTTCGATCAATGTTGAGTTTCACAGATTTGCCCTATTATTTATGGGGCTACTCTCTTTTAACAGCTGCACATCTTTTGAACAAGATTCCTTCAAAAGTTGTTCCTACGACTCCATATCAAATATGGTTCATTAGGAGACCAAATCTTAATTATATTAAGGTTTGGGGTTGTCTAGCCTATGTCAGGGTGACTCAGCAAGATAAGCTTTCGCCTCGAGGGCAAAAGTTTAGGTTTGTCGGATATCCTTCGAATACGAGGGGATATTTGTTCTATGATACCGAGCATCGAAATGTGTTTGTAGCTCGCTTCACAAAATTTCTAGAAGTAGAATTTTTGTCATAAGGTGGTAATCATAGACATGTTGAACTTGATGAAGTCCAACCTGAAAACAACGAACCAACGGAGGAACCTGAAGTTCAAGTAGATGAAAGACCTTCAACACACACACTCCGTAGGTCGGAAAAGGGTATCTAAACCTCCTGAACGCTTGTATTTGATACAAGAAAAGAGTCTGGATGTTCTCTTAGTTGAAGAGACAGATCCTTTCACCTATAGAGAATCGATGTTGGACATCGACTCCGTGAAATGGCAATGTGCCATGAAATCCGAGATAGACTCAATGCATGAGAATCAAGTTTGGGACTTGGTTCCGCTTCCCGAAGGAATTGTTCCTATTGGTTGTAAATGGGTTTACAAAAGGAAGCGCGGGCCTGACGGTAAGGTTGAAACTTACAAGGCCCGATTGGTAGCAAAAGGTTACACGCAGTGACCTGGCGTCGACTACGATGAAAATTTTTCGCCGGTAGCAATGCTTAAGTCTACTCGGATTTTTCTTTCTATAGCTGCGTATCATGACTACGAGATTTGGCAAATGGTTTTTCTAAATGGATTTCTTGATGAAGAAATCTATATGTAAGCTTAAGAAGTCCATTTATGGACTTAAACAAGCTTCACGAAGTTGGAATCTTCGATTCGACGAGATTATTAGATCTTCTGGTTTTCTCAAGAATTCAGAAGAATCCTGTGTGTATCAGAAGGCCAGTGGGAGCATGGTTGTATTTTTAGTCCTATATGTTGATGACATCCTAATCATTGGGAATGATTTAGGTATGTTACAAGGCGTAAAAGCGTACCTCTGTAAGAATTTCTCCATGAAGGACCTGGGAGAAGCTTCCTATGTTTTAGGGATAAACTCTAAAGAGATAGACAAAGGAGGCTGATTGGGTTGTCTTAATCAACGTACATAGATAAGATCTTAGAACGGTATAATTTTGGTAACTGTACGACAGCAAACATACCGTTCAGACATGGGATTCATCTTTCAAAGAAGATGAGTCCACAAACAAAAGATGAGAAGGTTAGAATGTCTAACCAACCTTATGCTTCGTGTTTGGGTAGCATAATGTATGCCATGTTATGTACGAGGCCTGATATCAGTTTCGCTGTTAGCGTAACTAGTCGATATCAATCCAATCCAGGTAATGACCATTGGATGGCCATTAAACATATCCTCAAGTATCTTAAAGGTACTATGGATAAGTTAATAATTTATGGAGGAAACGAACTGCAATTTAACGGGTATATGGATTCTGATTTCCAATCGGATCCCGATGATAGAAAGTCTACATCTGGATTCGTATTTACCCTTAACGAAGGTGCAGTTTGTTGGAAGAGTTCCAAATAGGGATCGACAGCAGATTCCACCACTGAGGCGAAATATATTGCAGCTTCTGAAGCTGCAAAAGAGGCTGTGTGGATAAAGAACTTTATCACAGAATTAGGAGTTGTCCCAAGTATTGAGAATGCGATTCCGTTATACTGTGATAATACTATAGCCATTGTGCAAGCAAAGGAACCGAGGGCGTATCAGAAGTCGAAACATATGGAACACAAGTACCACATCATTCGAGAGATTGTGTCGCGATGGGATATTATCGTGTGCAAGGTACCGAGTGAAGATAATGTAGCAGACCCGCTGATGAAGGCCATACCTCCGAAGTTGTTTGATAAACACGTGGAGTCGATGGGTATTAGATACAATCGTTATTGGCACTAGAGCAAGTGGGAGATTTTGTTGGGGTTGGTGCTCAGAGCGCCAATTCCCGGTTGTATTTCTTTATGAATACTTCTGTAAAACATTATTATTATGAATAATATATGCAGTTTCTATAATATAATATATCTTTTAATATTCTGAAGACGTAATGACCTTAGAATGATTAGTCATGGTACTGTTGCAAAAGCGTCGCAACTGACATTGAGTAGTATCATGACGTTGTCATTCTCAGACAGTTCCTGGCCAAGGTTTACACTACTTGGTCAGTATAGTAAACCCGTTGAGACCGGTACATGTCGTATACTGGAATATATGATTCCAATGGTTTCCCAATAAACCATAAGTCTTGGAGACTAGTATAGACGTGTAGGTGTTTATAGCGGATAAACACTGAACGACTCACCGAAGATTCTTAATGGATGGTACACCAACGTCAATAAGAATCTTCTCGGGTTGAGTAGCACTTGCGATTCTTAGATTTGAGATGCCATTGTGGGCACATGAGACATCTTCTACACTTAGATGGCAGTCACGTCACTGATCTATTTAGATCAGACCTCCGCCTGTTCGTTGGGTGTAGATAGATCATCAGGGTGTCCTATGTGTATCAAGATAGGATCTGTCAGTTCTGCGTACTAGAGCATAGGTAGTCCATATGATTAGCAATCAGATAATACCATGGGCCCGTGGTAAAGTTTAGAAGCTAGTTCTAAACATTCTTATAGAGATTGCTAATAGAATAGTCGACTGGATAATCCCCATAGAGATTTGACGTTTACATCTATATCTCTGGGATATATCCGGATACCTGTGACGGAGGAATTATACATTTGCCATGGCCTCGGCCTGTATGATTCAGCGAGTTTATCCGTGATCGTCATAATTTACGGGTGGATAAATTATGGACACGAAATTGGATTTCATGACGGATATGCCTGAATCTAGAGAGTCTCAATAATGAAATATACTCGTAGAGCACTAGAGCAACATTTATAAATAATATTGATTATTTATAAAGTCGTTTAAAGGTTAAACGCAAAATACATGTTAAGGGACCCGATAGTCATTTCCTTAATTATTGTGTATTTACATTTAATACTTGATTAATTTAAATACACATTAATTAATTGTCAAATTGAGATATTTGACTAATATCCTAAATGAATATATTGTTGGTGTTTTCTAAACATCCCAAGGATCATTATCAAGCAAGAAACAAGTATGAATACACAAATGAGAATGACGGAATCATACTCACAATGAACGGATTGGATGCTATGAAGAACAAAAAAATTTTAAGCCATTTGAAGTGCTCCAAGGCTCACGGCAGTCCACTGTTTTTCTCCTCCATTTTCGGCCAAGCTCCAAGCTTTTTGGGTGGTGATTCCAAGCTCATAAGTTGGTTTCCCTATCACCTTTGTATGTCCTCATTTGGTGTGCTAGCACTTGGTGATTTTTGCCACAAAACCACCATTTCCATCTCCATGGCTCTCGGCAAAACTGGGCAGAAAACCAGAAGAACAGCAGCCCAAATGGGCGTGTGTGAGATGAGAAAGAAAGGAGAGAGAGAGCAAGGAAATGTGTTGTGTGAGTTGTTAAAAAGATAAATGTATCTAATATACAAAATATTAAATTCAAAATTCAATTACCAAAAGTCAAATATCAATTAAAAATTGATAAATGTCTTTCAAGCTTTCAAAAGCTTTTTCCAACAACTCACATCAAGTCACATCAATCAATCAAATGACAACTTGTCACATCACTCAAAGTGACATGTGATTTGACGCTTGATGCGACTAATGATTTGACCCTTGATTTGACTTGCGTGCCGCACTCGAATTCGAAATGCGAATGCGCTCGCAAACAATATCGGGCTCGGGTTCGCTAATTCTAAATTAATGAATTTTCTGTTGCGACGCAATTAAATGATTACGCCTAGCGAAGTCACTATTCACGTCGCTAACGAATTAATTCTAAACTAATTCGTTCGCCCGAATTAAAATCTAATTTTAATTCCGCGTCGAAATCCAATTTCGTTTAATATATCAAATATATTAATTAACCGATTAATTCCAAATTAATCGTTCTCTCTCTTTAATTTATATTTTATCCCAGATAAACTATCTCTGTAATTAACCCTGGATTAATTTTCTCTCTCATCTAATTAATCCCAGATTAATAAAGTGCGAGTCATACATCATCGGTGAATCTTCGAGAAGCGACCCATGAGATCCCCGAATATGTTGGCAGTAAATTCGGTCGTCGGACTATCCGAACACGTACGTACCAAGTATGACGTTTATACTGATTTACAAGACAATGTTGGCTTCTAGCAAAGCGCCATGCCTACCCAATTCTCCAGAAACATGCTTACAGGAATAAGCGATCTATATCAGACGTAGTATACGTGGTATTGCGTATTTCGATCCAGTATCTTGATGTCACGTGCTAGGCCTAGGGCTGGAATTGTGTCTGCCCCGTACGAAGAACATGTCGGATCTCTGGTAACTAGTCTCTATAATCGGATAAACATGACCTAGTCATAATATCCCGATAGCTCGAGCATATAAGAGAACGAGTTCCGTATCCTATGTGACCATCATCTCCACTATGACTGGAGTGATACTTCCATCTCGACATCACACCCAATACACTACGATTCTCAATATACCCAGCATTGGCGTATACAGAACATGTTAAAGTTCTGGACGACCGTAACCAAAGTATATTGATTTTCGCAAGTATTAGCGGTGCAAGTCTCAGGTTAAGACCAAATACACCTACCCTAATTTCGGACTTCCATAGACACATAGTCATACTACTAATGGAATTCTGAGGGGGTCTATCCAGAGCGAAGCTTTTTCCCGTACCATCGGTAAAACACAACCTCCTATTACACTTGCATGAGTATCATATACCCAAATATATGAGAACTATGTTGTTGTGCCCTCACAACGAGCACAAGTGCAATACTAGTCTTTTACGTATTTATCGATGTCCAATCTCGATAATACTCTGACTATGGATATTTAATTATTTATCCTTCGTGGACTGATACTGTCTCATATCATTCTAAGTCCAGGAACAAATCATAGGGACCTCCTATCATTTATATATCTAGGTTATCTAATCACAAATGATAAGAGAGCAATCTCCTTTGTCACATAGTTATTTTGTACAACAACACCATGATCTGTACAAATAGTGACGCTATGGGTCATAATTGTCAAACAATCTCCCACTTGGCCTATAGCCAGTCACTCGAGTGTCTTACACCCGAACTATATACGGTTGGCTCAAACTGCTGAGAAGGTGCTTTCGTCAGCGGATCTGCATGATTATCGTCTGATGTGATTTATTCGATCATCAAATCGCCACGATGTATGATCCGAACGAATCAGATGAATATCGAAGTATATATTTGGATCGTTGATGAGACCATTAATTCTTTAGCCTGTGCTGACGCCTAGCTCAGCTGCTAATAGAATTATATCTAATCTAATTAGATTTGTTATCGACCCAGAAGGCTTCTATTGCTGCCTCAGCTGCAGCAATAACCCGCATTAGTTGTTTATTCGGTAATAGTATCTTGCTAGGAAGATTTCCAGCTCACTGTACCGTTATTCAAACTGTATAGTATCGTTTGCGACTTTTAGTCGTCTTTATCGGTTAGGAAACTTGCTACAGTGATCCCAGTCACTTCAAGTTCTCCATCCCCATAGACTAAGACAGCATCCTTAGTTCTCTAAGATACTAACATATGTTCTTAACATCAATCCAGTGACTATCACTTGGATTGGCCTGTTTGTGACTTCATATGCTTAAAACGTATGAGACACCAGGTAGCGTACATTTTTCAATGTACGATTCCACGGAGAGTTTTCGAAAGCCAAGCTTTTGGCCAATAGTTATTTTATGGGAATATCATTTCCAAGAAATGACGTATTATCATTATTTTATAGGACAGCCACTGTCAGTGCGCTCCCACTAACCCTCTTATATACACAAGAATCATTTCGTTTTGAATTAAATCATAAACTATTATGATTACATCAAAACGATAATTCTAAGAACATATGCTTGCTTCAATCCAAACATGGATCGAATAACCCGCAAACCTTGTTTGCTAGTTTTGGTACGACAAAACCGACAGGATGTTATAAACATCCTCCAAAAGGTTTCCTTTTAAGGAAAGCGATTTTCCCGTTAAGCTGACATATTTCATAAATGAAACATGCAAGCATTTATCCAAATGGATTTACCATGGCAACAGGTAAAAGGTTGAATCGTAATCAACACAATGTTGATAACGATACCTTTCCGCTAAAAGCCTAGCTTTATACGTTGGTTTGTTGCCATCCATGTATGTCTTCCTTGAAGACTTATAAAGTACCAATAGGCACAATGCCTTGCGGTACATCAACTAGTATCCAAACTTGGTTGATATACATGAAATCCATTTCGGACTCATGGCACTTTGCCATAATAGGGAGTCGATACCTTGTATCACTTCCTCATACGTAGTCAGTTGGTGTTCCTCATTAAGATAGACATCTTTATGAGGTGAGATCAGAAACCCATACCCTAGGTTGTTTTCTGACTTTCTCCGACTTACGTGGTTCTTGTGTATTCGAAGATTATTGGTAATAGTTTCATCCTTGATGAACTATTTATGTTCCAATCTGGACTCGGTACCTTGAACAGTATTACTCCGATTTTCATCGAGTTTTACTATCCTCTCACTTACCACTGCATATCGGTATTCCTCTTAGGAAAACCGCATGGTGAGCAACAATCTAATTGTTCTCTTGTAAGATGTATAAGTACTATACTTTGGTATCCCTAGGATAACCTACAATTGACACTTATCCAATTTGGGTTTTAGTTTGGTATCATCCAAACATATGCCTTGCATCCCAAATATACAGGAATGTGAAACCCGGTTTCTTTTCCGTTCATATCTAATATGAAATATGTCTAACAGATTTTAATGGAACCTTATTCTAAATAAGTTCTTGCATATTTTAAAGCTTATCCGTTGAAGGAAATGGTAGCTCAGAGCGACTCAGGATTAACCTTATCATGTCCAACAAAATTCGGTTACTCAGTTCGGACACACCGTCAAACTGACGTGTTCCGGGAGGAGTCCACATTTGAGAGAATACTTTACTCTTTCAAGTATACAAGAAACGTATTGCTTAAGTATTTTCCATTACGGTCTTACCGTGACGGTCTAATACTTTAGCCGATCTGTTTGTCTATTTCGTGTCGAAACTTTAAAAGTTTCCAATTTGTGTTCTTCAAAAGAAACACATAACCATAACGCGATGCCACATCCGTAAAGGTCACGAAATATTCATATCCACCTCTAGCCTAGCTAGACATGGGCCCACTTGCTTCACTATGAACTAGGGCTAACAGATCGGTGGCATTTACACTTTTACCAAGTAAATAGTGTTTCAGGCACTATGCCCAATAAACTAGATTTGTAGACTTTATTTGATTGGAATCAAATTAGTCCGAGTACCCACTCTTCAAAAGTGCGGATATGCGAGTCTTGTTTAATTGTGTCCCAGAAAACAATGCCACAATATGTTTCTTCTGATCAAATCAGTTTGTGCTATTGTTTGTCATGTTTTATACTTGAGATTTATTTATATTCAAAATATAAATGCTGTTATTCACATCTAATGTGTTTATCTTAATATCATCTTTATATAATGAAACACTTTAGTGTTCTAGAATATAAATGTATATCCGCAACGAATTATACACTGATATAGAGATAATGTTTCTAGTCACATTATAACAGTTTCCTAATTTAAGTACACACCTGAAGGTAGTTCCTAAACTTAGGTATCTACGGTTAAAACAACGACTTTCGTCCTGTTTTCAATCCGCAGATTAACCTCAATTGAAATCAGTATCCTGCTCAAAGCAGATTCTGAACATCAATGTATATATTTATGTATCACACTAAGTATTTAAAATCTAATTTTAATACTAGTAGTGAACATAATTATGACAAACATATTTGAAGTCAGAGCCTTGCTCGTCTTCAATTCCTTCATGTCTGCTTTGTCCAAACGGCAGTCATGCTTCCGCGATCCCGTTTGCCACAATTTAAGCAGACATTTTGGGATATGTCTTTTATCTTCCCAGAAGATTATAATGATTTTTCCTTTGCCAGTTTCAACACTCCAGAAGCCTTTGGCCTAGCCTTGGCCTTCTAGAATATCGAAGTAAGGTGCGATTAGCGCTACTTGCCTTATTGCAAACTTTGGCTTTTCTCCTTGAGAATTTCCATTAACTCTCCAAGAGTTAACTTTCGTAATTTAGTACTTCTAAAATCTAAAGATAGATTTATGAAGATCCTTCAATTTCATTATCATACTTTAAGGATCTAATCCTTAGTTCTAATTCAGAAATTAAGGAGTTTACCGTGACAAGCTTAATGGATTAAGCACTTAAGTTATCATCACATGATCTTCCAAAGATTATGCTCTACTGTTTGCTTAACTCCGGGCTTAGGCCTAATATGTTAATTTATCAAATAAAGCAACTTATTAGTTTTTCCAGGACCATTCTGAAATTTATTCCCAATTTGAAAAATTAAACTATTTAAATACATTTTCCCTAGGATTATGTTTTAAATGTCAATCTTTCAATTACCAGTTGATTTTAATAGTCCAACTATTTAATCAACGATTAGGTACTATTTAAATAAAATGATTATTATAGTCCAACTATATTAATCAACTATACTTTTAATTGTTTGAATATAGTCCAACTATTTTTAAAACAACAATTTAAATATTAGTCCAACTAACATTTAATTGAAATGACGAATGATATTTATTTTTGAGCGCGTATGGCAAGTAATTAAACGAATATTGCAAATTCAATTCTTGCCTCCCATTATTTTTCGGCGAGCCTCTAACCCTCTGTCGAGTACTCGGGAAACCGTGTTTCCTAGCGGGCTAGGTGTAGGCATTGCATTTTTACACATTAGCCCAATGATGAGTCTCGTATGGAGGCAACTACCTCTTTAGCCATGAAAGTCGCGGGAAACGGATGTTAGAAGGGTAAAGTTGGAAAATGGAATTTTCGTTGGATTTAACCTCGTTGTTTAGCTTCGGTTGCTTGTTGGACTTCCGTTTCAAAGCTAATCTTAGGCCCAAAACCCCCATAGACCACCTACCAAACCCAAACCAAACCCAAATACCCAAGTCAAACCAAGTCAAGCCAAGTCAAACCAAATCCATGCCCAAGGGAGAGTGATTCACGCCCAAATGCCTTCTAAATAGGTAAATGCATATTTATCACATGTTTAAATCAAATAAAATCCATTCCTAATTAGAAGAAATCAAATCAAATCCTTACCAAATCAAATCCAATCACAAATCCCAATTAGGAGATCTATTCCTTGTTAGACACCAATTAGGAGATTCTTTCCGAATCTAATAAGGAAAGTCTTCTCTCTTTGCCTATAAAAAGAGACCTTCACCCCCATTCACAACCCTAGCACACATACCTCAAAAATCACGCCCAAGACACTCCCAAGCCCTCTCTTACACGCCCAAGAGACCTCCAAAACTCCCCCATTGCCGTGAACCTCAAGCCTTCCTCCATCACCATCTATCACCTTCACGCCTAAAGCCATCACATAGCCCCCATTGCCGCATCTTTAACCCACTGCACTGCCCCTTTAACAGCCCTAATTCACACCAAAATAAGCCTCAAATACAGCCCTAAAGTCGCACAAGACACCCCCTAAACACGACTCCAATTACACGCCTAAAACAGTCCCGAATCCCACTGCACTGCCTCGCAAAACTGCCGCACTTTGCCCCACTGTTCTGCCCAGTTTTTGTGCGATTTTAACCCATCAAAACAGCCCTAAAATCACCCCAAAAGTGCATTAAAAAAATGCATAAACATCCCCAAAAAACCCCCTCAAAACCGCAGCCCCATTAGCCTTCAAAATCGCCCAAAACAGTCCACTAAATCACCAAAACAGTGACCTGAAACGTAGCAGCGAAACAGCAGCGAAACGGACTTGAAACAGCAGCCCAAGCATCAAAGCAGCGAGGAAAGACGTTGAGTAGACAAATCGGAAAAGCATCGGATCAATCTCCCTTCCAAACGGACGTGTAACGCCCTTTCTTAGACGACAAAAGAGGTTAGACCTGAGGGCACCCTTTTTACTTATCTTCTTTATTTTTGTTTATTTATTTTGATATATAATTGCATGAGAGTCGTTTGAGGCATGATGTGATTGTTGGATGAGCGGGATATGTGTTCCCTTTTGTGGTATATCGGATGGAAACCCGGACATAAATTCCATAGCCGATTCCGAATGGACGGTAGTATGGTCTGCACTCGGGATACAATACCACGTACCACTTAAGATACACATATCTCGTCTCATCCAAATTTGTATTTGAGCATGTTATAGTCTTTAGGTTATTCGTTTATTATTTAAAGCATGGTATAATTTAGTTGTTATTTATTTGTTAAAGCATATTTAGGTTGTTCCTTATGCATATTATTAGTTTATGATGTGTTAGGATAATGATTTATACATGTTGATTTAATAGCTCAATATGCTTGTTGTGTTACATTGCGTGGAGTTATTTGAATGAAAGCATGATTAGATCTAAGTATCCTTGAGCATGATTATTGAGTATACTTGGTTGATTCATTGCACAAATTATATCATCACAAGTGACATAAGTAAGGTACCATTCCGAACCCAATGGTTTGAGGTCTTCCCTTGCGAAGGGTGAGTGCGGCCTTAAATCTTTCTCTCGGTTCACACCGAGTGGCGACTCCATGTTATTTCGTACTTCCCAACTAGGCCGCGAGCCTAGAACAGCGTCGCCCAGGTTCTGTTGTCTACACTAGGATCCTGTTAAATATCACACAATCTTGACTTTGGCCAACAAATTGTATGATAATTAACTAGGTAGATCTCTAAGATCGATTGGATCCAATCCAATTCCTAGGTCCGGTAGGGGGACATCCAAGTCCGAAACATATATCTTATATATGCCAATACATCAAATGTATTACCTAACCTTTTTCCTCTGAATCAACTAAGCCCTGACTTTGGCACAACAAACTTAGTGATCCCAGTCAAGCGCGACCCATTGACCATGGAAAGCTTCGTAATCAATGTCGATGGACAAGAAGTGGTCTTGACTTTGGCCAACAAACCACAACTTGGACAAGACACTGATATGGAACAAAGCCTTCATGATTCAAACACATCCTCGACGGACAAAGGCTTTGACATTGGCCAATAAGCCAATGCCAGTCTCGGATCTTGAGTGAGAATCACTCAATGGAAGGAAAGACGCTTAATATTTAGCGAGGGTTTTTCGCGTGCAAATTAGCAACCAATTTATTATCTTTGTTAAGGTCTCATCATCATACACCCTTAAACATGCATTCTAAACACATAATAAACCGCATATGAAAAATAATAATGATATGCGGATGGATACTTTACATTGATCCTAGATCAAATCTCTCCCTTTCTCTCTCCCGCTAGCACATGTATTTACTTCTACCTGTTACACTACACTTCTAAAGAAACCTCATTTACATTGAGGGGAATATGTGAGAAGAGAATACAAAGAGTATGTAGGTGATAAGGCTGGACAGGCAGGTCCAATTAATAAATCAAATTTATTACAATAATTTGTAAAATTGCCCCACCCATCTAATATCCATCCGATATACATTATTCATGCATCACAATCATGTATTCACACAAGCATGTTATCAATCAATCTAATCCAATTAATTAATCTGATAATTAATGACCATCCAATGTTCAAACAACGATTTGATTTTGCTCGAGTCAAACTCGTTTTGCGAATAAGTACTCAAAGTACGAATTCTCGAATTAAATTAAACTACAAAATTAAATCCAATTCAATTTTTATTTAATATTAATTCACCATTTAATTCCAAATTAAATAACACACTTTATTAATGAACTTTTTACGATTCAAATTCCAAATTTAATCGTTACGGGTCTCAAAGCCCGATTAACGTCCAACGTCAATTTAATTAAAGTCCAATGGGCTTTTAATTAATTTCTTAAGGCGTGGACTTTTGGTCAATGATCAAAATCAAAAAATTCCAAGACTTAGGGCATCAACATACATTCGGCCAAGCTAATGTAATTGGGGAAAATTTGTCCAATTCAAAATTCATCAAATTGACAATGCATAACACCATGTTATCATCAAATAAGCATAATCAAACATTCAATTTCATCCCGAAAGCAAGTCTGCCACCTGACGGTCTGCCACATCACTATGTTTTCTCCACTGCCACACACAACAATAATGGTGCCAGCCTGTAAAGAGATTTTGAATAATGACATGTATCGGAGGAAAAAACCAACTACTCTGATCTTGTGTCGGTCTTTTAAGAGGTCGGCCAAGTGATATGTCGATCTTTCAAACTGAATCTGCCCCGACCCGAAATATCCGAACTCGTCTTCCGTGGTACTTAAGGTGAAACAAAACTGAACTGAGCTACCGGGCTTCTGCTGTGGTCGGTCTGAACTTTCCGACCCATCTTCTGTGATTGGTCCCTACTCTGATGTGGTCGGTCTCTGAATCTGTACCTTACTGTGTGATTTGGTCGGCAAGATCTGGAAAACTGTGTTTGGACTCTCTTTCTGGCTGAAGAATAACCCAAACCCTCTGAACACTTGACTCTCTAAAGGGGAAAACCTCATCTCTGCCCTTGTCGAACTATTCAAAGTATTTGTCATAAAAAAATACCATCAACATCCGTCCCCTAGTTCTCGGTATCAACGAGTTAGCGAGTTGATGCCGGGAACTATAAAAAGATTGTGTGCTGATCAACCGGTCGGTGGTCGCTCCAGGAACCACAGAGAAAATTGTCTCTCCTACCAATCAGGTCTTCCCTTGCCATTTTCATGTGCTCGCTCACTGAGGATTCTGATGCCCATCCAAATGATTCTCCGACTTGAAGCAAATTCCCCATTTGCCCTTCTAGCAGCTATCCCAACAAAAACCGAAGTTCCTCATGCCGTCCAGACTGAAATGAGCATCCCTTCCGCCAGCCTATACCAGAGATCCTGCCTCCCGGACCAGATCAAGATAAACATGCTGCCCAATTCCCTCTTCTGATGCTTATCTCTGAATGCTTCCTTCCATGTCTTCCATACTTAGCATGATTCCAAATTTTATCTTGCTAACTCATTCTTCCAAATCTGAATGTGAGAATAGATCCTGATCCTGACTAATTCGAACTCGGCTATGAGAGGAAAGCTCTATCCCCGAGCCAATGATGATGCACTCGGTGGGACGAAACCCGACCCCGAGCTAACTGAATACTAGGTTCCGAGGGAATGTTACCTGCCCGGACCAATAGAGAGTCGGCCATGGGGGAGATGCTCTGACCCTATACCGATGAAAAGCCTATCGGTAGGACGTAACCCGACCCCGAGGTAGAAACACTTTTGGCTTTGGGGGAATGTCAACTCCCCAGACCAATAAAGATCCGGCCATGGGGGAATGCTCTGTCCCCATGCCGATGAAAAGCCTCTCGGTGGGACGTAACCCCGACCCCGAGGCAACAGAATAGATAGCCTCGACGGAACGAATCCAGCCTCGAGCTGGTGGAATATAACAGACTCGGCGGAACGAATCCAGCCCCGAGCTGAGAAGAATACTTGGCCCTAGGGGAATGTTACCTCTCCAGACCAACAAAGATATGGCCATAGGGGAATGCTCCGACCCCATGCCGATGAAAAGCCTCTCGGTGGGACGTATTCGACCCCGAGGTGGGGAAAATCTTACCTCTGGGGGAATGTTACCTCCCCATACCAAAGAGGATCCATCCATAAGGGAATCTCTCGTCCCTATGTTGATCTCACACACTCGGTGGGACGTAACCCGACCCCGAGCTGGTAGAATAATACAGACTCGGCTGAACGAATCCAGCCCCGAGCTGGTGGAACAAAGCATCGGTGGAACGAATCTAGTCTCGAGCAGGTGGAATATAACAAACTCGGTGGAACGAATCCAGCCCCGAGATGAGAAGAATACTTGGCCCTGGGGGAATGTTACCTCCCAATACCAACAAAGATCCGACCATGGGGGAATGCTTCGTCCCCATGCCGATGAAAAGCCTATTGGTGGGACGTAACCCGACCCCGAGGAAAAAATAACACTTGGTTCTGGGGGAATGTTACGTCCTCGAACCAATGAGATGGACACAGTGGGATGTAACCCGACCCCGAGCTAAAGAACAAAGCATTGGCGGAATGAATCCAGCCCCTAGCGGGTGGAACAATATAGACTCGATGGAACGAATCCAGCCCCGAACTGGTGGAACAATAAAGACTCGGCTGAATGAATCCAGCCCCGAGCTGGAGGAGCAAAGCAGACTTGGCAGAACGAATCCAGCCCCGAACTGATGGAATAATACAGACTCGGCGGAATGAATCCAGCCCCGATCTGGTGGAGCATTTGAGACTTACACGAGGGAAGATTTTCAACCTCTGAGGCTCTGCGGATCCTGGTGTGGGCGTCCCCTTGCCAGACATCAGTGAAAAATAAAAAAAAATGGAACAAAGTAAAGTTAACAAAATGAAGGTGACTTAGCACATACTCCACACAAAATCATGAAGTAAAAATAACAATTCGGGTGCTATGAGGCAGCGTCCTGCCCGGCGCCTCCAAAACACAATTTTGAACCTTACAATTCAGTGTCCTGACTAACCAGGCTACGGATACGAGGATCCGGGGCGGTCAGGCAAATCCCCACGGGGGAGGAAGACACCCCGTGTGTGCCGTCTCTGGGTGGTTCTCAATGGGACTCACCAGCCGACTCGCAGGGGAAGAAATCTCCCTAGGTCTGGTTTACCCGAGACTCTTGTAATCAAGGGGTCCATTCGGCCATACCCAAGTTAGGTGATCTGATGGTTCTCAACGGGACTCACCAGCCGACTCGCAGGGGAAAAAATCTCACTGGGTCCGGTTTACCCGGGAGCATGATGGTCATGGAGGCAATTAAGCCATCCTCATGACATACTCTCCAATAGTCTTCAACGGGACTCACTAGCCGACCTGCAGGGGGAGAAACGTCTCTGGGTCCGGTTTACCCAAGCTATTCCTAAAAAATGTGAGCCATGGGGTAGTAACGCTCCGGCCTCGGGGGTTTGATAATGACACCCGGGAGTGGTGTGCCACAAGGGGTTCACGCGTTTCCCACATGTTCCCCATCCCTTGACGTGTTTTGGATCCTCAAAAGTGAAAGGAGCCAGGTCGGAACACTTCCACCCGGGGGTTGATAATGACACCCGGGATTGGCGTGCCACGGGTTTGGTGCCCTTCGTGACTACCGAGCACCCCTTCGCATCGAGTACATCCCAAGAATATTGAATATAGCTTTCACATTCGATTAACAAACAAGTAAAATGGACAAGTTTCTTAATTCAAAATAGAAAGTTTTATTCATATTCTTGTTTGGCAGTCCGATCATCCGATAATTTTGCGGCTCAAAGAAGAGATCTATTCCCGACCTTCTTTCTTCTTGCGAATCCTTTCCCATTTCCACTCTGACCAACTTCCAACCGTTCCATTTCCCTTTCATCCAGTCTTTCTTTCATTCTTCCAAACCACTCTGCCGATGAACTCTCCAACAACCCATGATTTCCACCTTCTACCATCGTCTTACTACGTAAGTTACTTTTTTCTCTTTCCCCACAGACGGCGCCAACTGTTGACGGGTGATTTTCATCTCGATGGCAATATCGGGATAGTACTCCCGGGACAATCCTCCTTCAATCGTGAATTTATTTGGTTATGGGGAGACCAAAGGCAAATGTAGTAAAATGCGAGAAAAACACAAAGGTTGACAAGAGAGTTTTAACGTGGTTCGCCGGAGCAAGTCCAGCCTACGTCCACGGGCACAAAATGAGATGTTACTTTTATTACCAAAACCAGCTCGGCCGACCTATTTTCAAGGATGGCCTAATGAAAACCGAGTTGTTTTGCTTACGGTGGTTTACAAGTAGTGCTTATTTTATTTTTGTTTACCAGTTTCGCTCCCCTCTACAAATGAATTTAACTTTCCTTTATATACTCAGGAATTACAACACTGTTCCACACTTTCATGACGTTTCCCGCGTGAGCTCTTGACTGATTGACGGGTTCTCTGCCCCAAGACTGCCATCGCCGAAAGCAAGTCTGTCGCCTGACGGTCTGTCACATCACTATGTTTTCTCCACTGCCACACGCAACAATAATGGTGCCAGCCTGTAAAGAGATTTTGAATAATGACACGTATCGGAGGAAAAAACCAACTACTCTGATCTTGTGTCGGCCTTTAAGAGGTGGGCCAAGTGATATGTCGATCTTTCAAACTGAATCTTCCCCGACCCGAAATATCTGAACTCGTCTTCCGTGGTACTGAAGGTGAAACAAAACTGAACTGAGCTACCGGGCTCCTGCTGTGGTCGGTCTGAACTGTCCGACCCATCTTCCCTGATCAGTCCTTACTCTGATGTAGTCGGTCTCTGAATCTGTACCATACTGTGTGCCTTGGTCGGCCAGATCCGGAAAATTGTGTCCGGACTCTCTTTCTGGCCAAGGAATAACTCAAACCCTCTGAACACTTGACTTTCTAAAAGAGAAAATCTCATCTATGCCCTCGCCGAACTATTCAAAGTACTTGTCACAAAAAACACTATCAACAATTCTCAAACTCATCCTAGTTTTTTTCTTCATTTTTTTAAGGAAGCGGTGGATAAGTTAAATATATTTTTAGTCACTTATGTATCAAGATTTGAATTCGGTTGAATTTTTTTTATTAATATGTTTAAAAACTAACTTTGATTAGAGGCAAACTAGCCCTAATTAAGCTTAGTAATTTTAACAAGCGTAACACATGAGCTACACTCATGCATCGTTACATCCATCCTTAACAGTACACAACTCGGACATCTTTGATGCCAGCATTAAATAATTAAAGACACGAAACAATGTCCTGGTGGCATCATTGAATTAATAATTAATACAACAGTATCACATATAAAAGCTACCAATAATTGTACACGTTGTACGGTTACAAATACGGGCATCTCTCTGATTCAATTCCTGCCCTAGCATTGGAGAACATATAAAAGTCCACGTGTAGACAAGAAGAAATTTTTTAAGCTTAGATTCTTAATCAAGCTTAAAAATAATTGGGGGCTTTGCATTGGGAACCGACCCGAACCCCTAGCTTGTTGAACCAAATTAAAGAATAAATGAGAAATTGAATTAAACCCTTATATTTGTTAAAATTAAATGAAACTATCATAATATTTTAAAATTAAGCGAAATTTTTTGTTATTGAATTTGGATGTCTATGTATAGATTCAACAAAAGATGATTAATATATCAATATAAGATATTATAAGATATGATATGTTGGTTTGGTTTGGTTATTGCCCTACTCTGACGCATCGAGAATCGACTTGTCCGGTCAGGTCACGGGGTTCGAAGGCAAAGTTAACTGAAATAACTGATTTCGTGTGTTCTTAAATGAAAAGTCATGATACCTTACATTGTCGCGATAATGGGTAATCATTGGTGCGGCAATGGGAGGCAGAGACATAAGTTTACATTCTGACTCATATTGTCGCGATAATGAGATATTGATACAAAAAGACTCTCAGACTTATATTATCGCGTCAATGAGTAGTCATTGTCACGATAATATGAAGTCTGTGCATATTGTCGCGACAATGGCTTGTCATTTGCGCGACAATGAAACGTTGGTTTAGAAAAATATGACTAAAAAACATGTCTTTTAACGGTAAATCTTGGTTGCCTATAAATAGAGTACGCAAATGATTGATTAAATATAACATTTTTCATATAAATAGTTCTCAAGTAGAGATCCAATAAGTGTTGTGTTATATCTTTAAATTTTATTGTATCATAAAGTGTATTTGTCCTGCAACCATTACAACACATAGTGAGGCCAAATATTACTCTAAGAAAATGTGATACACGTCTCAAAAACTAGACTCCTCACTGCAAATTCCCCAACATTCTCATATATGAGGTTTTGTATTTATTAATTTGACTAGTTCAAATTAAATTAAGAAATATATATATATATATTGTTTATACCCGAATATGTAGGATTTTCATGTAATTTTAAAATATCAATGGGACTTTAGTTTATTTTTACTAAATATTATGAGAGTTTTGCTCATTTTACCATTAACAAATTGAAGCCATGCGCGATGATGATTTTATTACAAAGAATCATTGTCTAGGGAGTATTTAAAATCATATTGAAAATATTTTTCAATGTTAAAAGTGTTTAAATTTTTCATTAATAGATTAAAAAAATACTAATTAAATAAGCAACTGACCCCAATACACATTTTAATTGGCAACATCAAATAAAAAAGCATTCCCACATGTCCAAAAGGCAAGCTTGCTAACCTTTTTTTAAAATATATATATATATATATATGACGTCGCTTTTATACCACCACCAATGTGGAAACACACATCATTTGCGCTCAAAATTTAACCTATTAAAGGGGAAAAGTGAAAACACTGTTCATTTATATATATATATATGTATGTGTACTTTTGCAAGTTTAATTAGTACGATCATAATGATACGGACCATCCCAAATTAGACTCAAATTAATTTGTGGTTAATTAGCATGTCTCGTGTCTAAATTATATAACAAGTAAGTCTAGTCGCTTTATCAAATCAATTGCTAACATATATTAATTTAAGCTAAAGATCCGAGTACAATATTGTAGACAATTGTGCCACATTCCCTTCATTATATTCCACCATTAAAGTCATAAGAAGAAACTAAAAATATACTCATTAAGATATTAATTTAAACAATGACAGGAAACTGAAACATCCAAAAGAGTTAAGAAATGCAAATGGTAATATATATTAATTTTGGCAGTGAAACTTGAAATTTGCATGCTTATTCTACTTAATGAGTATTGATTATGACATTTTTTGATGAGCTATAGTAGTTAATTTTCCATTTTCAAATTAACACAACTAACAAAAGTTAGGGTTATTTATGATTTTGTCCGAAACATTTTCTTTATAAAAAATAAAAAATTTCTTTGATCGTCACATTTTTAATGAACAGTATGTACATATGAAAATAATATTATATATATTATAAGTGGATCATATTGAAAGAGGTGTTGAGTTATCATTCACTCATTGTATCACATATCACATTATTTGGAAAAGTCTACAATGTAATAGTGATATTATGTCACACTTACTACATGTTATATATTTATTAATCAGTGGTATCATGTAATATTCTAATAATAATTTATCATGCATGTTAAAAAAATAAAAATTAATAAAGAATATTTATTTTTAATACAACTCTCTAAATTATATAATTATTAATCGATGATATCACATCATCCATACAAATGATGGTACCAAAATAATTACTCCACACAGTATTACATGATGGTACAAATGATGGTACCAAAATAATTTTTTTATCATGCATGTTAAAAAAATAAAAATTAATAAAGAATATTTATTTTTAATACAACTCTCTAAATTATATAATTATTAATCGATGATATCACATCATCCATACAAATGATGGTACCAAAATAATTTTTTTATCATGCATGTTAAAAAAATAAAAATTAATAAAGAATATTTATTTTTAATACAACTCTCTAAATTATATAATTATTAATCGATGATATCACATCATCCATACAAATGATGGTACCAAAATAATTACTCCACACAGTATTACATGATGGTACAAATGATGGTACCAAAATAATTTTTTTATCATGCATGTTAAAAAAATAAAAATTAATAAAGAATATTTATTTTTAATACAACTCTCTAAATTATATAATTATTAATCGATGATATCACATCATCCATACAAATGATGGTACCAAAATAATTACTCCACACAGTATTAATTAGGGGTGTGCACGGTTTTAGTTCAAACCGCAACCCGACTCGAACCACACCAACCCGAACCGAACCACGCGGTTTGGAAAAATATTGAAAAATATTTCGGGTCATCTTGAACCGAACCGTAAAATTTGGGTCGGTGCGTGGTTTTGACCCAAACCTCGACCCGAACCGTCCAAACCGTAAACTTTGACCTGAACCGTCTAAACCGCCGATCCACGTTCAAATTATACATTATTTTATTTTTCTTCTTCTTTAACTATGAAATTTAAGATATTTAATGATCATATGATAATATGTAATGTATAAATGAAAATTAGGTATTTTTTCTCTTCAATTAATATGTGAAAACACATAAAATTTTCTTTAAAATTTTTTTAATCCAAACCGCCGACCCGAACCGCAGCGATTTTCCTTATCAAATTTACGGTTTCGGTTTCTAATTTTCCAAACCGCCAATCTACGAGGTTTGAAGGATTAAACGAAAAAACTGATTCGAACCGCACTGCGAACACTCCTAGTATTAATCCACTCTCTTGGTATCACTTATCAGTTGGTTCAGCTGGTACAGGGGGGCTTAAACCTTTAATTTCACTCGTACCAATATAAGATAGGGATTAGTTTGCATTTATTTTATTTATCTTCTTAAAAACTGTATAAATACACAATAATATGCAAATATATATAGCATTATACCCTGATGCACCCAACACATACTTAAAAGTTAGTTCCTAATTAAGAGTTATTAATTTCACGTTCATATTTTTAGTCCAAGAATTATTCTCAGTGGGATAATCTCATCACGTGTGATGAGCGGAAAATATATCATCATTTCCCGCCTCTTTAACCTAATATTTTATTTAGTTTCTCGGGTTTTATGAATATTTTGATGTGTTTTGTGTTATTTTGCAAATAAATAAAGATTTGGGACTGACTGGAATTAAATCGGGCCAAAACAACGAAAAATGTACAAAAAGGGCAAAATTGTCATTTACGCGTCGCGACGAGAAACACTTCTGCATCGCGACCGTTAAATGTGTCGGACATGTGTCAACATCAGAGAAACTTGCTATCATACGCACTTGCTAACATGCGCCGGCCATGTGTCAACATCACGGTAATCTTGCTATCATACGCCGGACACGTGTCATCATCCCATGCTGCCGACACTACACGTAATTGCTTACGTAAGCGTCGCGACGCGCACAACCTCACACGTCGCGACGCCGAGCCAATAATTCAGTTGTCGTCCAAACATGTGCCACGTGTCATCATCTCAGGAAGCCGTGTACCACGTGTCGAAGATCAACGGCGCGTCGCGACGCGTGGACTGAAGTTCCTAATAAAGGATTAAGGATTGTATCTTGTTTGTTTAGTTTTAGTTATTTTAATTATGTATTTTTATTTTTAGTAGTAGTAGTAGTAATACTTTCCTAAGGTTCTGAATAAGGATTTAAGGACTTTATTTTATTAATTTAATTTTTCGCACTTTTAATTATGCATTTTTATTTTCTGTAATAGTAGTAGTTTTTTTTTAGTTACATTTCTTTTATGTTTTGTAGTTAAATTTCTGCTGGGAGAATGGTGAAGCTTTTAATATTATAGTTTAGATTAATCTCCCTTAATTATAATATATAAATTATTTTAAAACCTGACTTAACTGGATACCGCCTTTATGGTTGGTTAGACTTAATTAAATTGATTTTAACCTGACTAAATTGGATACCGCCTTTATGGTCGGTTGGAATTAATCATAAATTTGACTTAATCAAGATACCGCCTATATGGTCGATTGGTAATGACATGCAAATTTATATATTATAATAAGGGAGATTTCTAAATTAGAATTTGTAAAAGTGGATCCCCTAACCCCAGTATTTTATTTTTAATCTAGGGAAGTGATGAAGCACAAAATTTACATGCTTAAAAATTGATTCAATTATATTATGCTTAATACTTTAGTTTGTTTATTGAATCTTAAGCTTAATGCTTGTTGTTGCCTGATCACCAATAAGATTGAGGTGGTAAACTTAAAATGAACTTGGAAAATGGATTTTATGTTTCAGCCTTAGATTCATAGCTCACGATCTCCTTTAAGGATAGATAACCCTTAAAAGATTTCCTTACAGGATAGACATATACCTGTCGGGCGGGGATAGTCATAATTGGAACTTGAACTTAATGAATTCAGCTAACTTGGTTAACATAGACATATGATTAATTGTGTTATAATGGGTGTTTGTATCTGACTATCGGAAGAGACTTTTACATTTCTTCGTGTTTCAGGTTAACAGACTGATTTATTACACAGATATAGGAGAATCAATTCATCATTAGAATAATATTGTGTGAAACCAAAACTCTAGATATTTGTGTCTTTTGTTTATTTTCCTTAGTATTTTCTTTTGTGTCTTTATTTATTTAGCAAATCCACATTCAACCAATCAATCAACAATCATTCCCTTCTCTCTTTAATTAGATACCTATAAATAAATAGTATCAATAATTAATAACAACAATAGAAATTAAGTCCTCGTGGGATCGATATTTTTATACTACTTGAGCTATACGTGCACTTGTGTTATGTGTGTGATTTCACCGATCAAGTTTTTGGCGCCGTTGCCGGAGAGTTATTTTTCTTGCATTATTAATTTTAAAGCTATCTATTTTACTTGTATATAATTTTCATTAATTTTATCTGTAATTTTTATTTCTTTATTTTATTTTTCATGTGGTTGAAAAATGGAACATTATTTGGTTATGGAAGAATTACGAGCTTTACAAAGAAATGATACACCCCAAATCAGGGAGCAATAGTATGATTTTATGAGACCTGTTGTCCAGCCCAACAACTACCCATAGATGTCAGAGCCATTCAACACAACATTTGCCCAACCATTTCAGAATGCAATGGGGAGATGTGAGATATGTGATGGTAACCACCCGAGCGATCAATGCATATACCTCTACAATTCATGGTGGCAGAATTATCAGAATCCTTCATGGTACGAAGAACCATCACATTGCACTGAACCTTATTTTCCATCTTATCCACCATCCACCTACGATCTTCATTAAGAACCAGAACCATCAGAGGAAGATCGGGTGATTGACATGCTCAAAGATTGGATCAAGAAACAAGACGAAAAATGGGATGCAATGGATGGAATGTTTCAGAGTAACGCGACATCCATACAAAGAATGATAGATCAAACGAGACAATTAACAGAAAACCTAAGCTACATACCTCAAGGAGTATTTTCAGAAGAAACTGACGAAGCCTTTAAGTACCAAAGATTTCACGATGACACCGTAACAGAGGAAGAGGCTGAGCAGTATCAAAAATCAAAGGTATTAGTTCTGGAGCCCGAACCAGCAAAATCTCAATTTGATTTTTATTATTCATCAGACTCTGACGAGGAATAAGAAGCAGAGCTGTTTGTACCAACTACAAGTGAGGATGAAACTCTGCATCCTCAAAATGAAGATCTTGGAGCATGCATTGTACTGATATTTGAAGAAGAGCTACCTGAGCCATTCATACCAACCACAGAGGACAAAAGCCTACAATCAGACACATCTTTACATCCTCAGGTTGACACTTATGGAGCATGCATTTCACAGATGACAGATGAAGAGCTGAACAATGAAATTCTGAAGTTTATCTGTGAAGAAAAGGTGGAGCAAGATGCAGAACAAATGGAGGCGCAAATGTCTGACCATATTGAAGATCTCATGCATTCAGGAGAAACATCACTGTTTTGGGGAGTACAAATCAAAGATACCGCCCAGAAGCTTGACAGAATGGAACTTCCATTCAAAGTCAAGCACCATACGAGACCTCCTGATTTTCTTTCTTTCTTTTCATGAACCACTGGAGCGACAAAGTTTAAAAAGTGGCACAAGCACTGAATGAGATACAATTCTTTTTTCCACTTTACCGTTAGAATAGACCCTTCAAAACCAATGCTCATAGGATTGTCTTTAATCGAACGTCCAACACCACGCTGAAACCTCCTTGACATATGGACTTCAGTCACGTCTGGTTGAAGATGAAAAATTTAGCGCTAGCAGGGAGGCAACCCATGCAAAATTTTTATTTTTGAATTTTGTGTATACATGTTGAAGCAATTTTAATTTTGTGTGTTATTTTTGTAGGGAAAAACATAGACGGAGCATTTTAGGCAAAGCAAACCAGTAAAAGCGGGGTTATCATGGAATAAAGTTTGACAAAATCGCGAAGTTAAAAATTTAATTCATTAGAGATGGCAGAGTAAGGAATCAATTCTTGAGACGCATCTAAATAGATATATTTTAAAGGTTCGTATTTTGTCAAAAAAAAAAACACCCTGTATCGCGACACGTAAAACCCAGTGTGTCGTGACACATTGACCTAAACACGTGAGTACCTATTTTTAGGGCGTCGCGTCGCGACACAAAAACAGTATGCATCGCGACGCGAACGCGATATCAGGCCACAAAATAGAGGCCGACAATCATCTTCTTCATTACTTCTCTTTAATTTTTCTTCATTTTCTCTCAATTCCCTCCACAGATCCGACCTTTAAATCACGAAATCCTTCAACCAAGTTCATTAAAACCCACAAAATCACTTCCAAAACGAAACCTAACCCTCCATTTCGTATTTCAAGTTCAATTTTGAGAACGAAAATCCCACAAAAATCACTTCCCCAACGCACCAATCGTCCAATTTTGCGTGAACCACTCAGATTTAGGACTCAAGATCGCGATTTGGGTATTTTCTTTTCTTAAATCTCCATTTTTTGTGATTTTTGGAAAAAAAAATTTTGAGGTGCGAATTTTGTTGATAAAATTTTAAAGTTTTAGGCTTGTGTTTGTGGCTTTGGATATTGATAAATTTGTAGATTTGGGGGCGAAGATGATTTTGTGAAAATTGTGAAGTGTTAGTGTTAGGTTGATATTTGGAAATTCTTAAAAATCAGGGGAGGTTTTGTCGAAATTTTAAAAATTGAAAATAGCCCCTAAAAGAGCAAGAACCTCATTGGCAGCCGAATCTAGTTTCGATGCAACAAAGTGTGTATCGGTAACTGCTGAGCGGCGATATGAGAAGATGGGATAAAAAATCCCGATAATGGAGAGGGGTTTTGAGATTAACCCATGACAGTTCCCCCATATTCCTATTATCGCCACCACCAGCATTGGCATAAGCTTTGCCAACAGCCTTAACCTGCCTGTGTACTGGTCGTTCGTGAGTTCTACGCCAATGCTTACGAGCATCAGACGTACCAGGTGTTAGTACGAGGTCAATAGGTGACGTTCGATAGTACCACTATCAATAGGTTTTATGGGTTTCCCGATATGGAGGCGGATGAATATTCGACAATTAGGGAGAATTTAGACATGACTCATCTTACAGAAACACTTTGCATCCCCAATGCTGCATGGGAAATGAGTAGCAGCGGGGAATACTTAAGATGAGTTCTAGGTATCTTAAGCCAGATGCTAGGGTTTGGTTTCATTTCCTTACCTGAACATTGCTGCCATGGACCAATATTACCTATGTAACTAAGGAACGGATTATCCTGTTATACTATCTGTTGGAGGGATATACCATTGATGTCGGTGGGCTGATATTGACCAATATAGCTTGGGCTGATATCGACCAACATAGCTTGGGCTGCACGTTCAACACAAACTAGCCTGCAATACTATAGCTTAATTGTTAACCTATACACACGGGCCAGGGTACCCATAGACCCAAGGGAAGAGATGATGCAGCCCACCACTTCATTAACTGCTCGTATTATCCAACAACTCCAAGCGGAGAGCTATGCTCATGTCGACTCATCCTCATCAGCATATGTACCACCACAGCAACCTCAACCAGCGCGAAGACCATCGCGATCTCTCTCCATATCACAACGAGTACATCAGTTGGAATCTCGGGTCGATTACATCGCTCAACTGCTTCAAAAAATGGCACATCATCAAGGAATGAGTGATGATCAAATTCCAGCCTATCCAAGCGACAATAGCGAGGAGGACGAGGAAGCTGAGGACTGAAAACTCACGGAAACATTGTTTTTTTATCTTTATTTTATTTTATAATGCATTGGGGACAATGCTAGGATTAGGTTTGGGGGTGAGGTTGTTTGTTTATTTATTTTCTCCTCCGTCAAATTTTTTCTTTCCTGCATGTTTTTATTCTCTGCATGTCGTATGTTTTGGATGTTTTAATTTTTTGCATTAAATATTTTAAAAAATGAAAAAAAAAATATAGTCTAATGATGAGATTGTTTGTCTTAGTAAAAAAGTTCTAGGAAAAGATAAATGTTTATTTCACTTTTATCCTATACTTTGAACCTAATATCTAGGTCAGACTCATATGCACTTCAAAAAAATAGTTTTGTAGCAGTTAGATAATAAGGAATTGACAAAGTGACTAGTTGAAATAATCGATGGTTGATGAATGACTGTTTGCCTGAATATCTATTCCTGTCTACATTTATTTATGATGTGCGGTATGATGAAAAAAAGAATAAAAAGTTCTTACTTAGTAACCGGACGTCTTGCCTCAGTAAGCAGTGACTGTTCGTGTCAAACGGTAGAACTTTTAACATCTGAGATCCGAGTAATTAAGTCCGTATGGGTGTTTTAACACTTAGTGCCCCAAAGCCAACTGGATTGGGAGTCACTGACCCAAAGCTCGCTACACGGATTAAAGATGTTGCAAAAAAAATCACATATCTCACTTTGCGCAGATTGTAGTAGACATAACAATTTTAGATAGTTAGGTTGGTTTGACCCATTAACTACTGAGAATTGAGACAAACTCACGTAGTTAATAACTTAGAATCGAAGCTGTTTGCAGAGCTATTCACACACACACTCAGAGTCTGATTTAGATATTTTGTTCAAAGGAAAGGATTTTAGTTGTAGTTTGCATTTGAAGGTTCCTTTAAATTTGTTGCTAGACATTCTCTAAAGCCATTGTATATATAGTTATTATTTTCATTTATTTTATTTCTTTCTTTTCTTTTGATTTTTTGCTTTTGTGTGCATTATATTCACGTTTGTGGGTACTCACTGTAAGCCCTCACGAGACTACAACTCGTCCACTAGGGACACCTAGGGGTTTAAGGCTTGTTGCTTACGATAAATGCAACTGTGATCCCTACGAAAGTAGCTTAGTTTAATTTTATTTTACAGTTGTTTTTTTTATTTTTTTTTGTTGTTTTGCTCGAGGACTAGTAAAATGTTAGGTTTGGGGGTGTGATAAGCGGAAAATATATCAATATTTTATGCCTTTTTAACCTAATATTTTATTTAGTTTCTCGGGTTTTATGAATATTTTGATGTGTTTTGTGTTATTTTGCACATAAATAAAGATTTGGGACTGACTGGAATCAAATCGGGCCAAAACAACGAAAAACAGACAAAAGGGCAAAATTGTCATTTAAGCGTCGCGATGCGAAACCCTTATGCGTCGCGGCCGCTAAAATGCGCCAGAAACGTGTCAACATCAGAGAAACTTGCTATCATACGCACTTGCTAACATGCGTCGACACGTGTCAACATCACAGCAATCTTGCTATCATACGCCGGACACGTGTCATCATCCCATGTTGCCGACACTACACGTCATTGCTTACGTAAGCGTCGCGATGTGCACAACCTCATGCGTCACGACTCTGAGCCAATAATTCAGCTACCGAGGAAACTCGTGCCACGTGTCATCATCTCAGGAAGCCGCGTACCACGTGTCGAAGATCAATGGCGCGTCGCGACGCGCAGCACTTTACGCGTCGCGATGCGTGGACCAATTTTTCCCTATAAATTGAGGCCGAATTCATTTCAAAATTTCATACCTTCCTGAAGTTCCTAATAGGGGATTAAGGATTGTATCTTGTTTGTTTAGTTTTAGTTATTTTAATTATATATTTTTATTTTTAGTAGTAGTAGTAATACTTTCCTAAGATTCTGAATAAGAATCTAAGGACTTTATTTTATTTATTTAACTTTCGCTCTTTTAATTATACATTTTTATTTTCAATAATAGTAGTAGTTTATTTTATTTACATTTCTTTTATGTTTTGTAGTTAAATTTCCGCTGGGGGAAGAATGAAGCTTTTATTATTATAGTTTAGATTAATCTCTCTTAATTATAATATATAAATTATCTTAAAACCTGACTTAACTGGATACCGTCTTTATGGTTGGTTGGACTTAATTAAATTGATTTTAACCTGACTAAATTGGATACCGCCTTTATGATCGGTTGGAATTAATCATAAATTTGACTTAATCAGGATACCGCCTATATGGTCGGTTGGTAATGACATGCAAATTTATATATTATAATAAGAGAGATTTCTAAATTAGAAATGGTAAAAGTGGATCCCCTAATCCCAGCATTTTATTTTTAATCTAGGGAAGTGATGAAGCACAAAATTTACATGCTTAAAAATTGATTCAATTATATTATGTTTAATACTTTAGTTTGTTTATTGAACCTTAAGCTTAATGCTTCTTTTTGCCTGATCACCAATAAGATTGATGTGGTAAACTTAAAATGAACTTGGAAAAGAGATTTTAGGTTTCAGCCTTAAATTCAATAACTCACGATCTCCCTTAAGGATAGATAACCCTTAAAAGATTTCCTTCTGAGATAGACATATACCTGTCGGGCGGAGGTAGCCATAATTAGAACTTGAACTTAATGAATTCAGGTAACTTGATTAACATAGACATATGATTAATTGGGTTATACTGGGTGTTTGCATCTGACCACCGGAAGAGGCTTTTGCATATCTTCGTGTTCCAGGTTAACAGTCTGATTTATTATATATATATATAGGAGAATCAATTCATCATTAGAATAATATCGTGTGGAACCCTAGATATTTGTGTCTTTTGTCTATTTTCCTTAGTATTTTCTTTTGTGTCTTTATTTATTTAACAAATCAACATTCAACCAATCAATCAGCAATCATTCCCTTCTCTCTTTAATTAGATACCTATAAATAAATGATATCAATAATTAATAACAACAATAGAAATTAAGTTCTCATGGGATCGATATTTTTATACTACTTGAGCGATACGTGCGTTGCGTTACATATGTGATTTCACCTATCAATATGCAGGCTGACCAGGGGCCGCCCCGAGTTTTGGAAGACCTGAAGAAGTTTAGAAAATATGTGATATTTTACTGATAAAAAATAGTTTTTTTTTTGGCTTTTTTGTTGTTGTAATTAATGTTAACTTTTTACAGTTTTTTTGGCTTTTTTGTTGTAAGTAGATTTAATCAACGAAATTAAGATGAGTGAGGCTTCAGGGGAAATCACCCATTTACAGTTTGTTGATGATACGCTGATTTATTACAAAGCTGATGTTCATGAGATACTTAATTTGAAAAGAGTGTTTGTTGAGATTATTTGAACTTGTGTCTGGGCTCTCTATCAATTTTTCGAAAAGTTGTATTTGTCCAAAAGGTAGGGCAGCTCGTGGAAATACAAATTGAGGAGAATTGATGAGATGTAAACAGTGGATTCTACCGATGAATTATTTGGGGATACCAATCCAAAGGCTTTAGGTTTTCTGGATCCGATTATTGAGCGGGAAGACTAACGTTAATAAATCTGTGGTATTGAGCATTCGTATTTTCTTTTTGTCGCTGTTTAAAATGCCATAGGCGGTGGTGAATAAAATTAATGATTTTTTTTCTTTTTCTCATCAAAAATTAATGATATTCAGTTAAGAAGACCACTCTTTGAGTAGGAGAGAGAGGTGTGGAAGGAATTGATGAATTCAATCTCGGAGGTTGTTTTTATCCTTAGAATAAATAATCGGATTGTTTGGAAATTTTGCCATAATGGTCTTTTCAAAGTAAATTATTTTTGTAAGATGGTGTTGTCAAATGTCTCTAATATTCTTCAAGGGGAAAATAGAGTTTGGAAAGATTTGGTATCATCTAAGGTTGAATTACTGGTATGGTAAGTTCTAAAAAAGAGGCTTTTGGTAAAACATTATTTAAAGTTGTTAGGTCTCTTTGAGGAGAAAATCTAAAATACAACGGAGGCACCACGTCATTCGTGTAATAATCCAATAATCAATTTCCATGCTTGCTAAAATATTAAAAAATAATTAAAAATATGGATATTAAATCATACATATGTCGTTTACTAATTTGTTGCTGATGGCATGTCACTTGTGTCTCTGTTGCGCTAAAGAATTACTCCTCCTTGAGGATGAGTCTTGTGGTTGTACCTTTTGTGGCGAGTGAGGTGAGTTAATCGACCATATGTTCCTTCAATGTCCATAGAGCTGGAATTTATGGAATTTGTGTTTGAGTTGGTGGGTGTTAAATTATATTCAACCAAACAATTAATATGATAGTTGTGTATTTAATATGATAGTTGTATAATACCTATATAAATGTATCTCATTGTAGTTCTAAATTCAAGCAAATGTTAATATACATTTTCTTCACAAATTCTCACTGTGGGGTATTTGCTTTGTAGTGCCAAGTTTGATGGAAATCTGGTTTGATATGTGGTAGGATTTATGTTCGGGCAGTTGTTATTAATGTCGGGTGGACTATTGTTTTTTATGCGGTTATTTGGTCTATTTGGAACGCGAGAAATGAGTGCGCTTTCAATGGTAAAGATATGAATTTAGGCTTGCTGGTGAAATTAAGAGTCCAATGGTGGTTCTGCTACGTGGGAAATGTTGTGATATTTTATATCGTACCGCAAGTGTACGGTGTCAAGTTTTAGTAAAGATGAGTGAAAGAGTGTCGAACCCACAGGGATTGTTTTCAACTCACACTAAGTACTATAATTGATAATCCTAACTTTATTCAGAAAACAACTAAATTTAGAATAAACTAATATTAAAATTAAAAAAAAAAACTAAAGAAACGGAATATTAAAATGTTTAATTAAGATAATCCAAGAAGATATATTATAGAGTCTGATTTCACCTAGTTATCCCCTATGTATTTGTCATGTCATTCAATCCTTATTCAAATGTGTTGTTTATAAATCAAGAATCCTAAAGTATTACACTCATTCTCCCGAGAAATAGTGAAAATATTATCAATTACAGACTTCGATATCCCTATAAAAATCTAGCAATTAACAATTCTTTACACTCTGTGATTCTGTGTTAACGACTTCAAAGGAATCATATATTCTGCTGAACTCTATAAAATTCCTAGGTTATATTCTCTAGATCCTATTCAAATCTATCTCTCCCGAGCGATAAATTCTAAACATTCATCATCTTAATCCGTGGCCAACAAACAAGAAGCATTAAACGCAAAAGAATATAATTAAACTGAATTATAACTTCATAAAAATCAAACTGGCAATCAATACATAGGTTCAAACATTGGCTACATCATCATTTAGAATTATGGAGTTAGTTCATGACTAAAGATAAAAACAATGAAAACATGGTCATGAATCTAATAGAAATCATTAGATTTTAAAGATAGAAACTAGAAGATTAAATCTGAATTGAATCCATTCGTCTTCGGACGTCACCGACCTCGTCTCCTCTTGTCGCTCTTCAATCTTTCTCTTTGGATCTCTCTAAAATATGTGTTTTGTGTCTTGTGTTGTGTATTAGCCTCTCCTCTAGGGTTTTGGACGAGCTTATGTATTTATAGGGATGTCTTGGAGGCCTTGTGCATGTAAAACACGACCGAATTAAGCTTATGGGAGTCTGCCGCAGCGCCGTGGCGTCGAAAAGTGGCGTTGCGGTGCCTGACTCTCGGCCTTTTTGTATGTGTGAAAGCTGAAAGCGTGTCGCGACGCCAGGCAAAAATTTAAGCTTTCTGATTTTGCCTTTTCCACTATTCCCGCGTGCTTCCGATGCGTCCGTAGGGTCCAAAAATAAGTCAAATTACCTCAAGATCCATGATCCAATGTTTCCTACAAATAAAACATAAAACACACTACCAAATATATTAAATGATACGGAATCAAATAAAGTAATAATCTAAGAATGCAGGAATAAGTGGGTATAATTCGCACTTATCAAAAACCCCCAAACTTAGGATTTTACTAGTCCCGAGTAAAAAACTAAATAAAAACTAAACAAAAATAACAAAAAAAACTAGGCCATTTTCGTAGGGATCACGATTGCATTTAGTGTATGCAACAAGCCTTTAAACCTCTAGGCCACCCTAGTGGACGAGTTATAGTCTCGTGAGGGCTTACAGTGACGATACCCAAAAATGTCATTCACAAACATTCAATCATTCAAAAATAATAAAAGAAAAGAAAATAGTCCCGATAGTTACACATAATGTTGTCCTCAAGGAATGCTTATCAACGAAATCATAGAACTTTCAAAGTAAAATCCAAGTTCTTGAATAAATCATCTAAGTTAGACTCAAAGTGTGTGTGTGTGTAAAGGTTTTGTCAGGCTCGACTCTTAAGTAAGCCAACTCAATGATTTCGTCTCAAAAATTGAGATCTGATGGATCAAACCATCCTGGATATCTCAAAAGTACTATGTATTTGCTTATTTTGTGCTCAGTATAACATGATTTTTTTTTACTTCTTTTTCCTTTTTCATTTTTCATTTTTTTTTCAACACACCTACCCTTTAAGGTAGCATTTCTCCTCATAGTGGTCCTAACACTCACACATGGATAGCTTCACGCTTATCGATTATAGGTGGTTTAACTCTTTTTTTCTTTCTTTTCTCATGCTTTCATTCTTTTTCAATCAATTTTTTTTAACCATACCATACATCATAACACTAGCAAATCGAGATAGACATCTAAGCAAACAGTTATTCATCAGTAAACAATTTCTTCAACTAGTCACTTTGCCAACTACCTAGGTTCTTACTGCTAAAAATCTATTGTTAAGTGTTTACGAGTCTAACCTAAATCACTTACCCAAGGCATCAGATAAAAGTAAATTGGGAACTTATCGTTTCTACAATTTCATCTAAAGAAAACAAAATTCATAATTAGACTTATATTTTACTATAAAGGATAAAAAAATAATTTTTTTTTCTTTTTTTAAATATAATGAACTATCACTACATGCACACACCCTGAAACTTAAAACTTGCATTGTCCTCAATGTAAGATAAACATAAAGAAACAAGAGTGAGGAACAATACTACCGTGCATGGAGTTGATCAGGCTCCTGCTGGTCAGAATTTGGTTGCGCGGGCTTTGTGTAGTGTTCTAATACCAGCGTAAATATACAAACAAGCTAATAAACTATCAAATAGCACATAATAAAATAAAAATAAATAAAATAAAATAAAAATAAATAATTACAAATGCAAGGGTTGCCTCCCCGCTAGTGCTAAGTTTAACGTCTTCAACCAAACGCAACCACCCAATTTGTCATGGTTGCATCAATGTAGCGGACCGGGTAATCTCTTGTGCTTTCTTCTTTGGTATCCACTGGTTGTTATGACATGAAAAAGATAATTTGGCGGGCTGTGGAATTTTGTCTATGGATAATCCCCCAGGGTCTACTGGTTGTTGAAGTTTTTGACTACACATGTGGCAAAATTGGCTCGACCATGTTTTAAGCTTTCCAGGGATCATCTTCAAGTGAGCATTGACTCTTGATTTCCTCTTTTTGCGGCGCTTAGGGAGTGTTTTCAAGTATAGTTGTGGAGGATCTTCTTTGCTTAGCTGCACTATGCTCATTGGTTGCTTAACTGCGGGTTCACCCTGCGTGTTTGCAACTCCCTTCTCTACAATATCTACCATGTGACATTCTTCTCATCTTGAGGGCTCGAAATTTCTTTGAAAACATTAAAGGTGACATCTTTATCTTAAACTTTCATTTTCAGTTCACTTTTCTGCACATCAATGACCGTTTTGCCAGTTGTCAAAAACTGTCTCCCAAAGATGATTGGGACCTCATGATCCTCTTCCATATCAAGAAAAACGAAGGCAGCAGTAAAATAGAATTTATCCACCTTAACCAACACATCCTCTATTATTCCTCTCGGGTAGGTGGGAGATCTACCTGCTAGCTACAATGTGAAGGGGTTTTATTGCGGAAATCCGGTAACGCAACGGAATAGTGGAAAATCAAAATTTTCCGATTTCAAAAATTTTTCTCAGATTAATTAAATAAAATTATTTATTTAATTACCCAATAATTAAATTATGAAATAAAACACATTAAATCAAATTTATGTGAATTTACCGAATTACCCCTAAACCTTGTATTTTGTTCATTTTAATCCGAAATTATTCAAAATAATTTTAAATGATTCTAAATCATTACTAATATGAATTTAACATATCTAAAATATCAAAATACAATTTGCAACAAAAATCCAATTTTTTGGCCACCAAGGCCGAGAGCCTCATTAGGGGAAATAAAGTGCATTTTGCACTTCCATTGTTCAAAACACATGCAAATGAAATCCAATCAACATAAGATTTAATATGTATCATATACACATCCAAATACACCATATAAATGAAAAGCCCCAAATTTGGAAGTGGTATCAAAACCTAATTTTTCAATTTCTTCAAATTGGACAAATTAGACCAAATTCGTTAAATCCAATACTTCAATTATGTTTCTTCCATTAAAATCAAGCCTCACCACAATGAAACAACTATAGAACAAATCTAGGTCATTTAAGAGTGGGTCAACAACTCTAGATTAGCAACAAATTTCTCAAACTAACAAAAGAATATTAGTAAACACCTTACAACCATTCTATGTTCTTTATACATGTTTACCCTATCATCAAACTTCCATTCAACAAAAACACAAAGAATACAGAAAAGAATAACATGAGAATATCATAGCATGAAGCCTAGAACAGAAGGAACATTTTTCTCTCTAATAGTAAGTTGAGAAAACTTACTAAAATTCCAAGTTTTGCTTGTTTTTCTTTATCTTTCTCTCTAGCTTATTTTGTTTCTTCAATGGAGTTTTGACAAAGTGTTTTTGGTTGTTGGAACCCTAAAATAAAAGAAACAATATATACTCTCTTCATTTGGCCCTTGGTCGAAATTATAGTATACAAAATATCAAGATATTTATTTTTTGTTTCAATTAATTTCAACTTTACAACTTGTTAACTTTAATCATCAAACCATTTAATGAATTAAAGTTAGTCAACAATTGCAACTCCTCAAGCCATTAAAAAAATATCATAACTTTAAAAATATTTATACTTTAATTAATTTAATCATTTAACAATTAAATAATTAATTAATTAATTAAATACAAATATATTAAATATATGTATAATATTTACATTAAATATTAAATACATATATATAATTATGATATTAGTCAAATATCTCAATTTGACAATTAATTAATGTGTATTTGAATTAATCAAGTATTAAATGCAAATACACAAAAATTAAGGAAATGACTATCGGGTCCCTACACATGTATTTTACGTTTAACCTTTAAACGACTTTATAAATAATCAGTATCATTTATAAATGTTGCCCTAGTGCTCTACTAGTATGTTTCATTAGTGAGACTCTAGATTCAGACATATCCGTCACGAAATCCAATTTCGTGTCCATAATTTATCCTCCCGTAAATTATGACGATCTCAGATAAACTCGATGAATCATGCAGGTCGAGGTCATGGAAAATGTATAATTCCTCCGTCACAGGTATCCAGATAAATCACATAGATATAGATGTAAACGTCAAATCTCTATAGGGATTATCCAGTTGACTATTCTATTAGCAATCTCAAAAAAGAACATTTAGAACTAACTTCTAAATTGTACCACGGGCCCATGGTTTATATCTGATTGGTAATCATATGGACTATCTATGCTCTGATACATAGAACTGACGGATCCTATCTCGATACACACATGACACCCTGAGGATCTATCCACACCCAACGAACAGGCGGATGTCTGATCTAAATAGATCGGTGACGTGACTGCCATCTAAGTGTGGAAGATGTCTCATGCGCCCACAATGGTATCTCAAGTCGAAGAATCACAAGTGCTACTCAACCCGATAAGATTCTTATTGACGTTAGTGTACCATCCATTAAAAATCTCTGGTGAGTCGTTCAGTGTTTATCCGCTATAAATACCTACACGTCTATACTAGTCTCCAAGACTTATGGTTCATTGAGAAACCATTGGAATCATATATTCCTGTATACGACATGTACCGGTCTCAACGGGTTTACTATACTGACCAAGTAGTGTAAACCTTGACCAGGAACTGTTTGAGAATGACAACGTCATGATACAACTCAATGTCAGTTGCGACGCTTTTGCAACAGCACCATGACTTGTCATTCTAAGGTCATTACGTCTTTGCCATATTAAAAGATACATTATATTATAGAAAGTGCATATATTATTCATAATAATAACGTTTTACAGTAGTATTCATAAGGAAATACAACCGGGAATTGGCGCTCTGAGCACCACCCCCAACACAATATCACTGTGGTTGGCTTTGGCTCACCTATGCCTAACTTTTTATAGATAGATAAGGGCATGAGATTGATATTTTCCCCTAAATTATATAGTGCCTTACCAAAATATCGATTCCCAATAGTGCACGGTATGTTGACCAGTTTGTTTTTCTACTTCATTTTGGAACTCTTTGAACTTTTCAAAAGTTTCTGATTTATGTCGAATCAAATAGACATAACCGTACCATGACAGATCATCGGTAAAGGTAATGAAGTATGAATAACCATTGTGAGCAGTCTGACTTAGTGGACCACATACATCAGAATGTACGAGTTCCAGTAAGTTAGTGGCGCAGCGTCCAACACCAGAAAATAGGGCTTTGGTCATCTTACCCTGAATACACGATTCACAAGTTGGATAGGATTCAATGGTGAGATCTGGTATCAAACCATTCCTAACCAATTGGGTAAGACGTTTAACGCCTATATGACCTAGTCGCATATGCCAAAGTTCAGTATTATTAATTACAGGTAAACTACATTTATTAACACCAGTATTTAAAATATCTTTTGAATTTTGCAATGTATAATGACAATGCTGGTTTGGACAACAAATAATCTGAATATTACTTTTATCATATAAATACAAAGAACAGTTCTTAATATTAATACGAAAGCCTTTAGTATCCATTACAAAAAGTGATATAATATTAGTTACACATCATGGTACAAAATGACAGTCATTTAAAAATTCCCATTCGGCAATGAGATCTCGCATACTCCCACTACAACTGCATCCAGAGAGTCTCCACTCCTGAATCACAACTGCATCTCTCCAGGCTTCAGTCTTCTACTTTCCTTCAACACCTGCAACGAATTACAAATGTGAATGGGACAAGCAGAATCTAAAATCCAGTTGGATGTAACGGCTTCACAAGCCAAAGATAAATCAATAACTGGAAAAATAAATATACCTGATGTAGATGCTCTCTCCCTCCTCAGCTGGGCAATGTAGTCAAGACAGTTCCTTTTCCAGTGCCCGACCTTGCTGCAGTGATGGCACTTGTCTTCATAAGCCCTCTTGAGCTTTGCTATCTTTGCCTGTGGTTGAGGACCGAAACCCTTCTTCTTCTTCCCTTTCTTCTTTTTTCCCTTTGACCAAGTCTGGGAAGAAGTAGAAAGAGAAGTAGGGCTCAAAGGGCGAGTCGGTACTCCCTTCTTGAGGTCCTCTTCCACCGTGAGCAACAGCCTATGCAGCTCTTGGTAGGTACAGATAATCTCGTTCATGTTGAATTACATCACAAACTGGCGATAAAAAGTTGAGAGCGAACCAAGAATGACACTCCTACCGAGAATGTCATTCAGAATGAGATTATGTTGCCTCAATTGATCGATCAAATCGATCATCTGAAGAACATGTGGGCTAATAGCTTGCCCCTCATCCAACCGCGCATGGAACAGTTCCATTGCGACCTTATGAATAACAACTTATTCTTGGTTCTCAAACGATTGTCTCAATCGTGTCATCATAGTATAAGCATCTGACATGCCATAATACTGTTTCTTGAGTCCCGGTGAAAGCGAACTTAAGATGTATGATTTAACCATTAAATCATCATCCTTCCAAGCTTGGAAGACTTCGCGTTCTTCTGGTGTAGCGTCCTCTGCCACAACAAGGGACAGTGGACCCTCAAGAAAATATCTCAACCTCTCGGAATCGAGGACAATCCTCAAATCCAGATCACAATCGGCGAAGTTATCAGCGCCTTTAAGTTTGTTCGCATCAAGCATACGCGCAAACTGATTAGTGGATGGTGCCGCCATCGCAAATCTATCATATAGATTACGAAAAACGGTTAGTAGAAATTAAGCAGTTTCATATAATATCAAAAGCAAAAACTAGATCATGGATTTTTAATCTAAAAATGCCTCTCCCACTAAATCATGCAATACTGTAATCCCAAAACAGAATAAAAAGATTTAATAATTAAATTAAATACAAATAGTGAAAAGTGGATCCCGTGAATATATTTCAGCTCACAGCAGAGGCACGGTCTCGCTTATATATATTCATCAGGTAGACAACTCATTTGTCAATCACTCACTAGTGACTCCTGGGTTTCCGGTCCTGGTCGTTTCTCATTGTCGCTGCTAAGGTAGGCCCACAAGGAGACGTACCAAGGTTAAACTCGTCAATGATAAACTCAAGTTACTTGTGTAACCCTGACAGCTAGGGCACGTTCAGGATTGCGCTTTCGCTTGAATTTATCTAGTATCTGATATACATCCGGTATAAATAAATCTCTATCGGCTACACCCTCACAGCAGAGCCACGGTCTCGGATTTAGTCACAGAGAAATATTTATAAACCGTATTGACAAGACGGACCACATAACATGCATCAAATACATAATTACATTTAAACCTTATTAATTATGGATTTTCCGCTAAGTTTCATACACCCTAAATCTAATCAAATTAGATTAAAACATGCATGTATAAAGTTCAGAAAACATGATTAAACATTAAATTAAAGGGCTAATCATATTAGGGGTCCTAGTATCAGACTCGCTCTGATACCATTTTGAATGGGTTTTATTGCGGAAATCCGGTAATGCAGCGGAATAGTGGAAAATCAAAATTTTTCGATTTCAAAATTTTTTCTCAGATTAATTAAATAAACTTATTTATTTAATTACCCAATAATTAAATTATGAAATAAAACACATTAAATCAAATTTATGTGAATTTACCGAATTACCCCTAAACCTTGTATTTTGTTCATTTTAGTCCGAAATTGTTCAAAACAATTTTGAATGATTCTAAATCATTACTAATATGAATTTAACATATCTCAAATGTCAAAATACAATTTGCAATAAAAATCCAATTTTTTTTTGCCACCAAGGCCGAGAGCCTCATTAGGGGGAATAAAGTGCATTTTGCACTTCTATTGTTCAAAACACATGCAAATGAAATCCAATCAACATAAGATTTAATATGTATCATATACACATCCAAATACACCATATAAATGAAAAGCCCTAAATTTGGAAGTGGTCTGAAAACCTAATTTTTCAATTTCTTCAAATTTGACAAATTAGACCAAATTTGTTAAATCCAATACTTCAATTATGTTTCTTCCATTAAAATCAAGCCTCACCACAATGAAATAATTATAGAACAAATCTAGGTCATTTAAGAGTGGGTTAACAACTCTAGATTACAACAAGTTTCTCAAACTAACAAAAGAATACTAGTAAACACCTTACAAGTATCATATGTTCTTTATACATGTTTAACCCTATCATCAAACTTCCATTTAAAAAAACACAAAGAATAAAGAAAATAATAACATGAGAACATCATAGCATGAAGCCTAGAACACAAGGAACATTTTCCTCTCTAATAGTAAGTTGAGAAAACTTACTAAAATTCCAAGTTTTGCTTGTTTTTCTTTATCTTTCTCTCTAACTTCTTTTGTTTCTTCAATGGAGTTTTCACAAAGTGTTTTTAGTTGTTGGGACCCTAAAATAAAAGAAACAATATATACTCTCTTCATTTGGCCCTTGGCCGAAATTATAGTATACAAAATATCAAGATATTTGTTTTTTGTTTCAATTAATTTTAACTTTACAACTTGTTAACTTTAATCATCAAACCATTTAATGAATTAAAGTTAGTCAACAATTGCAACTCAAGCCATTAATAAAATATCATAACTTTAAAAATATCTATACTTTAATTAATTTAATCATTTAACAATTAAATAATTAATTAATTAATTAAATACAAATATATTAAATATATGTATATTATTTACATTAAATATTAAATACATATATATAATTATGATATTAGTCAAATATCTCAATTTGACAATTAATTAATGTGTATTTGAATAAATCAAGTATTAAATGCAAATACATAAAAAGTAAGGAAATGGCTATCGGGTCCCTACACATGTATTTTACGTTTAACCTTTAAAATACTTTATAAATAATCAGTATCATTTATAAATATTTCCTTAGTGCTCTACGAGTATGTTTCATTAGTGAGACTCTCTAGATTCAGCCATATTCATCACGAAATCCAATTTTGTGTCCATAATTTATCCACCCGTAAATTATGACGATCACGGATAAACTCGCTGAATCATACAATTCGAGGTCATGGCAAATGAATAATTCCTCTGTCACAGGTATCCAGATAAATCACATAGATATAGATGTAAACGTCAAATCTCTATAGGGATTATCCAGTCGACTATTCTATTAGCAATCTCAAAAAAGAACATTTAGAACTAACTTCTAAATTGTACTACAGGCCCATGGTTTTTATCTGATTGCTAATCATATGGACTACCTATGCTCTGATACACAGAACTGACGGATCCTATATCGATACACACATGACACCCTGAGGATCTATCCACACCCAACGAACAGGCGGAGGTCTGATCTAAATAGATCGGTGACGTGACTGCCATCTAAGTATGTAAGATGTCTAATGCGCCCACAGTGGTATCTCAAGTCGAAGAATCACAAGTGCTACTCAACCCGATAAGATTCTTATTGACGTTGGTGTACCATCAATTAAGAATCTTCGGTGAGTCATTCAGTTTTTATCCTCTATAAACACCTACACGTCTATACTAGTCTCCAAGACTTATGGTTCATTGAGAGACCATTGGAATCATATATTCCTGTATACGACATTTACTGGTCTCAACGGGTTTACTATACTGACCAAGTAGTGTAAACCTTGACCAGGAACTGTCTGATAATGACAACGTCATGATACAACTCAATGTCAGTTGCGACGCTTTTGCAACAGCACCATGACTAGTCATTCTAAGGTCATTATGTCTTTACCATATTAAAAGATACATTACATTATAGAAACTGCATATATTATTCATAATAATAACGTTTTATAGTAGTATTCATAAAGAAATACAATCGGGAATTGGCGTTCTGAGCACCAACCCCAACACAATGTCACTGTGGTTGGCTTTGCCTCACTTATGCCTAACTTTTTGTAGATAGATAAGGGCATGATATTGATATTTTCCCCTAAATTACATAGTGCATTACCAACATATCGATTCCCAATAGTGCACGGTATGTTGAAGCTATCAGTATCATTTAGATTTGGTGGAAGCTTATTCTATATGTTAGCACTACACTCCTCTGTGAGTGCTACTATTTCAAAATCTACCAGCTTCCTCCTCTTGGACATTATCTCTTTCATAAACTTCAAATAATTGGGCATCTGTTCCGAAGCGTCTGCGAATGGGATATTGATATGGATCTTCTTAAAGATGTCTAGAAACTTGGCAAACTGAGCATCCAACTTATTCTTTTGAAAGTGCTGAGGGTACGACAAAGGTGTCTTTGGGATGGAAGGTGGCTTATATGGGTGAACTACTGTATTGTTCTCATCTTCTGTTACTGTTTCCTCTTGAATTGCTTCTTCTTTTTCTTGATTGCATTGGTCTTGAGAGGTGTCTTTGATCTCTTTTTCGCTCTTGAGGGTTATGATGTGACACTGCTCTTTGTGGTTGACTTCATATTACTAGGAAACACCTCTTTCTGTTGATTGGCCATGGAAGAATCAATCTTCCCAATCTGCACTTCTAAGGACTTCATCGTTGCCCCTATATTTCCCATGTGTGTCTCAATATTGTTCAGCCTTGACTCATTCTTCTCAAACCTCTCTGAAGTATTAGCAATAAACGTGCTCATGAGGTCTTCTAAGGAAGGTTTCTGCTCAGCTCTTGGATAGTTGAAGCTAGATGAAGGTTGCAAGACATTTTCCGTATTAGCATATGAAAAGTTCGGATGAGAGTAGTTAGGCATATGATTGCCTCTATAGTTGTTGAAGTTCTGATTTTTCACATACTAGACTTGCTCATATCCTCCGTAAGGTAAAATCATTATATTTGCAGCAGCAATTTCAATAGATGGTTGGCCTTGTTGATTGGTCAATGCTGGTAGATAAGGGAAGCCATTTGAGCTGTAAGTGCAACAATAGGATCCACCTCATAAATACCCGCTATCTTAGTCACAGTAGGGCGTTCACTTGGCCATTGGTAGTTATTGATGGTCATCTCCTCTAATAAAACATAGACGTCTTCAGCAGATTTCTTGAATAAAATTCATCCAGCAACTGCATCGACCGTGGTTCTATTAGGACCATTCAACCCATTGTAGAATAACTGAATCTAAACCCAGTTTTTGAAATTATATGGTGGGCATATCCTGATTAGATCTTTAAAGCGCTCACAGGCCTCATACAGATTTTCAGTCTCCAACTGCTTAAATATGTTAATTTCTGTTCTCAGTTGGGCTGATTTAGCTGGAGGAAAGAACCTTGCAATAAATTTAGTAGCCATGTCCTCCCATGTCAGGATGTTTCCCATCGGTATTGATTGCAGCCAACCCAACGCTTTATCCCTTAAAAAGAATGGTAATAAGTGAAGCTTCATGGCATCTTTAGTCACGCCATTCATTTTTATGGTATCCGCCATCTCCAAGAACATCCTTAAATGCATGTTCGAATCCTCTACTGTTGAACCCCTAAATTGGTTCTTTTTGTTGGGAAGCGGCCGTGAGTGCGCAGCGGAAAATTAAATAAATCAAATTATAATGCCGCTATCCATTTGCCCAAGACTCATTTGTTTTGATTATTCTACAAGCCTAGGCATGTTACTATATATTCTAAGCATAAAAACTCATAAAACATGCAAAGAACATAAACCTAAATATGCTAACTATCATAAGAACTCTAATTAAAATAAAGAAAGAAAAAGTCTTACTTGAACCGAAGACTCCTTCAGTCCTCCCTCCAATCTACAAGCTTTTCTCGAACTCAGCAAGCTCTTCCACATTCCAAAGAGCCACCCAAGTGTGTGGCCTCCAAATGTGCACACACCAAAGCCAAAACTCAACAGAAAGACTACGCCTTGAGTGCACGGGTATTTTGCCCTTGGTGCTAGCCTAGGCAAATACCTCAAAACTTTTAACTCGAGGTTCCTCTAGTAAATTAGACTTAAGGATCCTCAAAATCAGTTGCTTACTCTTAAACTTTAGAGTTGCTCACTTATATAAACCCAAGATATGAAAGGTTTGGTGCAAAAATTTGTAAAGAATTCATTGGGTTTATATAGGTGCTCTAAAGACAACAAAATTAATTAAGAATCCGATGTGGGAAAAAGCTAATTTAATCTTAGCCATTGGATCTTAATTTAGTGGTTTAATGAGATTAGAAAACCCAAATAAGAGTTTGGGCAGAATTGGAATTCAAAACAAATAACAAATAAAAAAAAATTACTATTTACATTACTATTCACATTATTATTCACGTTTCTATTCACATTTTTTTTTTATTCCAATTCCCAAAGTTCCTCTATCGTCATTCACCAATCCCTAAGCCACTATGGAACCTCATAAATGATATGTTCAATAATTAAACACATTGAACCATTTATGAACAATTCCTACATTAATCATATATGCTGTTAAATTTATACTATGCACTATTAACCATTGATTTCGACTTTATTGTGTGTGACCTTTTGGGTTCCCCTCAAGTTGGACATGAAATGAATCATGATAATTTAATCGAACATAAATTATCCTCCGATCAGATGGTCGTTCGATTTCAATGACCAAGGTTGACATCTAGCAACATGTCAAGGCCCCAAAATGAGAAGGAAAGATATATACCCATTATGTATGCGATTTACATATGATACGGTCCCTCGCCTCACTGTATCCCCACTTATTGACCTAGGGTACGGAAAATGTCTACCCATATGATCAAAGGTATGATGTTGATAGTGTCATGAATCGTGCTAACCCAAGAATCTCACATAATTCTTCCGCTGCGGCCATAGTCTCAAGCACTGATCACACATATCAACTCGCGAACTGGAATACTACTCTTTTAAGAAAATATTATCCTAGAGAGTGGTGATTCTCTGTTGTATCTTTACAAACTTCATGTTGTTGGAATTTGCTAAGCATCCCAAGATCATATAACAAGCATGAAATAAGTGTGAATACAACGAGGGAGTTGCGGAATACTCACATCGATCGGTTGAGCGACGCGGCAACGAACAAAAATTATTTTCTGCTCACTGTCATGGTCACGGCAGTTCACTGCAATGGTGTCCTCCATTTTCAGTTTTGGATCATCTTCGTCAAGCTCCAAGCTTCGTCAAATGATTCCAAGCTCATGGGTGGACTTCCCTATCACCTTCGCATGTCTCTCGGAGTGCTAGCTCTTGATGATTTTGCCACAAAATACCACACTTTTGCTTCCCTTGCTCACGGTTTTTGCAAACCAGAAAACATAAAATTTTGCCTCTAAGGCCGAGAGAGAGAGATGAGTTAAAGAGAGAGAGATGTGTTTTTGTTACTTGAAATTGGTAAATGATTTTCCAAAAATCATAAACACCAATTCCTTTCAAAAGTCTACAAGTACAAGCATTAAAAGCTTGCCAACTACCACCATCAATCCATCAATTAATCAAATCAAGTGACAAGTTGTCACATCACTCAAAGTGACAAATGATTTGACGCTTGATGCGACTAATGATTTGACGCTTGATTTGACTTGTGTGCCGCACTCGAATTCGAAATGCGAATGCGCTCGTAAACAATCCTGGGCTCGGGTTCGCTAATTCCAAATTAACGAATTTTCTGTTGCGACGTAATTAAATGATTATGCCTAGCGAAATCACTATTCACGTCGCTAACAAATTAATTCTAAATCAACTCGTTCGCCTGAATTAAAATCTAATTTTAATTCCGCGTCGAAATCCAATTTCATTTAATATATCGAATATATTAATTAATCGATTAATTCCAAATTAATTGTTATCTCTCTTTAATCGATATTTTATCCTAGATAAAATATCTCTGTAATTAATTCCAGATTAATTTTCTCTCTCATCTGATTAATCCCAGATTAATAAAAGTGCGAGTCATACGTCATCGGTGAATCTTCGGGAAGCGGCCCATGAGATCCCCGGATATGTTGGCAGTAAATTCGGTCGTCGGACTATCTGAACACGTAAGTACCAAGTATTACGTTTTACCGATTTACAAGACAAGGTTGGCTTCAAGCAAAGCGCCATGCCTACCCAATTCTCTAGAAATATCCTTACAGGAATATAAGATCTATATCAGGTGTAGTATACGTAGTATTGCGTATATCGATCCAGTATCGGATGATCACATGCTATGCCTGGGGCTGGAATTGTGTCTGCCTCGTACGAAGTACATGTTGGATGTCTGGTAACTAGTCTCTCTAATCGGATATACATGAACTTGTCATAATATCCCGATAGCTGCAGCATTTAAGAGAACCAGTCTCGTATCCTACGTGACCATCATCTCCATATGACTGGAGTGATACTTCTGTCTTGACATCACACCCAACACACTACGATTCTCAATATACCCAGCATAGGCGTACACAGAACCTGTTAAAGCCCTGGACGACCAAAACCAAAGTATATTGATTATCGCAAGTATTAGCGGTGCAAGTCTCAGGTTAAGACCAAATACACCTACCCTGATTTCGGACTTCCATAGACACATAGTCATACTACCAATGGAATTCTGAGGGGGTCTATCCAGAGCGAAGCTGTTTCCCATACCATCGTAAAACACAACCTCCTATTACACTTGCATGAGTATCTTATACCCAAATATATGAGAACTATGTCGTTGTGCCCTCACAACGCGCACAAGTGTAATACTAGCGAAATTACTATTGGTGTAATCAAAGTGTAATTTTCCGTTGCGTCGTAATTAAATGATTACGCCTAGCGAAATCAATATTCACGTCGCTAACGAATTAATTCTAAATTAATTTGTTCGCCCGAATTAAAATCTAATTTTAATTTCGCGTCGAAATCCAATTTCGTTTAATATATCAAATATATTAATTAATCGATTAATTCCAAATTAATCGTTATCTCTCTTTAATGATATTTTATCCCAGATAAAATATCTCCGCTATTAATCCCAGATTAATTTTCTCTCTCTTCTAATTATTCCCAGATTAATTTAGAGTGCGAGTTATACGTCATCGGTGAATCTTTGGGAAGCGACCCATAAGATCCCCGGATATGTTGGCAGTAAATTCGGTCGTCGGACTATCCGAACACGTAAGTACCTCGTACTACGTTTATACCGATTTACAAGACAAGATTGGCCTCTAGCAAAGCGCCATGGCTACCCAATTCTCCGGAAATATCCTTACAGGAATAAAGGATCTGTATCAGGCGTAGTATACGTAGTATTGCGTATATCGATCCAGTATCGGATGATCACATGCTATGCCTGGGGCTGGAATTGTGTCTGCCCCGTACGAAGTACATGTTGGATGTCTGGTAACTAGTCTCTCTAATCGGATATACATGAACTTGTCATAATATCCCGATAGCTGCAGCATTTAAGAGAACCAGTCTCGTATCCTACGTGACCATCATCTCCATATGACTGGAGTGATACTTCTGTCTTGACATCACACCCAACACACTACGATTCTCAATATACCCAGCATAGGCGTACACAGAACCTGTTAAAGCCCTGGACGACCAAAACCAAAGTATATTGATTATCGCAAGTATTAGCGGTGCAAGTCTCAGGTTAAGACCAAATACACCTACCCTGATTTCGGACTTCCATAGACACATAGTCATACTACCAATGGAATTCTGATGGGGGTCTATCCAGAGCGAAGCTGTTTCCCATACCATCGTAAAACACAACCTCCTATTACACTTGCATGAGTATCTTATACCCAAATATATGAGAACTATGTCGTTGTGCCCTCACAACGCGCACAAGTGTAATACTAGTCTTTTACGCATTTATCGATGTCCAATCTCGACAATACTCTGACTAGGGATATTTAATGATTTATCCTTCATGGACTGATACTGTCCCATATCATTCTCAATCCAGGAACAAATCATAGGGACCTCCTATCATTTATACATCTTGGTGATCTAATCACAAATGATAAGAGAGCAATCTCATTTGTCACATAGTTAATTTGTACAACAACACCATGATCTGTACAAATAGTGACGCTATGGGTCATAATTGTCCAACACATGTGTTTCAACAAATGACCCAATCATACCCTTATGACCAGATCTTTTGAACCGGGGAAGGAGAATGTCAAAGTCATTTGATCCACACATAAGATTGTAAATACCTCAAGTCTAAGGACTAGTCATACAATCGATACATGAAAGTTCTCACAGACACATGGGAGAAACACTCCATGTGAAAACTTTCGGCGGTCAATTCGATGGACACAAACAACTCATGCATCCATGTGATACACCAAGCGGACAGATCTCTGCTAGTAGCCTATGAGATCAGCTACCTCACTTAAGGGTGTATCATATCATCATGCTAGTCTATGCGCTTTGTGAACGCCCAGATTATTCACAAAATTATGACTATGAATGTTTGAGAGTAATGATTCTCATAAGGCGTGGAAGCCATCATCTTATTACTCCAAGGGCTTTATTACAGTGTTTGATTATTCATATAATTTATGTAAGACACGTATAATAAAGATTGTCATTTTATTAATTAATGAAAATATTGCAAATACATGTACATACAGCCCATCCACAAGTTGGGTATAGGGCATATCCCTAACAATCTCCCACTTGCACTATAGCCAACTAGTATGAATCTGGACACCATACTCTCGGGTGTGCCTATCATGCTTTTGTTGAGTCAGCCCTTTAGTTAGAGAATCTGCAAGATTATCTTATGTGGGTATTTTCTCTATAATAACTTATTTTCTCTCAACAATCTCCCTGATGAGATGAAATCGCCTGAGTACATGCTTGGATTTCTGGTGGGACCTTGTTTCTTTTGATTAAGCAATGGCGCCCGTGTTGTCACAGTACATCTTGACGCCATTCTTTATCACGGGAAGCACTTCCAGCTCCGTGATGAACTTCTTTATCCATACTGCTTCTTTAGCTGCCTCAGATGCTGCAATATACTCGGCTTCAGTGGTGGAGTCCGCTGTAGTTGACTGCTTTGAGCTTTTCCAACTGATAGCTCCGCTATTCATAGTAAACAGATATCTTGTTTGCGATCTGCTGTCATCCATATCGGTCTGAAAGCTCGCATCACAGTAACTAATGACTTTCATCTCAGAACAATCTCCGTATGTCAAAAACACATCCTCAGTTCTTCTCAGATACTTGAAGATTATTTTGACAGCTGCCCAGTGTTGCTCTCCAGGATTTGCCTGATACCTGCTTGTTATGCTAAGAGCATAAGGGACATCAGGTCTTGTACATAACATGGCGTACATGATCGATCCTATTGCTGAAGCATAAGGGATCCTACTAATACGCTCTCTATCTGAAGGAGTATGTGGACATTGCTCCTTAGATAATTTGATTCCATGATAAGTAGGTAAATTACCTCTTTTGGAATCTTCCATTTTGAATCTTTTCAAAACTTTATCTATGTACGTAGATTGATAAAGTCCTAACAACCTCTTAGATATATTACGGTAAATCTTAATGTTGAGGATGTAGGTTGCTTCTCCCAAATCTTTCATGGAGAAATTCTGAGATAACCATTGCTTGGTGGCTTGCATCATGGGAATATCATTCCCGATGATTAATATGTCATCAACATATAGTACAAGAAATATAACAGCACTCCCACTACTTTTCCTGTAAACACAAGGCTCGTCTACATTTTTTATTAGTCAAATTCTTTTATTGTCTCATCAAATCGTATATTTCAACTTCTGGAGGCTTGATTGAGTCCATAAATGGATCGTTTAAGCTTGCATATTTTATTATGATCATCCTTAGATGCAAACCCCTCAGGTTGTGTCATGTAGACTTCCTCCATGAGGTTCCCATTAAGGAAAGCTGTTTTGACATCCATCTGTCAAATCTCATAATCAAAGTGTGCAGCTAGTGCCAGTAAAATTCGAATGGACTTTATCATTGCAACAGGCGATAAGGTTTCGTCATAGTCAATTCCTTGGATTTGTCTATAACCTTTCGCCACCAACCTAGCCTTATAGGTTTGGATGTTGCATTCTGCATCAGTTTTACGCTTGTAAATCCACTTGCAGCCTATGGGTTTTATCCCTTCAGGTGCATCCACCAAGTCCCAGACTTGATTCTGATACATAGAGTCTATTTCGGATTTCATGGCCTCAAGCCACTTGACTAAATCAATGTCACGCATTGCTTCGTCATAACTGGTGGGATCGTCATTATCAATGACCTGATCATATTCCTCTTCAATATGGAAACCATATCTTTCAGGCTTATATCTTTCGCTACCAGACTTTCTAAGTTCATAACCTTGTGGTTGTTCCGTCGCTGCCCTTTTGAGGGGCCTAGGGTTTAGTTCTATATTACGTTGTTCTTCTCGTACTTCATCGGGGTCAAGTCTACTCCCACTATATTTCTTGAGAAGGAATTCATTCTCTAGAAATTTAGCATTTCGTGAGACAAATATTCTTTGTTCATTTGAGACGTAGAACACGTATGCTCTTGAGTTCAAGGCATATCCTACAAACTTACATTTAACTTCCCTATCATCCAATTTGTTAGTTTTTATGAGCTTAACATATGCGTCACATCCCCAAACTCTTAGATAACTAAGACTATGACGTTTCCCAGACCATAACTCATATGGTGTTTGACTAACAGTCTTGGAAGGAACTTGGTTTAGTAGTAGTGTTGCAGTTTCTAAAGCAAGACCCCAAAATGAAAGAGGTAAATCAGTGTCTGACATCATTGATCGGACCATATCTAATAATGTCTGATTTCTTCTTTCTGAGACCCCATTATGTTGTGGAGTTCCCGGATGAGTCCACTGGGAAACAATGCCATTTTCTCTCAAGTAATCTTGAAATGTGTCGCTTAAGTATTCACCATCTCGGTCAGACCTTAGTGACTTAATACTTTTATTAAGCTGGTTTTCTACTTCAGCTTTGAAGTCTTTGAATTTCTCAAAGGCTTCAGATTTGTACCACATAAGGTACACATACCCATATCGCGAGTGATCATCGATAAAGGTAATGAAGTATGAGAATCCACCTCTAGCGGTGACTGACATTGGTCCGCATACATCAGAGCGTATGAGTTCTAGTGTCTCTGCTGCACGGTGTCATTTACCTTTGAAGGGTAATTTGGTCATTTTACCAAGTAAACAAGACTCACAAGTTCCATAAGGTTCATATTTGAAGGGTTTGAAATACCCATCCTTATGTAGCTTAGTTAATTTTGTTTCATTGATATGACCTAAGCGAATGTGCCATAGAAGTGATTCATTGAGATTATTCGAGTTAACGTTGTATATATTAGAGGTTGAACATTCTTTGTTAGTTTGTAAGATATAGATACCATTATTCAAAATACTATCTCCATATTTTATTTCATTGAAATAAATAGAACATTCATTACAACTTATTAGGCATGAAAAGCCTTTATTACATAAAGACGAAATTGAAATGATGTTCTTTACTAGAGAAGATACATAAACACAATCTTCTAAGTCTAAAACTAAACCATTCGGCAAAACTAATGAATAATTCCTCACGCACAATGCAGTCAGTTTTTCTCCATTACCCATGCGTAAGTCAACCTCCCCATGACGGAGTCTCCTACTGTTTCTCAGGTTCTGCACATTGTTACACAAGTGAGTCCCACAACCGGTGTCAAGTACCCAAGTAGAAGGTTCAGAGTTTTGAGAATATAGTTCAATCATATACAACATACCTGAAGCATTGGGCTTCTTGGCCTCTTGGGCTTCCCTAGCTTCTTTGGCTTTCAAGGATCTGCAGTCTTTCTTCCAATGACTCTTCTTTCCACAAAAGAAACATTTCCCCTTTCCATTTTTCTTCTCCACCTTACCATTGGGCTTTAGGTGATCTGAAGCCTTGGCCTTGGCCTTGCCCTTATTTTTCTTTGGGCCTCGTGGCTTCAGGTCCGTACCCATAAGAATGACGGAGGTTTTAAGCTCCGGTTTCAAGTCCTTCTCTGCTTGCTTTATCAGATTGTGCAATTCTGCTAAAGTAGCTTCTTTATCAGACAGATGAAACTGCATAATAAAGTTAGAGAAATCTTTTGGTAAGGACTGAAGAATTAGATCGTGACCTATCTCATGATCCATGATGAACCCAAGGTTGGCCAATTTTTCAATGTGGCTAATCATCTTAAGCACATGTCCACTAACAGATCCTTCCTTATACCTTGTTTGGAATAAGGCATATGACATTTGGAATCTCACGGTATGAACGGAAGTTTCATACAACTCCTTCAAGTGAAAGATGATGGTTTGAGCATCCATATCTTCGTGAGCTTTATAAAGTTCGTCTGACATAAAGCCAAGCATTATGAAAACTGTTTGCTCATCATCATCGACGTGTTTCTTCCAAGCATCAAATGTATTTTGGCCAGCATCTTTTGCGGGTTCAGGGGAAATGGTCTTTCAAGAACATAGAAAAATTTTTATTGTCGTAAGATAATTTTAAGGTTTCTAAACCAGTCATTATAGTTGTCCTCTTTGAGCTTATGCTCATCAAGGATGGAACGAAGTGATACTCTGTTTTCCATTTGAATGTTTGTGAAATATTTTAACCCATCTGTTAAGAGAGAATGTTAAAATTAGGAATATGTTTTCATTAATATTTCATAATAACATGGGCTTTTAATATTATGAAGTTGCTCCCACTCAATTGTTTTAAGATTTTAAACAAATCGCATCAACCCCAATATGATGGATTTCTTGTGGGCAAGGATCCTATTATCATCATTTCATAACTCCGACTAGGGCCGGTCGTTATAAAATATGATAATTAGGTAGGTTCCCAACCAATTTATGATATAAAATCACAATTCCTTGATCATTGGGTTAGGCAATCAAACATGCCATAGCTTATGCTAGTCCTTGTGGACACCCAATTTTTTGCCACTAAGTTATAAGACCACGTCTAAGGGTCACTGCGTCTTATGACTTAGAATAGTCAAACCATTGTCAATAGTATGATTTAGGGACAAATTGGTATTGGTCAGTCTGGTAAAGCCTAGTCCTGCCAATACGGTTTAAGCCCTTTGGGTCTATACTTTACAATGGGAGGCAAATTTTAGACTTAAATTATTATTGAGAATTTTAGCAAGTTTAATTGAATAACTGCCAAATGGATTCCTCCATTGAAAATTCCCCAGATGGAGGGTGGAGCGAACTCTCTTAAATACCCTTACCTCTTAGGCTCTTATTGCCTTGGTGACAGGAATAAACAATAGATCCTCCAAATTAGTCTAACACTTTAAATATGCTTTAAAGTAAGCTTTGAGTAAATGATTATCTAGATATCTTCACAGCTTTTCCTTTTGGCTATAAAAAGGTAGTGAGTGAAGGAAGACACCAAATCATTATCTAACTCTAGTAATACATTTGGTTAAATTAACTTTAGTTTGGAAAGTTTTATTAACGCCTTGGTCTCACCCCACTTGTATCTTTTATAATGTCTTTTATTATAAACAAGTGATTTATATTTATTAGCCTTAAAGGTAATAAATCTCCAAGTTTATCACGGAATAATTACTTAGCTAAGGGATAAGCAATACACTCTCTATTTCCTTATAAAGTCTCTAGATGTTTGCACCCTAAAATAATCATGCAAATTCTAATCATACATAGAATCATCAAGCATATGAGTTTTAATATGTTGGAATTATTTTAGGCATTAAATAACTTTGATTAATATTTAATTATGATATTGTATTTTATTTTATTCAAATAAATTTACTATTAATGTTTTTTACAGATGCGTGAACTTTAAATGCAATTTCACAATTCAAATTTTAACCAAATCATGCAAAACTTGCCTAATATTAAGTTCAGGGTGTTAGCTTTCCAACGAGATTTTACACACCCAATTTCGAGTTCAAATGCGAGAGAACTAATCAAAACAAAAACGGTGCGCTGATACCACTGTTGGGAAGCGGCCGCGAGTACGCAGCCGAAAATTAAATAAATCAAATTATGATGCTGTTATCCTTTTGCCCAAGACCCATTTGTTTTGATTATTCTATAAGCCTAGGCATATTACTATATATTCTAAGCATAAAAACTCATAAAACATGCAAAGAACATAAACCTAAACATGCTAACTATCATAAGAACTCTAATTAAAATAAAGAAAGAAAAATACTTACTTGAACCGAAGACTCCTCTAGTCCTCCCTCCAATCTACAAGCTTTTCTCGAACTCAACAAGCTCTTCCACATTCCAAAGAGCCACCCAAGTGTGTGGCCTCCAAAGGTGCACACACCAAAGCCAAAACTCGACGGCAAGACTACGCCTTGAGTGCACGGGTATTTTTCCCTTGGTGCTAGCCTAGGCAAATACCTCAAAACTTTTAACTCGAGGTTCCTCTAGTCAGTTAGACTTAAGGATCCTCAAAATCAGTGGCCTACTAACTTTAGAGTTGCTCACTTATATAAACCCAAGATATGAAAGGTTTGGTGCAAAAAATTGTAAATAATTCATTGGGTTTATATATGTGCTCCAAAGACAACACAATTAATTAAGAATCCGATGTGGGATAAAAGCTAATTTAATCTTAGCCATTGTATCTTAATTTAGTGGTTTAATGAGATTATAAAACCCTAATAAGAGTTTGGGCCGATTGGAATTCAAAACAAATAATAAATAAAAAAAATTATTATTCACATTATTATTCACGTTTTTTTTTATTTATTCCAATTCCCAAAGTGCCCCTATCGTCATTCACCAATCCCTAAGCCACTATGGAACCTCATAAATGATATGTTCAATAATTAAACACATTGATTGATTTATGAACAATTCCTACAGTAATCATATATGCTGTTAAATTTGTAATGTGCACTGTTAATCATTGATTTCGACTTTGTTATGTGTGGCCTTTTAGGTTCCCCTCAAGTTGGACATGAAATGAATCGTGATAATTTAATCGAACATAAATTATCCTCCGATCAGATGGTCGTTCGATTTCCATGACCAAGGTTGACATCTAGCAACATGCCAAGGCCCCTAAATAAGAAGGAAAGATATATACTCATTCTGTATGCGATTTATATATGATACGGTCCCTCGCCTCACTGTATCCCCACCTATTGACCTAGGGTACGGAAAATGTGTACCCATATGGTCAAATGTATGATGTTGATAGTGTCATGAATCGTGCTAACCCAAGAATCTCACATGATTCTTCCACTGGGGCCACAGTCTCAAGCACTGATCACACATATCAACCTGCGAACTGGAATACTACTTTTATAAGAAAATATTATCCGAGAGAGTGGTGATTTTCTGTTGTATCTTTACAAACTTCATGTGTTTCAAAAAATGACCCAATCATACCCTTATGACCAGATCTTTTGAACTGGGGAAGGAGAATGTCAAAGTTTTTTGATCCACATAAGATTGTAAAGACCTCAAGTCTAAGGACTAGTCATACAATCGATACATGAAAGTTCTCACAGACACATGGGATAAACACTTAATGTGAAAACTTTCGGCGGTCAGTTCGATGGACACGAGCAACTCATGCATCCATGTGATACACCAAGCGGATGAATCTCCGCTGGTAGCCTATGAGATCAGCTACCCCACTTAAGGGCGGATCATATCATCATGCTAGTCTCTCCGCTTTGTGAACGCCCATATTATTCACAAAACTATGACTAAGAACGGTTGAGAGTAATAATTCTCATAAGGCGTGGAAGCCATCATCTTATTACTCCAAGGGCTTTATTACAGTGTTTGATGATTCATATAATTTATGTAAGACACGTATAATAAAGAATTCCATTTTATTAATTAATGAAAATATTGCAAATACATGTACATATAGCCCATCCACAAGTTAGGTATAGGGAATACCCCTAATACTTTTGTACCATGTTGATCAATGTAGGTTTCAGCTCAAAGTTATTGGCATTGATTGGCGGGTGCGTAATCCCATAATAGTTATCATCTACGACCGGCTTGAAATGATCTCTGATTGCCACCTAGCATGGGTTGTTCTCTTTGTTTTCAGCCGCCATTACTTCTTTTTCAAGTTCATTCTCTTTCCTTAGTCTCCTCGTTGTTCTTTCTATTTCAGGATCAAACAGAGTGAGTTAAGACTTTTGGATCTTCATATCCACGAAAGCACAAAAGACAGAAAAAGTAATAAAACAAAATTAAAACAAACACAAAAATAAAAAAAAATAAAAAAAAATAATAATAATAATAATAAAAATCTAAATTAAAGCAAAAGTTACTTGGTAATAGTATTAATGTGAATTAGACTAACAATCCCTGACAACTGCACTAAAAACTTGTTGAGATATTTTATATCGTACCGCAAGTGTACGGTATCAAGTTTTAGTAAAGATGAATGAAATAGTGTCGAACCCACTTGGATTGTATTCAACTCATACTAAGTACTATAATTGATAATCATAACTTTATTCAGAAAACAACTAAATTTAGAATAAACTAATATTAAAACTGAAAAAACTAAAGAAACGAAATATTAAAATGTTTAATTAAGATAATCCAAGAAGATAGATTCTAGAGTCTGATTTCACCTAATTATCCCCTATGTATTTGTCATGTAATTCAATCCTTATTCAGTTGTGTTGTTTATAATTCAAGAATTCTAAAGTATTTCACTCCTTCTCCCGAGCAATAGTGAAAATATTATCAATTACAGACTTTGATATCTTTATAAAAATCTAGTAATTAATAATTAATTACGCTCTGTGATTCTGTGTTAACAACTTCAAATGAATCATAGATTCTCCTGAACTCTATAAAACTCCTTGGTTATATTCTCTAGATCATATTCAAAATCCCTCTCTTCTGAGCGATAGATTCTAAATATTCATCATCTTAATTTGTGGCCAACAAACAATAAGCATTAAACGCAAAAGAATATAAATAAACTGAATTATAACTTCATAAAAATCAAACTGGCAATCAATACATAGGTTCAAACATTGGCTATATCATCCTCTAGAAGATAAAAATAATGAAAACATGGTCATGAATTTAATAGAAATCATTAGAGTTTAAGGACAGAAGATTAAACCCGAATCGAATCCTTTCATCTTCGGACGTCACCGCCCTCATCTCTTTTTGTCGTTCTTCAATCTTTCTCTTTGGATCTCTCTAAAATATGTGTTTTATGGCTTGTGTTGTGTATTAGCTTCTCTTCTAGGGTTTTGGACGAGCTTATGTATTTAAAGGGAAGTCTTGGAGGCCTTGTGTATGTAAAACACGACCGAATTAAGCTTCAGTGAGTCTGCCGCAGCGCCGAAAAGTGGCATTACGGCGCTTGACTCTCGACCATTTTGTACGTGTGAAAGCTGAAGGCGCGTCGCGATGCCAGAAGGTGGACGTCGCGACGCCAGGTAAAAATTTAAGCTTTCCGATTTTGCGTTTTCCGCTATTCCCTCATGCTTCTGGTGCTTCCGTAAGTTCCCAAAATAAGTCAAATTAACCCAAGATCCATGTTTCAATGCTTCCTACAAATAAAACATAAAACACACTACAAAATACATTAAATGATACGAAATCTAACACAATAGTAAGCTAAGAATGCAGGAATAAGTGGGTATAAACCGCACTTATCAGGAAACCATCAAGAGCTAAGTGGATTCCATCTTTATTATGATATAAAGGAAGCATGTGCTTTGAGATTGAAAGAGAAAAGTAAATAGCAACAAGTGTGGTCTCTGCCGCCAATTGGTGTTCTAAAGTTTAGCGTGGATGAATCTTCTAAAGAGAAAACGGGACCTTCGGGAATATGGGAGTTTTGAGAGATTATGAGGGTAGTATTCTATGTATTTTTTCTTGTAATGTGGGTATTATGGACTCTAATGGTGCTGATCTAAACTTATTTTGAAGGCATTAAATCTTGTTAATTCGAGGGATCTAAGGATTGAAGGATTAACAATTGAGAGTCATTCTCAAGTGGCGGTTTCTTGGGTGAAAGAAGTATAGATGGGGTTATGGAGATATAATTTTCTGTCATAGTGTTATGTTGCTACTATGCGTCTATTATTAGCTGGATTTTACTGGTATTGGGGGTTGAGGTTGCTAATTTGGGAAGTTTTTGTTGGTTTTCAATGGAGTGTTAATGTTATGGCGTCGATTTGGAGTTGGAGGACTATTGTGATGATGCTTGTGCTGTTTTATTTACAAGTATATATAGGTGTGTTGTTTACAAGGCTGATTAGTCCTGGGGTATTTACTCAATCGAACATGTGGATGAAGTTTGAAGCGTTTCAAGACATTTTTTGCCTGGATTTTTTGGTCTTATGGAGTTTGTGATGGTAGCATGGAGTTTTATTATGGTGTTTTTTGGAAGTTTTTTTTATTCGGCTTTATGTAAGAAAGAGATGGTCATGGTGTTTTGTCAAGGAAGCTCATATCAGTCAATTATATGAGGACTTCGATCAGCACAACGAAGAACACAAGGAACACAGTAGGTTGTATATACCAGATTGCCTCACCATCAATCCTAGTCAGCAAATATAGTTATAGAGTTAGTTAGAATTGTAGAGTTTGTTAGAATATGTAACTAAGCGTAATGACTGATATAAGGAAGTAAATCACTTGTATATATAAGATGAATGTATGACTGAAACTATAATACAATTCTTATTTTACAGCTTAACATTTTCTCTGAAGTTTCTTGTTGATTTTCTTGCTAAACAAACAAGATTGTTTCTTAAAAACACTTTGTAACTTGGTATCAGAGCTAGAAGCTCATTCATCATGACTAATACACATCAAAATGTTAATCTTGCTTCATCATCTGCTAATCATTCTCCTTTGCAACAAACTGGCATTGCTCACAATCAAACAGCAGTCACAAATCTCTCATTTACCTTCAACAACCCAATCAAACTCGACAGATCGAATTATCTGCTATGGAGGACTCAGGTATTGGCTTTAATTCGTGGTAACATATTGGAGAAGTTCATTAATGGAATCATCCAAGTACCACCACAATTCATCACAAAATGATCTGAATCAACAGATGAAGAATCAAGTCAAGTGATTGAAAATCCAAAATATCAGATCTAGATTTCACAAAATCAGATTCTCCTTGGCTGGCTTCTTTTGTCAATAAGTGAAGGTATTCTTAGTTTTGTCTTGAACTTTAACAATTCATATGATGTTTGGCAATCCCTAGCTAAACAATTTGGAACTCAATCTCAAGCTAAAGTAATGAACCTTAGATCACAGCTCACCTCAACCAAGAAAGAGGCATTGAGCATTTCTGATTACTGCTTGAAAATGAAAAACATCAGTGATAACCTAGCTGCTGCTGGAAGTTCAATTTCTAAAAAGGATCAGATAATGCATGTCTTATATGGTCTAGATACCAGCAACATTGCACTTGCAACATTCATTACAGCTAAGACTGCTACTGATGTTATGAATTTTGATGATGCATATGCTATGTTACTAAGTCATGAGGCTAGGTTGGAAATGGATCAACAATCTGTTAGGAATATTGTAAGAGGTAACTTCGAAGCTCATTATGCTAGAGAAGGATTTAGGAATTACTTCAGGGGTGGAAGTAATATTGGCTTTAATAGCTATAATAACTCTAATAATGGTGGATGGAACAATACCAGTAGCTGAAATAACTCAGGTGGTAATAGATGTGCTCCTTATGGCTCTTCTAATAGAGGAAATCAAAGACACTATCATGGTAATTGGAACAACAATCCAAAAAATCAGATAATAAACAACTTCAGAGGGAGAGGACAAGTGAGCACATGATAGTTTGCAAATAATTTCAGTGGCAATATGAAGCCTCCCCAAAGTAACTATTTGAATCATTCAAAACCTACTTGCCAGATTTTCCATAAAATTGGCCATACTATAAATATCTTCTGGGATCTTGAAGAATTCATCTCCTCTGGTGCTTATAGATCACCACCTAACAGAAGAAACAAAGCAGCTTTCCTGGCTAACATGAATGAAATGGAAAATTTTCCTGCTGATGAAAATTGGTATCTTGACAGTGGAGTCACTCACCATTTGACCAACAACATGGAGAATCTACAACTGGTTGAACCTTTCTTAGGTAATCATAAACTTACAGTTGGAAATGGAGCTTGCCTTGATATTACACATGTTGGTAAGAGTATTCTGAAAAAAAAACTCATTATAAACATCTGTTGTGGCCTAATAACTTATTGCTTGTGCCTTTTATCACCAAAAATCTCATTAGTATCTCAAAACTAACAAAGGATAATGTTGTGCTTGTTGAATTTTCTCATAGCTTATGTTTTGTGAAAGACAATGAGATGGGGACAATTCTCCAAAGAGGGCAAAGCTGAAAATGGTCTGTATAAGCTTGATTTACTCAATAAAAACCAGAAATACTCTCTTCCTCAAAGTCATCTCACTCAAGTTCAACCACACTCTCATTTATCAATGTTGTCTGTTATGTCTTCTTTGAATAATAAAAACATTTGTCTGTTGAATTCTATGAATTGTATTGATAACAATTCAGGTTACACTGTTTTACACAGAAGACTAGGTCATCCTAACTCTTCAATTTTTCAATACATTGTTAATTCTTGTTCTGATTTCTCTTCTTTCAACAAGTGTTTACAACCTGAGTTTTGTGATGATTGCCAAATTGGCAAAATGCATAGGCTGGACTTTTCTTCTACTGAAACCAAAACAAAACATCCTCTTGAAATCATACACACTGATCTATGGGTTCCTGCTCCCATTTTGTCTATAAATGGATACAAATACTATCTCAGTCTTGTGGATGATTACATTAGACACACCTGGATACTTCCCTTGAAACTGAAATCAGAAGCTCTAAGCATGTTTAAAGCCTTCAAACTACAAGTTGAAAATCAGTTCAATAGAACCATCAAAATCTTGCAGTCTGATTGGGGTGGGGAGTTTAGAGTATTTCAAAAATTCCTAAGTGAAAATGGTGTTGGTTTCTATTAAGGTCCCAAGATCAATAATAAGCAGGAATCAAGTGCGAATACATATCGAAGAAGTTGCGGAATACTTACATCGATCGGTTGAGCGACGCGGCAAGCAACGAAACTCCAAAAACTGCTCACTGGTTTCACGGCAACTGCAGATTTGTGCTCACTATTTTGGCTTCGTTTTGGGTCATTCTTCAAGCTCCAAGCTTCGTCGAACGATTCCCGGCTCATGGGTGGGCTTCCCTATCACCTTCACATGTCTCGTAAGTGTGCTAGCACTTGAGATTTTGCCACAAAATCCCACTCTAAGCTTCCCTACTGCTCGGCCTTTCACATCAAAACCAGAAGGTTTCTTTTGGCCCTTTGGGCGTGAGGAAGAACAAAGAAATGGGAGAGAGAGAGTTGTCAAATGTGATCCAAATTTGTGTATCTTATACACAATAGTGAATTTCAAATGCATTTCATTTGAATTTGGCTCTTAAAAGTCAAACCATTAAAGCCCAACCACTCACATCACTCAATCACTCAATCACATCAATCACAACTTGTCAAGTCACATCACTCAAAGTGACAAGTGATTTGACGCTTGATGCGACTAGCGATTTGACGTTTGATTTGACTTGCGTGCCACACTCGAATTCGAAATGCGAATGCGCTCGCAAATAATCTCAGGCTCGGGTTCGTTAATTCCAAATTAACGAATTTTCCGTTGCGTCGTAATTAAATGATTACGCCTAGCGAAATCACTATTCACGTCGCTAACGAATTAATTCTAAATTAATTCGTTCGCCCGAATTAAAATCTAATTTTAATTCCGCTTCTAAATCCAATTTCGTTTAATATATCAAATATATTAATTAATCGATTAATTCCAAATTAATCGTTATCTCTCTTTAATGATATTTTATCCCAGATAAAATATCTCCGCTATTAATCCCAGATTAATTTTCTCTCTCTTCTAATTATTCCCAGATTAATTTAGAGTGCGAGTTATACGTCATCGGTGAATCTTTGGGAAGCGACCCATGAGATCCTCGGATATGTTGGCAGTAAATTCGGTCGTCGGACTATCCGAACACGTAAGTACCTCGTACTACGTTTATACCGATTTACAAGACAAGGTTGGCCTCTAGCAAAGCGCCATGCCTACCCAATTCTCCGGAAACATCCTTACAGGAATAAAGTATCTGTATCAGGCGTAGTATACGTAGTATTGCGTATTTCTGTCCAGTATCGGATGATCACGTGCTAGGCCTGGGGCTGGAATTGTGTCTGCCCTGTACGAAGCACATGTCGGATGTCTGGTGACTAGTCTCTATAATCGGATAAACCTGACCTGTCATTTTATCCTGATAGCTGCAGCATTTAAGAGAACTAGTTCCGTATCCTACGTGACCATCATCTCCATATGACTGGAGTGACACTTTCGTCTTGACATCACACCCAACACACTATGATTCTCAATATACCCAGCATTGGCGTACACAGAACCTGTTAAAGCCCTGGACGACCTCAACCAAAGTATATTGATTGTCGCAAGTATTAGCGGTGCAAGTCTCAGGTTAAGACCAAATACAACTACCCTGATTTCGGACTTCCATAGACACATAGTCATACTACCAATGGAATTCCAAGGGGGTCTTATCCAGAGCGAAGCTGTTTCCCATACCATCGGTAAAACACAACCTCCTATTACACTTGCATGAGTATCATATACCCAAATATATGAGAACTATGCCGTTGTGCCCTCATAACGCGCACAAGTGCAATATTAGTCTTTTACGTATTTATCGATGTCCAATCTCGATAATACTCTGACTAGGGATATTTAATGATTTATCCTTCGTGGACTGATACTGTCTCATATCATTCTCCGTCCAGGAACAAATCATAGGGACCTCTCATCATTTATACATCTAGGTGATCTAATCACAATTGATAAGAGTGCAATCTCCTTTGTCACATAGTTAATTTGTACACAACACCATGATCTATACAAATAGTGACGCTATGGGTCATAATTGTCCAACAATCTCCCACTTGGCCTATAGCCAGTCACTGGAGTGCTTGACACCCGAACTATGTACGGTTGGCTCAAACTGCTGAGAAATGCTTTCGTCAGCGGATTTGTATGATTATCATCTGATGCGATTTATTCGATCATCACATCGCCATGTTGTATGATCCGAACGAATCAGATGAATAGTCGAAGTATGTATCTGGATCGTTGATGAGACCATTAATTCTTTAACCTGTGCTCGAGCCTGGCTCAGCTGCTAACAGAATTATATCTAATCTAATTAGATTTGTTTATCGACTCAGAAGGCTTCTATTGCCGCTTCAGCTGCTGCAATAACCCGTATTTGTTGTTTATTCGGTAACAGTATCTTGCTTGGAAGATTTCCAGCTCACTGTTCCGTTATTCAAACTGTATAGTACCGTTTGCGACTTATAGTCGTTTAATCGGTTAGGAACTTGCTACAATGATCCCAGTCACTTCAAGTTCTCCATCTCCATAGACTAAGACAACATCATTAGTTCTCTAAGATACTAACGGATGTTCTTAACATCAATCCAGTGACTATCACTCGGATTGGCCTGTTTGTGAATCCATATGCTCAAAGCGTATGAGACACCAGGTAGCGTACATTTTTCAATGTACGATTTCTCGGAGAGTTTTCGAAAGCCAAGCTTTCGCCGATAGTTATTTTATGGGAATATCATTTCCAAGAAATGACGTATTATCATTATTTTTATAGGACAGCCATTGTCAGTGCGTTCCCACTAACCCTCTTATATACACACGAATCTTTTCGTTTTGAATTAAATCATACTCCATTATGATTACATCAAAACGATAATTCCAAGAACCTATGCTTGCTTCAATCCAAACATGGATCGAATAACCCGCAAACCTTGTTTGCTAGTTATGGTACGACAAAACCGACAAGATGTTATAAACATCCTCCGAAAGGTTTCCTTTTCAGGAAAGCGATTTTCCCGTATAGCTGACATATTTCATAAATGAAACATGCAGCTTTAGCAAGCATTATCCAAATGGATATACCAGGGCAACAGTTAAAAGGTTGAATCGTAATCAACACAATGTTGATAACGATACCTTTCTGCTACAAGCCTAGCTTTATACGTTGGTATGTTGCCATCCATGTATGTCTTCCTTGAAGACTTATACAGTACCAATAGGCACAATGCCTAGCGGTACATCAACTAGTATCCAAACTTGTTGATATACATGGAATCCATTTCGAATTATATGGTACTTTGCCATAATAGGGAGTCGATACCTTGTATCACTTCCTCATACGTAGTCAGTTGGTATACCTCAATAAGATGGACATCTTTATGAGGTGAGATCAGAAACCCATACCTCAGGTTATTTTCTGACTCTCTCCGACATACGCGGTTCTTGTGTATTCGAAGATTAATAGTATAGTTTCATCCTTGATGAACTATTTATGTTCCATTAAGATTCGGTGCCTTGGACAGTATTACTCCGATTTTCATCGAGTTTTACTATCCTCCCACTTACCACTGCATATCGGTATTCCTCTTAGGAAAACCGCATGGTGAGCAACAATCTAATTATTCTCTTGTGAGTTGTATAAGTACAATACTTATGGTATCCCTAGGATAACCTACAATTGGAACTTATCCAATTTGGGTTTTAGTTCGGTATCATCCAAACATTTTCCTAGCATCCCAAATCATCAGTAGTGAGAAACCCGGTTTCTTTCCCGTTCATATCTAATATGATATCTATCAAACAGATAATTATGGAACCTTATTCTAAATAAGTTCTTGCACTGTTTATGACATGATCCAGGCCGAAAACAAACCAAAGGACGCATTACAAGTACCAGAAGGGCCAATTACGAGGCAGAGGACCAAAAGACTCAGAGAAGCAATGGCGGGATTAGTTCAGAGTTTTATGGCCGACTACAACAAACAAATAGAGATGCATGTGGGCTTCGATGGAAAGGGCCCAAAACCATTTCACTTGGCCCAAATCAGTTTAGAATAAAGCTTCTTAGGCATTTGAAGACTTAAAGACTTGATATTTGTGTAATTTCGTTTTTAGGGGCATTGTTGTCTTTATGCCTTTAGGGTTTCTTTTTGTAACACTATTTAAGCTTACTTTCTTCTTCATTTGAAGAAACCAACAAATTTGTAAACTCAAAAGCTTAAAGCTTTGGCTATGGCCGAATTATTGTAAGGGAGGGATTTCCCTTTTCAAGTTTGAATCGACTTATCTAAGTTTGGCACACTTAGTGGCGTCTCCATTGCTAGCAAAACACTACAAGGATTCATCTTAAAGGTTCTCAAGGGCAAGTTATTTGTGGGTCTTCTTTGTGGCGTTGGAAGGGTTTTGTTTCTACAAAATCATATTCGCGGTTCTTGGGGTTCTGTCCGTTGCTTGGGGTTTGCTTGGATTTCGAATCCAAATGGGTTCCTTGTCATTTGGTATCTAGAGCTCAAGGTTCCAAGGTCTGATTTTTTCTAACTTTCCTTTTGTTTGATTCTGTTTTTCTTTTGTTCTTTGTTATTTTCGTTTCAGTTCTTGTTGGATCTTGTTGCTGTTTTTGTTTTGTTTATATTCTGGATCTGGTTTTGTTGTGAAGCATATTATGGATCTGGTTTTGTTGTGAAGCATATCAGTTCATCTTTTTCCAATTCTGGGTTTTTGTTCTGTTCTTCCTGTCAGTTCATCATAGTTGCATATCAGTTCATCATTTTCCAGTTCTGGGCTTCTGTTTTGTTCTTCCTATCAGTTCAGTTCGTCATAGTCATTCTGTTCTTTAGCATATGTTTAAGAAATAAGCATGTTCTTGGGCGGCTGTGTGTTTTGTTTCTAAAACCCTAGTGCAGTGTGAAATCAGACCCTGAAAACTAAGTGAAGTCTGAAATCAGACCTAAAACATAACCTTTGAAATCTGCCTCTGAAATCAGACTATTGGTTCAGACCCTGAAACTTAACCATTGAATCAGACTCTGCGATCAGACCCTGAAACTTAACCATTGAATCAGCCTCTGAGATCAGACCCTGAAACTTAGCCTCTGAAATCAGACCCAGACCAGTAACCTCTGAAATCAGACCCAGACCAGTAACCTCTGAAATCAGACCCAGACCAGTAACCTCTGAAATCAGACCCAGACCAATAGCCTCTGAAATCAGACCCTGATCAGTAACCTCTGAAAATTAGCCTCTGAATTCAGACCATGGATTCAGACCCTCATCAGACTCTGAAATCAGGCTTTGAAAACCAGCCTCTGAAATCAGAACCTAAATCAGCCTCTGAAATCAGAACCACATTTAGCATCTGACGTTATCAAAAAAAAAAAAAAAGACTTGAGTGATAGTGATCACTTGAGCAGAAGAATAAAGAAAAAAAAACGAGTAAAAAATTGATTTTTTTTTTATTGAATCTAGTTTGTTCCATATTATCATTTAGGTGCCCGTGGAGGGTATTCCATCAAAATTTTTATAGAGGTGCCAAATTTTCTCCCGAAATTGCATACGACCGTGAATTTACATGCTTATTTTTTTTTCCATTGTGCTAATTGTTTACTCCTTATTTCTAATTACTCTAGCTTAAGTATTATTGATTGAGTCTCTGTCATCACTATTCCTGTTCGCGTTTTGTTTTCCGTCTGCCCTATATATATATATATATATATATATATATATATATATATATATATATATATATATATATATATATATATATATATATTGTTGGGTCTGATGTGTTCATGTTAGCTTGAGGACTACATTTGGTTTGTATTCTTGGATTGAGTGTGGTTCACATTTGAATTGAGGACGAACTCAAGAGTGGTAAAAGGCAGTGATTGTGAGCACAGTATCGGGTAAAATCCAATAGAGTGCAAACACGAGTGGAGTGATATCATTCGAGTGTAAACACGTGAGATTGTGAGGATTTAGATATTTGCTTTACTTTCTTGTTATTTCTAATCTGTTTGTTTAGTGTTGAGATGGCAGGTCTAACTACTGATGAAAATCTTGAGGCTTTGGATAGGAAATTTATAGATATGATGGAGAACATGAATACTGCTTTGGAGAGATTGTCCAAGAGTGTAGAGAGTATTCAAACTGGTAGCGGTCCCAGAGTACCACCACCTCAGAATGTACCACCACCTCACAATGTGCCACCTCGCCGTGTACCACCACAGTATGTACCACCAGATGAAGAGGAAGCTGAAAATGAGTTTGATGATTCTGATGGTTTTGATGATGTGGAGGAGAGATTTCAGCCTGGGCATGATAGGAGGCCTAATATGAGGTTTGATATGAGGAATGATAGGAGGGATAGACGGGTTGATGATAGAGGTGCATTTGATGCCAGAAGAGGGGATTATGATCGGAGAGGATATGGTAGGCGAGGAGATGTAGATGGTGATCTAGGTAGCATCAAGATCAAGATACCAACATTCCAAGGCAAGAATGATCCTGAAGCTTATTTAGAATGGGAAAAGAAAATAGAATTGATTTTCAACTGTCATCACTACTCAGACGAGAAGAAGATCAGTCTGGCAGCAATTGAGTTTACCGATTATGCTATGATTTGGTGGGATCAGCTTGTCTCTACTCGGAGGAGAAACTATGAGAGACCGGTTCAGACATGGGCAGAACTTAGGGGTCTCATGAGAAAGAGATTTATACCCAGCCATTATTATAGGGAGTTGTATCAGAAACTACAACATCTGTATCAGGGGACCAAGAGTGTTGAGGACTATTACACAGAGATGGAAGTTGCCATGATCAGGGCAAATGTAGTTGAGGATGCAGAAGCTACTATGGCACGGTTTCTAGGGGGCTGGAATAGAGAGATTGCAAACATGGTGGAGTTGCATCATTATGTTGATTTGGAGGATATGCTTCACATGGCTATCAAGATAGAAAGGCAACTCAAGAAAAAGTCAACATCCAGATTTGGTACTCAGGCTACTTCTGCATGGAAAGGGAAATGGGTTCTGAATGAGAAGCGAGATGGAGGCTTTGACAAGCCTAGAGGTGAATTCAGTGGAGGCTTTAATAAGCCTAGGGCCGAACCTAGTGCCAATGGTAAAGAGGCTGCAGAACAGAGCAAACTAGACCAAAACCTGTGGGTGCAGCTGCTAGAACTAAAGATGTCAAGTGTTTCAAGTGTTTGGATATGGGACATTATGCTTCACAATGTCCCAATAGGCGAACCTTAGTGATTGATAAAAAGAGTGGAGAGGTGTACTCTACAGATAGTGAGGCTGAGGAGGAGATGCCAGAGTTGGAGGATGCTGGTGACCATGAGGGAGCTGCATACCCGCTGGATAACTTATCATTAGTGTCAAGCGTGCTTTGAGTGCACATGTTGTAGAGGATGAGAGTGTGCAGCAGAGGGAGAATATATTCCATACTAGGTTCCGTGTGAATGGCAATGGGTGTAGTATGATCATAGATGGGGGCAGTTGTACTAATGTTGCTAGCACGGCTTTGATTGAGCGATTGGGGTTGAGTTGCTTAAGACACCCGAAGCCTTACAAGTTGCCGTGGTTAAATGATTGTGGGGAAATAAGTGTGACAAAGCAGGTATTGTTGAGCTTTACCATTGGGCCATACACAGATGATGTCCTATGTGATGTGATACCGATGCATGCAGGACATATTCTTTTGGGCAGGCCGTGGCAGCTTGATAAGAAGGTTATTCATGATAGGTTCAAGAACAAGTACTCTTTCCAGCATAAGGGAAAACCCATTACATTATACCCACTTACACCTGCACAAGTCCATGAAGACCAGGTTAAGCTGCAACTTGAGCGTGACAAAGAGAGAGCGAAGGGAAACACCACCTTGGGTGAGACTAGTGAGAGTGGTGTATCTGGTGAGAAAAATAAGGCCAAGGCCGTGGGAATTTCCAAGGGGAGTGTGAGTGAACGTAAGAGGGAAACAAAAGGGAGAGTTAAAAAGAGTTTCTACATGGGTGAGGGTGAAGCAAGGAAAGCGTTCAAGGCTAGCAAGCTCATGTTATTGTTAGTCTATAAGGAGCCTCATATTTATTTTACTAACTCTGACCATTTGCTTCATGTGTCTATTTCATCTCTTTTGCAGGATTACAGTGACGTACTGACTGAGGACATACCTAGTGGGCTTCCACCCATTAGAGGTATTCAACACCAGATAGACTTCATACCTAGAGCAGTCATTCCTAACAGACCGGCTTATAGGAGCAATCCCGAGGAGACAAAGGAGCTACAAAGGCAAGTACGGGAGTTGATGGACAAGGGGTATGTAAGGGAAAGCATGAGTCCTTGTGCAGTACCAGTGCTTCTAGTTCCTAAGAAAGATGGGACGTGGCGTATGTGCGTTGACTGCCGAGCTATCAACAATATTACGGTAAAGTATCGTCACCCCATTCCTAGGCTAGATGACATGTTGGATGAATTGCATGGTTCTAAAATTTTTAGTAAGATTGATTTAAAGAGTGGATACCATCAAATTCGCATGAGAGAGGGAGATGAGTGGAAAACTGCATTTAAGACTAAGTATGGCTTGTATGAATGGTTAGTTATGCCATTTGGTCTCTCAAACGCACCTAGCACATTTATGAGATTGATGAATCATGTTATGCGTGCATTTTTAGGTAAGTTTGTTGTGGTTTATTTTGATGACATCTTAGTTTATAGTAAAACAGTAGATGAGCATGTAATGCATTTGGAGCATGTACTTGATGTTTTACGAAAAGAACAATTGTATGCTAACTCTGACAAATGCACATTTTGCATGGATAGAATTGTTTTTCTTGGCTTTGTTGTGAGTGCAGATGGCATCGAGGTAGATGTGGAGAAGGTAAAGGCAATTCAGGAATGGCCTACACCAACTACAGTGACAGAAGTCTGAAGCTTCCATGGGTTAGCGAGCTTCTATAGGAGATTTGTCAAGGACTTCAGTAGCATTGCCGCGCCATTGACTGAGGTAGTAAAGAAGACAGTTGGTTTTCAATGGGGCAAGGCGCAAGAGCGAGCATTCCAGGACCTTAAAGCGAAGTTATGTAGTGCACCCATTTTAGCACTACCCAACTTCGAGAAGACATTTGAGATTGAGTGCGACGCATCAGGGTTAGGTATTGGAGTAGTTCTCATGCAAGAGAAGCGGCCAATAGCCTATTTTAGTGAGAAGCTGAATGGAGCAGCTTTGAGGTACCCCACGTATGACAAAGAGTTATATGCACTTGTGAGAGCACTTGAGACATGGCAGCACTACTTGTGGCCTAAAGAGTTCGTGATCCACACCGACCATGAATCATTAAAACACTTGAAGGGTCAAGGTAAGCTGAATAAGCGACACGCAAAATGGATGGAATTCGTTGAGTCATTTCCATATGTTATACGCTACAAGCAAGGTAAAGAAAACATAGTGGCCGATGCATTATCTCGCAGGTATGTTTTACTTACTTCAATGCATGCACGGATGTTGGGATTTGATTTGATTAAGGAATTATATGAGTGTGATTCTGATTTTGGTGAGATTTTTGCTACTTGTGCAAAGTCATCTTTTGGAAAGTCTTATATTCATGATGGATTCTTATTTAAAGCGAACAGGTTGTGTGTTCCTGCTTGTAGTATGCGTGAGTTGCTTGTGAAAGAAGCGCATGGGGGAGGTTTGATGGGGCATTTTGGGATTACTAAGACTTTAGCTATTTTACATGAGCACTTTTATTGGCCTAAAATGAAACGTGATGTTGAGCGAATTTGTGATAAGTGTCTAACATGTAAGCATGCTAAATCTAAATTAATGCCACATGGTTTGTATACTCCTTTGCCTGTACCTAATGAACCCTGGGTTGATATATCGATGGATTTTGTGTTAGGTTTGCCTAGGACAAAGAGGGGTAGAGATTCAATCTTTGTTGTAGTTGATAGGTTTAGTAAAATGGCTCATTTCATTGCATGTCATAAAACCGATGATGCTACAAACATTGCAGATTTATTTTTCAGAGACATAGTGCGACTCCATGGTATACCTAGGAGTATTGTATCTGATAGAGATGTTAAGTTCCTTAGCCATTTTTGGAAGGTGTTGTGGGCTAAACTAGGCACCAAATTATTGTATTCTCCCACATGTCATCCACAGACTGATGGACAAACAGAGGTAGTTAATAGGACTTTATCTCAATTATTACGTACTATAGTTGGCAAGAATTTGAAGAGTTGGGAAGATTGTTTGCCATTTATTGAGTTTGCATATAATCGTAGCATTCATTCTTCTACATCATTTTCACCTTTTGAAATTGTTTATGGTTTTCAGCCACTAACTCCATTGGATTGGTTACCTTTGCCTATTGATGAGCATGTGGGGCTAGATGGAAAAAGGAAAGCCGATTTGGTGAAGCACATACATGAGAAAGCAAGAGAGCAAATACAACGAAAGAATGAGCAATATGCTTCTCATGCTAATAAGGGCAGAAAGCGTGTGGTATTTCAGCCTGGAGATTGGGTTTGGGTACACATGCGCAATGAGAGATTTCCTGAACAACGTAAATCTAAGCTACAACCGAGAGGGGATGGTCCATTTCAAGTTTTGGAACGGATTAATGACAATGCATACAAGCTGGATTTACAAGGTAAGTATAATGTGTCTGCTACATTTAATGTTTCTGACTTAACTCCTTTTGATGCAGGTACATATTCGAGGTCGAATCCTTTTCAAGAGGGAGAGGATGACATGATCCAGGCCGACAACAAACCAAAGGACGCATTACAAGTACCAGAAGGGCCAATTACGAGGCAGAGGACCAAAAGACTCAGAGAAGCAATGGCGGGATTAGTTCAGAGTTTTATGGCCGACTGCAACAAACAAATAGAGATGCATGTGGGCTTCGATGGAAAGGGCCCAAAACCATTTCACTTGGCCCAAATCAGTTTAGAATAAAGCTTCTTAGGCATTTGAAGACTTAAAGACTTGATATTTGTGTAATTTCGTTTTTAGGGGCATTGTTGTCTTTATGCCTTTAGGGTTTCTTTTTGTAACACTATTTAAGCTTACTTTCTTCTTCATTTGAAGAAACCAACGAATTTGTAAACTCAAAAGCTTAAAGCTTTGGCTATGGCCGAATTATTGTAAGGGAGGGATTTCCCTTTTCAAGTTTGAATCGACTTATCTAAGTTTGGCACACTTAGTGGCGTCTCCATTGCTAGCAAAACACTACAAGGATTCATCTTAAAGGTTCTCAAGGGCAAGTTATTTGTGGGTCTTCTTTGTGGCCTTGGAAGGGTTTTGTTTCTACAAAATCATATTCGTGGTTCTTGGGGTTCTGTCCGTTGCTTGGGGTTTGCTTGGATTTCGAATCCAAGTGGCTTCCTTGTCAGTTTATGCTTATCCGTTGAAGGAAATGGTAGCTCAGAGCGACTCATGATTAACCTTATTATGTCCAACAAAATTCGGTTACTCAGTTCGGACACACTGTCAAACTGACGTGTTCCGGGAGGAGTCCTTATTGAAAGAATACTTTACTCTTTCAAGTATACGAGAAACTTATTGCTTAAGTATTTTCCATTACGGTCTTACCATGACGGTTTAATACTATAGCCGATCTGTTTGTCTATTTCGTGTCGAAACTTAAAAGTTTCCGATTTGTGTTCTTCAAAAGAAACACATAACCATAACGCGATGCCACATCCGTAAGGTCACGAAATATTCATATCCACATCTAGCCTAGCTAGACATGGGCCCACTTGCTTCACTATGAACTAGGGCTAACAGATCGGTGGCATTTACACTTTTACCAAGTAAATAGTGTTTTAGGCACTTTGCCCAAATAAACTAGATTCGTAGACTTTATTTGAATAGAATCAAATCAGTCCTAGTATCCACTCTTCAAAAGTGTGGATATACGATTCTTGTTTAATTGTGTCCCAGACAACAATGCCACAAAATGTTTCTTCTGATCAAATCAGTTGAGCTATTTATTTGTCATATTATATATTCGAGATTTATTTATATTCAAAATATAAATTTTGTTATCCACATCTAATGTGTTTATCTCAATATCATTATTATATAATGAAACACTTTAGTGTTCTAGAATATAAAGGTTCACCCGCAGCGGGTCAAACACTGATATAGAGATAATGTTTCTAGTCAAACTAGTTACATTATAACAGTTTCCTAATTTAGGTACACACCCGAGGGTAGTTTCTAAACTTAGGTATCTACGGTTAAAACAGTGACTTTCGTCCCATTTCCAATTCGCGGATATATCTCAATTGAAGTCAGTATCCTGTTCAAAACAGACTCTGAACATCAATACATATTTACGTACCACACTAAGTATTTAAAATCTAATTTCAATACTATTAGTGAACATAATGTTGACAAACATATTTGAAGTCAGAGTCTTGCTCGTCTTCAATTCCTTCATGTCTGCTCTCTCCAAACGGCAGTCACGCTTCCGCGATCCCGTTTGCCACATTTAGGCAGACATTTTGGGATATGTCATTTATCTTCCCAGAAGATTATAATGATTATGCCTTTGCCAGTTTCAACACTCCAGGAGCCTTTGGCCAAGCCTTGGCCTTCTAGAATATCGAAGTAAAGTGGGACTAGCGCTACTTGCCTAATTGCAGACTTTGACTTTGTCTCCTTGAGAATAGTCATTAACTCTCCAAGAGTTATGCATTGCAATTTAGTACTTCTAAAATTTAAATATAGATTTATGAATATCCTTCAATTTCATTATCATACTTTAAGGATCTAATCCTTAGTTCTGATTCAGAAATTAAGGAGTCTACTGCGACAAGCTTAATGGATTGAGCACTAAAGTTATCATTGCATGATCTTCCAAAGATTATGCTCTACTGTTTGCTTAACTCCGGGCTTAGGCTTAATATGTTATTTTATCAAATAAAGTAACTTATTATTTTCCAAGAGCATCCTGAAATATTATTCCCAATTTGAAAATTAAACCATTTAAACACATTTTCCCTAGGATTATGTTTTAAATGTCAATCTTTCAATTTATATCTTGATTCTAATAGTCCAACTATTTAATCAACGATTAAGGTACTATTTAATATAATGATTACTATAGTCCAACTATATAATCAACTATACTTTAATAAAATAAAATCAATTATATTGATTACTATAATCCAATTATAAAATCAACTATAAATGAATAGTTTGAATATATAGTCCAACTATTTATTAAAAACAACATTTAAATATTAGTCCAACTAACATTTAATTATTTGACGAATGATATTTGTTTGAGCGCGTATGGCGAGTAATTGAACGAATATTGCAAATTCAATTCTTGCCTCCCACTATTTTTCGGCGAGCCTCTAACCCTCTGTCGAGTACTCGGGAAACCGCGTTTCCTAGTGGGCTAGGATCCCTTTAAATATCACACAATCTTGACTTTGGCCAACAAATTGTATAATAATTAAGTAGGTAGATCCCTAATATCGATTGGATCCAATCCAATTCCTAGATCCGGTAGGGGGACATCCAAGTCCGAAACATATATCTTATATATGCCAATACATCCAATGTATTACCTAACCTTTTTCCTCTGAATCAACTAAGCCTTGGCTTTGGCACAACAAACTTAGTGATCCCAGTCAAGCGCGACCCATTGACCATGGAAAGCTTCGTAATCAATGTCGATAGACAAGAAGTGGTCTTGACTTTGGCCAACAAACCACAACTTGGACATGACACTGATATGGAACAAAGCCTTCGTGATTCAAACACATCTTCGACAGACAAAGGCCTTGACTTTGGCCAACAAACCAATGTCGTCTTAGATCTTGAGTGAGAATCACTCAATGGAAGGAAAAACGCTTAATATTGTTTGAGGGTTTTTCGCGTGCAAATTGGCAACCAATTTATTATCTTTGTTAAGGTCTCATCATCCTTAAAACATGCATTCTAAACACATAATAAAGCGCGTATAAAAAGTAATAATGATATGCGGATGGATACTTTACACATTGATCCTAGATCAAATCTCTCAATTTCTCTCTCCCGCTAGCACATGTACTTACTTCTACCCGTTACACTACACTTCTAAAGAAACCTCATTTACATTGAGGGGAATAGGTGAGAAGAGAATACAAAGAATAGAGAGGTAATAAGGCTGGACACGCAGGTCCAATTTAATAAATCGAATTTATTACAATAATTTCTAAAATTGTCCCACCCATCTAATATCCATCCGATATATATTATTCATGCATTGCAACCATGTATTCACACAAGCATGTTATCAATCAATCTAATCAAATTAATTAATCTGATAATTAGTGATCATCCAATGTTCAAACAACGATTTGATTTTGTTCGAGTCAAACTCATTTTTGCGAATAAGTACTCAAAGTACATATTCTTGAATTAAATTAAACTACATAATAAATCCAATTCAATATGCATTTAATTCTAATTCGCTTATTTAATTTCAAATTAAATAACACACTTTATTAATGAACTTTTACGACTTAAATTCCAAATTTAATCGTAACGGGTCTCAAAGCCCGATTAACGTCCAACGTCAATTTAATTAAAGTCCAATGGGCTTTTAATTAATTTCTTGAGGCGTGGACTTTTAGTCAACTCGGGTCAAACCGAATAACCAAAATCCAATCCGGGAGTTACCCCATAAGCCTAGAAATCAATCTTGGCCCATTAGGCCCAATTAAACTTTAAAGGTTCATTAAGTCGCATTTTGGGCTTTATGGATGCGGTTTTGGGCCTAATTGGATCCAAACAATTTTGCCTAAACCCAACTTTGTACAACAAGGCCCAACAAGCCCAATTACAACATAAAAGCCCAAATCCAATTTTTAAGGCCCAAATAATTAAATTCCAAAAATCCAATTTTCCCAATTTAATCAATCAAAGTGCATTAACATAATTAATCACCCAAATCATTATTTCCAAAACATAAATTAGGCTAATTAATCATGCTCATCTACATCAATTAGTGTCCAACACAAATTAATCAAAAATCAAACCCAAATCATGCTCAAAGTCTCGGCAATATAGGGATTTTCAAAATCGATTTGGTTTCAATCAAATTAAATCTACAATCAACATATCCCGATTGTTTCCAACTCATCCAATGATCAACGAAACAAAATTCCAAGACATTAGGGCAATGTCATCATTCGGCCAACACATCCAAAATTGGGCAAATTTGTTCCAAATAATTTTTATTCAAATTGATCCAATCAATCTCAAATTAAAACATATCTAAGCATACTAATTCATCCAATTTCATCCAAATATGCTCAAATCATTTTTACCCAAATTTTAAGCCCTAAATTAATTCATGCTCAAACCTTGCTCTAGATGCCATTGTTGATTTCTATTAAGGTCCCAAGATCAATAATAAGCATAAATCAAGTGCGAATACATATCGAAGAAGTTGCGGAATACTTACATCGATCGGTTGAGCGACGCGGCAAGCAATGAAACTCCAAAAACTGCTCACTGGTTTCACGGCAACTGCAGATTTGTGCTCACTGTTTTGGCTTCATTTTGGGTCCTTCGTCAAGCTCCAAGCTTTGTCGAACGATTCCCGGCTCATGGGTGGGCTTCCCTATCACCTTCGCATGTCTCGTAAGTGTGCTAGCACTTGAGATTTTGCCACAAAATCCCACTCTAAGCTTCCCTACTACTCGGTATGTCACAGCAAAACCAGAAGGTTTCTTTTGGCCCTTTGGGCGTAAGGAAGAAGAAAGAAATGGGAGAGAGAGAGTTGTCAAATGTGATCCAAATTTGTGTATCTTATACACAATAGTGAATTTCAAATGCATTTCATTTGAATTTGGCTTTTAAAAGTAAAACCATTAAAGCCCAACCACTCACATCACTCAATCACATCAATCACAACTTGTCAAGTCACATCACTCAAAGTGACAAGTGATTTGACGCTTGATGCGACTAGCGATTTGACGCTTGATTTAACTTGCGTGCCACACTCGAATTCGAAATGCGAATACGCTCGCAAATAATCTCGGGCTCGGGTTCGCTAATTCCAAATTAATGAATTTTCCGTTGCGTCGTAATTAAATGATTACGCCTAGTGAAATCACTATTCACGTCGCTAACGAATTAATTCTAAATTAATTCGTTCACCCGAATTAAAATCTAATTTTAATTCCGCGTCGAAATCCAATTTCGTTTAATATATCAAATATATTAATTAATCGATTAATTCCAAATTAATCGTTATCTCTCTTTAATGATATTTTATCCTAGATAAAATATCTCCGCCATTAATCCCAGATTAATTTTCTCTCTCTTCTAATTAATCCCAGATTAATTTAGAGTGCGAGTTATACGTCATCGGTGAATCTTTGGGAAGCGACCCATGAGATCCCCGGATATGTTGGCAGTAAATTCGGTCGTCGGACTATCCGAACACGTAAGTACCTCGTACTACGTTTATACCGATTTACAAGACAAAGTTGGCCTCTAGCAAAGCGCCATGCCTACCCAATTCTCCGGAAACATCCTTACAGGAATAAAGGATCTGTATCAGGTGTAGTATACGTAGTATTGCGTATTTCTGTCCAGTATCGGATGATCACGTGCTAGGCCTGGGGCTGGAATTGTGTATGCCCTGTACGAAGCACATGTCGGATGTCTGGTGACTAGTCTCTATAATCGAATAAACCTGACCTGTCATTTTATCCCGATTGCTGCAACATTTAAGAGAACTAGTTCCGTATCCTACGTGACCATCATCTACATATGACTGGAGTGACATTTTCGTCTTGACATCACACCCAACACATTATGATTCTCAATATACCCAGCATTGGCGTACACAGAACCTGTTAAAGCCTTGGACGACCTCAACCAAAGTATATTGATTGTCGCAAGTATTAGCGGTGCAAGTCTCAGGTTAAGACCAAATACAACTACCCTGATTTCGGACTTCCATAGACACATAGTCATACTACCAATGGAATTCCGAGGGGGTATTATCCAGAGCGAAGCTGTTTCCCGTACCATCGGTAAAACACAACCTCCTATTACATTTGCATGAGTATCCTATACCCAAATATATGAGAACTATGATGTTGTGTCCTCATAACGCGCACAAGTGCAATACTAGTCTTTTATGTATTTATCGATGTCCAATCTCGATAATACTCCGACTAGGGATATTTAATGATTTATCCTTCGTGGACTGATACTGTCTCATATCATTCTCCTTCCATGAACAAATCATAGGGACCTCTCATCATTTATACATCTAGGTGATCTAATCACAAATAATAAGAGTGCAATCTCCTTTGTCACATAGTTAATTTGTACACAACACCATGATCTATACAAATAGTGACGCTATGGGTCATAATTGTCCAACAAATGGTATCTTATTTAGACACTCATGCCCTTACACACATAACCAAAATGGTCTTGTAGATAGGAAACACAGGCACATCGTTGAGCTGGGTTTAACACTTCTGTCACATGCCAAATTGCCTTTAAAAATTTTTTGGGAAGCCTTTCATTCTTCAGTTTATATCCTCAACAGGTTACCTACACCAATATTTACTATGAAAAGTCCATTTAAGTGTCTCTATCTATAAAAACCCAACTATAAATTTTTGAAGTGCTTTGGTTGTACCTGTTTTCCATTTTTAAGGGATTATAATGCTCATAAGTTTAACTTTCACTCTTGCAAATGTATATTTTTAGGCTACAACCCTTATCATAAAGGGTATAAGTGCTTACATCCTTCTGGCAAAATCTACATCTCCAGTCATGTTCTCTTTGAAGAAACCAGCTTTCCATACACTGACCAATCCTTCACATGTTATGTTGACCAGTCTTTACCTTCTTCGGAAAATTTATGTTATCCTTTACTCCATCTCTATAATACTTTTATTTCTTCCCTTTGCAAAGACCATGTAGAAGCAAGACGTGTATGCACTGAATTCTCCTCAACACATGTATCTGATCATCATAATCCAGTGAGAGAACCATCATAAGTCAGTACCATTCTTTTCAACCATCACAACCCTCAACCTCAAATCCATCAAACACTTCCTCAGAGGCACAATCACCAGAAACATCAACTTCTGCTCTTCAAAACACATATATTCCCAGACCTTCCATGACTCGTAACACCCATCCTATGACCACAAGAGGAAAATCTGGCATATTCAAACCTAAGGCCTTTCTATCTACTAATGTTACCAAAGAACCATCTTCAGTTAAAGAATCCATGACTTCACCTCAGTGGAAACAAGCAATGCAGAGTGAATATGATGCATTACTCAAAAATAACACATGGACATTGGTTCTTCCATCCACAAGCTATAAATTGGTAGGTTGTAAATGGGTTTTCAGAACCAAATATAATACAGATGTGTTAGTTGCTAAAAATAAAGCAAGGTTGGTAGCAAAAGGCTTTCATCAAACAGTTGGGATTGACTTTTCAGAAACTTTCAGTCCAGTGGTCAAAATTTGCACTGTTAGAATGGTGCTGAGCTTGGCAGTGATAAACAGTTTGAGTGTAAGGCAAATAGATGTTAATAATATTTTTCTGAATGGTGATCTTATAGAGAATGTTTACATGACTCGGCCTGAAGGTTTTGAAGACGATGACAAACATGATCATGTATGTAAGCTGCAAAAGGCATTGTATGGACTGAAGCAGGCTCCACGAGCCTGGTATGATAAGCTGAAAGGATGTCTGCTACAATAGGACTTTCTCAATTCCAAAGCAGATAGTTCTCTATTTATTAAGCACACTAGAGATACTATTATTATAGTTTTAATCTATGTGGATGATATCATGGTCACTGGCCCTGCATCTACTGCTTTAGAAGCCTTTATTACTCAACTGAACAAAGTCTTTGCTCTCATAGACTTAGGATTGTTAGCCTACTTTCTTGGTATAGAAGTTTGCTACACATGAGAAGAAATGCACTTGTCACAGACCAAGTACATTATTGATCTTCTCAGTAAAGTCTCCATGTTAAAATGCAAAGGGTGTGACACTCCCTTCAGCACAGGACAGAAACTTCAACTAAATGCATATGGTTTTCTTGGTCAGCAGTTCACTGGTGCATCGACCTATAGAAGCATTGTAGGAGGGTTACAATATGTTACACTTACTAGATCAGATATAGCTTATTCAGTGCATAAGCTAAGTCAATATTTGGGTGCTCCAACTTTGCAGCATTGGTTGGCTTGTAAGAAAGTATTGAGATACTTACAAGCAACTAAAACATATGGTCTGCAGTTGATCAAAGATGGGAAACTATAACTTCAAGGATACACAGATGCAGACTGGGCATGTGATCTAGATGACAGAAGATCCATATGAGCTTACTACATTTATCTAGGGAATAATCTGATTTCCTGGTCTTCAAAGAAGCAACCAATGGTTGCTAGATCCAGTACTGAGAGTGAGTATAGGTCATTGTCAAATGCAAGTGCAGAATTAGCATGGTTGCAATCCTTGCTCAATGAGTTTAAGTTCCTGCCTATTCCTACTCCCATATTATGGTGTGGCAATGAAAGTGCTGCAGCAACTGCTAAGAATCCTGTACAACATTCCAAAACCAAACATATTGAAATCGACATCCACTTTGTAAAAGATAAAGTTCAGAACAAAGAGCTGGAAGTCAGATATATTCCTTCTGAGGAATAAATTGTTGATGCTCTCACAAAACCCTTGACATATCCTTAGTTCAATTATCTAATGGGCAAGCTTAATGTTTATCCTAGACCCTTAAGCTTTAGGGGGGATGTCAATGAAGCTCATATCAGTCAATTATATGAGGACTTCGATCAGCACAATGAAGAACACAAGGAACTCAGTAGGCTGTATATACTAGATTGCCTCACCACCAATCCTAGTCAGCAAATATGGTTATAGAGTTAGTTAGAATTGTAGAGTTTGTTAGATTTTGTAACTAAGCGTAATGACTGATATAAGGAAGTAAATCACTTGTATATATAAGGTGAATGTATGCCTGAAACTATAATACAATTCTCATTTTACAGCTTAACATTTTCTCTGAAGTTTCTTGTTGATTTTCTTACTAAACAAACAAGATTGTTTCTTAAACACACTATGTAGCCTCTCTCGAAACTTTAATAAAATTTACTATGTTTTTCAACAAAAAAAAAATTGAGTATTAACTTTTCTTTTATTCAGAGGCTCCTAATTTGGGTTCAAATTTGAGGTTCATAGTTGGCCGCATGTGTGGAGCGTCCCAATGGGTCACCCATAAGGCGAATCTCTTTGTCCAATTATTTTTATGTGGAAAGATAAAATGAGTCACACTTGTACATAGTGTTTTAAAAATCGGACCGCTAATTCAAAAGGTTCAATGGATTACTGTTTCGACCAGTTAAACCATTCCAATTGAACCGGTAAAACCAGATGAAGTTATAAATAATTTTAATTAATTAAAAATTATAAAATAAATTACATTTTATTTTTTAGTTTAAAAAATTTGGTGAACCGGCCGGTCCGATTCGCTAGTCTTTAAACTCTCAATTTTTAGGATTTATTCGTATCGAACTCACGATCGATTCCCGATTCGAACGATTCAACTTGGTTTTCAAAATTGTACTTGTGCGTGAATTTGGCCATGATAATATAGAAATCCTTATACCTATAAGTCATAAAATTTATTTATTTATTATATAAAAAAATAAAAATCTAAAACATGTAAATGTAGATATCAAGAACACATGAAAAGAGTAATCAAACATGCCCATCTTGATTTGGCCAAATAGGTAAGCAGTTAGAAGTGCTTTTCAGACCATAACCATACACACACACACACACCACCCAAAACAAACCTTACTTGTTTGGAGCCCAATATTTGGCACGTGACATCCATCTGTCACACGTGTAGCCATTTCTAATAAACAAATATCTCGCGGTTACGCCTATCTATCTAGCTTTAGTTGTGTAATTAATGCTTAAAAGAGTTTAAGAAATAGTTAGAATGACATAAATGGCCTTACCAACTAATATTGTTGTGGAATCAAGAAAAATGATTAGCTAGGGCATTATGGGCATTTCAGCACATCCAATCCAAGGATGGTGGTTGTTTGGATCATTGAGATGACTTTGTACCGACCTTATCTTTAATTTATTTAATCTGGTGTTTGTATTGGCTTCCAAATTATGTAAATATAAAATGACCATAAAAGCCGACTTTTCCAATGGCATTTTCGGAAAATAAATTGATTGTTGTTTCTAAGCCACATACCTCGGAAGATAATTTTGTTGACAATGCCAGTTTAAATAAAATTGGGGTTATGAACTAAAGGACCAATACACCCTCAGTCCTTGCATTATAGGCGAGGGCACTCCAGTCATTTAACAACATTACTAATATATTTTGTTTTTTGTTTTTTGCATTTCCCTGTAATTTTTAAATAATTTAGTTGTCAAATTAAATAAATATAACATAATGGTGAGCAAATTAAGAACACAACTCTCACTACTGCAAAGAAAGCAAAGAGAAAGAGAAAGAGAAAGAAAAAGAAAGAGCGATAACAGGCTGAGTTCGAGCAGACAACGAATTCAAGAAGCTTTCAATTTCCACAGCAGAGAAAACGATGACTTGGAGCTTTTAATAAAATTACTTCATTTCATATTACCCTGCAATTCTAAGAGGTACTGAAAATGATAAAAGGGTATTAAAAAAACAACAACAACAACAACAAACTCTCTCTCTCTGTGTTTTTTTTTTTTTTTTTGTGTTTTGGTTACTTGTTTTTGTCTAACAACAAGATACCGAATTACCGATCTACAGAGAATTTAAAAAAGGTGAGAGAAAGAAGGAGATGATGAAGAAGAAGATATTGCTGATATGGGAATAGCAATCGAGAGTCTCATAATAACAATTCAATTTCAATTCAAGAAAAGTCAAATTCTATGTCCCAAGATTACCACCAAGGGGTCTTTAGCTTCTCGAATGGCTTCGAGAGATCAGCTCAAGACCACCATCAACAGCAGCAGCAACACATATTAACACAGCAGATCAGGAGAGACAAGCTAAGACTTCAAGGAGGCTACGAGCAGCAGCAGCCGCCGCCACCACCACCACTGGTTGGTATCGAAGAGGAAGAATCAAGTGGGCTGCAGCCTGTATACGACACGGCGAGTATGTTATCAGAAATGTTCAATTTTCCTCCCGGTGGAGGAGGAGCTGCCTCCACTGAATTATTAGAACAACCGATACAGTTACAATCAAGTTATCAAACACCACGGCCAACGGCGGCGCTTAATGAGTGGTACAGTAACAGGCAAGGTATGCTTGGAGGTTTGGGTTCATTAGGTGATACAAAGAATCATATTGACCGTGACAGTTTTGCTCAAGATCATCATCATCAGCAGCAGCAGCAGTTCTTTTTGATGAATCCACAGCCAAGGTCACCATCTCCAGCTCCTCCAACACCTCATTCAACTTCTTCTTCTACACTTCACATGTTGCTGCCAGCCCCATCTGCTGGTACTGGTGTTGGTGCTTTTGGCACTAATGAAATTGGTGGAGTAATGGAGGGTCAAGGCCTTTCACTTTCATTGTCATCATCTTTACAGCACTTAGAGGCAGCAAAAGCGGAAGAATTGAGGATGGGAGATGGTGGGTTATTGTATTATAACAATCAAGGAGGAGCTTCTTCTTCTTCTTTTGTTACTGCTCATCAGCTTAATCAGTTCAAGAATTTGGGTAGTCATCAACAGCCACTGCACTTGCTAACCGGACCTGGTCAAAATCATCAAGTTCGTGTCGGGTATGGATCTTCATTAGGTGTTGTTAACGTTTTAAGAAATTCTAAGTATGCAAAAGCTGCCCAAGATTTGTTAGAAGAATTTTGTAGTGTTGGAAGGGGTCAGTTGAAAAAGAACAAATTTGGTAGAAGCAACAAAAACCCTATTTCTAATGGTGCTAGTAATGGCGGCGGCTCTACTTCATCAGCGAAGGATCTCCCCCCTCTATCAGCCCCTGATAGAACTGAGCATCAAAGAAGGAAGGTCAAACTGTTATCCATGCTTGATGAGGCATGTAATCTCTCTTTATCTCACCCTCTCCCTCTCTCTCTCTCAACAGTCATTAAAACATTTCAAAATTTTGTATTTAATATTGAATCAACTATCTAGATTTTTCTAATATAGATTTAAAATAAAATTTGTCTAGTACAAATTCATTTTAGTACTACCTATTTTTTTGTTTTTTTATCATAATTATAGTATATTATATATACCACATTATATTTTTTCACAAGCACAGTACTGAATAAAAAATTCCGGCCAATTTTAGTGAATATTTTAAGAACCCAGTAAGAGAAAAGCCAGCTTGCTGGTGCAATAGGGTGCTATCGTATAAGATCTAGTTGGTGGAGTTTGATTCACGCAATTTTTGTTTCTTTTTTTTTTTTTTAATTTTAAAGAAATATTTAAGCACTGTTTCACTAATTGGATGGTAGAGACTTGGAGGTGCCAATAGCCAAAGGGCAAAGTGTCCAAGAATTTTGTTTGGTAAGGACATGAAAGACTGCGATTATGAGTATCTTTCCAGTAAGATGCGACGTTCCTTCTGATTGGGAAGATGACCCTTTAGCCACCATATTACGTAGGATGCTTACGAATCTACAGAGTAATATTTCAAAGAAACTAAAAAAAAAAAAAAAATTAAAGTCTTTGATATTATATCTTTTCTTGACTTGGCTAGCTTGGCCTTGATTTTTTTTTCTTTCCATTTTTGGTCTTTTTGATCCTCACAAGACAAGCCTGTGCATGTCAATGGGCTATATATTAGGTATTCTTGGCTCTCGTTAACAATCATTTCACTGTACCAGACTTTTGATTCATACTACTTATATTCTTATTTAAATTTTCTTTTAAAAGCAACAAAAGTCTTATCAAATATTCTTCTGTATATATAGTCTTTCTCTTCTCATCATCTCTTTACAACACTGTTTCATGAATGTCAAATCATGTCACCAGTAGACTGATGTCATATGATTTTTCCCTTTTACACTTTGTATAACAATTTAGCCAATCATGTGACGTATGGTTGCAGGTAGATCGAAGATACAACCATTATTGTGAACAAATGCAAATGGTAGTGAACTCATTTGATCTAGTTATGGGCTTTGGGGCAGCAGTTCCTTACACAGCATTGGCACAGAAGGCGATGTCTCGGCATTTTCGGTGTCTAAAAGATGCAATAGCAGCACATTTGAAGCAAAGTTGTGAGGTACTGGGAGAAAAAGATGCAGCTGCAGGGATCTCAGGCGGCATAACCAAAGGAGAGACCCCAAGGCTTAAGTTGCTTGAGCATAGCCTCAGGCAACAAAGAGCGTTTAACCAAATGGGTATGATGGAACAAGAAGCTTGGAGACCACAAAGAGGCTTGCCTGAAAGATCTGTCAACATTTTGAGAGCTTGGCTTTTTGAGCATTTTCTTAACCCGTACGTTTCTCTCTTTATCTATCTTCTTTATTATTGTCAACCCTCAAACAATAAAAAAAAAAAGAAGCAAACTAATGATTATTAAATTATAAAAGAATATTGTCTAATTTCTATAATAGTGAAAGTTTAAAAATAATATTATAATATTTTTTAAATTATGAAAGTGTATGTTTTTCTATCGAATGAAAATGGAAAACTTATAAAAATTATCAATTTTTCACATTTTTAAAATTTCGAATGGAAAAATAATAAAATAAAATTGTTATTACAATTTTATATTTTCGCTATTTTTAATACGGAGAAATGGGATAATTTTCCAATTATAAATGTTATAATGATACTTTAATATATCAACATTCAAATTTTATTATTAGTCTACCTTTGTACCTTTATGCATTAGAGAAACATGATGCAGTGTCCTTAGATGTTGACTCCTCAACAAAAAGCTGTAAAAAAGTTTTCAATTGCTCACTCCTTTTTTTCTCCTCTGAAAAATTATATAGCCCCATAAATTTGTTATATTGGAAAAGGAAAAAATAAAATAAAATAAAATAAAAAAGATTTTTTATGGTATAATTTGATTGACAAACCTCTCTTGAAAAAAAAAAAGGAACTTTGTTTCTAATAAAGAAAAAAGAGTGGTGTATGCAAATAATGATCTGTGAGAGAGTTGCCCTCTTTACTTGTGCAAACTGGCTGCTGCCTGCTGAGCTGATTTTTCTTATCTTATATTCTCACGCCCATGCAGGGAAAAAGAACAAAGAAGAAAGCTTCAATCCCTATTAGTGATTCTTTACATGGTTTTGGGTTTGGTCTTTAATGTCATTTTCTTTGTTCCTCAGGTACCCAAGCGATGCTGATAAGCATCTGTTGGCTCGCCAGACTGGTCTATCAAGAAATCAGGTTACTTTATTATTTCCTCTCTCTCTTCTATTTTACTATCACTACAAAACACTAAATAAATATAGTAAAAAAATTTAGGATTCCATGCTAAACTAAATTTTGTGTTAAGTTTTTTACAAGAAAAAGAAACCCTTAAGAATTAGTAGACCGTCAGTAAGTTCAGGTAAATAAACTTGCATGGTTTTGGGTTTCATTTCTCTTGCTCTCGTCTATCTGCTGAAGAATAACCATTAGTTTTCTTGGATTCCTTTAATTACAACAAGGACATAGATTCTGATGATGTAATGTTAGATAGATACAAATATGAAACATGAGACTAGACATGAGAGTTTGCAGCTTTGACTCTCTCTCTCTTAATTATCTCTCACTCCTTCACTTTACACCATCCAACCACACAATAAGTATCATAAATACAGTACTGAATCAAATTTATTGTGTACTTGCGACACACAAAATATGGCTTTATGTTTCTTTTACTGTGCCGTCTTTTACTTGTTACTGTTGAATTTAAGCTAACATGCATTACGTGTAATCATACAACTATTAGCTGCTAGTTCGTAATTAGGACAGCCAATTTAAAAAGCTTCAAAAAAATATGATCATTGATTAGACCTAGAAGAGAATGAGAACAATGTTTAAAAGCTATGAGAACAAAACCCAAAAACTATAAAGACAAGGTCGGTAGACAAATAAAATTAGTGTATCCAAGTAGCACTGATTAATATATTAGGTTACTTTTACTTAAACGAAAAGGAAAGACATCATCAAGAGTACTTCCTGCTGATGATTCTTTTGATGATAATTAAATGCAACTTAATTGTTCATCTTTGAATAACAATTAATGGTGTTTGTGTATGTTTATTTCTGCAGGTTTCAAATTGGTTCATAAATGCAAGGGTTCGGTTGTGGAAACCCATGGTTGAAGAGATGTATCAACAAGAAGCCAAAGAAGAAGAAACATCAGAAAGAAACCAAAGCAGTACTGGTATTATTGCTGCACAAACACCAACGCCTTCAACAACACCAGCAGCAGCTGCCACCACAACAACTACAACAGGCAAAAGATCTGAAAGCAATGAACTTGCAATAAATAGACAATGCTTCTCGCACTCTGCTTCTTCCTCCGCCAATATTATTACCGCCACCACCAACACAACAAATCATGAGGTGGTGCCACAAATCGATCCATCGTTTCCGGTGACCCACATTGTAGATGACACTTGCCGACGTGGCAGTGTTATTGCAGCTGATCATTATGGGACCACTGCTGGTAATGCTGCTGCAGGTTCTACTCTTATAAGATTTGGGACCACGACTGGTGACGTGTCACTCACTCTAGGGCTACGCCATGCTGGAAACATGCCTGATCATCACAACATCTCTTCTTTCTCTGTTAGAGATTTTGGGGACTGCTGAATTTTACCAAATTACTCCTCCATTTTTCATGTTATTGTCCCCTTTTTTTGCATTATATATATCTACTAATAATTAAGATAATACATAATGAAAATTAATTAGCATATATGTATTAAGTGAGGTACGTTCGGAGCATTATGGGGTCTATTGTTGTAATTGTATAGTATAATGTTTTTAGTCTCTTGCTTTATTACTATGTACTCAAGGTTTTATACCTTCTTGTTACTAGAATAACACATGAAATTAATCTTTTTTTTTTAATAAGTTGAAGGAAGTTCGAAATCTCTTTTTTATATATATTTTATTATTTTCATTGTAACGAAGAAAATAATCTGAACACCTCTAACACTTCTATAGAGATTAGATTTCACTTGAATAATCATCATTAACCGAGTCTCGAAATGGATAAGAACAAATAAAACCAGTGTGGGCTAATATCTAGAACCATACTTGAAAAATAATAATTATATGAATTCTTTAGTTTGATTTGCTTCTTTACATATACAAGTATGTATTTTAAAATAATTGCACAACCCTAGACAATGAGCTATTTATTCATATTCCTATGTATTTGCCTTCTTGATATGTGACTATCACGAGTGTTGAAAGCTATAAGTTCATGATTTATATAAATTTATGGGAATCAAATGGCGCAAATGCCACTGAATAATATGATCAAATCATATCAAACATTCATAGAAGATACATACAAAGACTTATGTGGTCTTAACCAAACTGAAGACAATCTTCGACAGCTGAATCCCCACAATTGTAGTCACTGACTTCTAGACCATGCTACTGACTCTGACTCTTAAACCTGGCTCTGATACCAACTTTGTAACATCCCGCCTAGGCCAGGATGCTACCGGCAGGAGACAGGAGAGCCCATCTCCATAAGCCTCTGAATCTGACGAAATTTCGGCATGATGTATGCAGAACGTCATGTAACTTGGCTTATAGCCAGCATCCATATACAATATAATCATCAACTCTCGGCCTCAGGCCGGTATCACAACATCAAGGCCTCAGGCCTGAACTCAATGCACAAAATGTAATTACTTGGCCTCCGGCCAGAACTCAAAAAAATAAAACTAAACTAATACATTTGCATTAGTAAATACAAATACAAAACAAGGAGTCGTGATGACCCATAACTTGACCCAGGATTCAAGACTTTCTTGACTGCAATTGGGTCGATCCACTGTCTTCAAGTCTTCACCGAACTTCTGCTGATTTTATATGACTGCTACTGACCTGACAAACTGTTGTGGTGTGAGTCATAATGACTCAGTAAGTAATCATGCAAAAGCTTATAAAGTTTTAATTAAATAACCGATTCTTATTCATTTCACAAACCTGACACTTTATTACTGTACCTTTAACTGATCACCACCTGACAACTTATGTTTGCTATTTACACTATCAAACACCTATAACACATAACTATGTATGTATTCCTATATCATCAACATAAGAAGTCCCTTCATACTACTGATGCACTACACTGAATTCTGTATACTCTCTTTACTCGTTACTAATCTGGTTCAGGTATTTATTATAATTTTCTTTCTCTCACTTTTTACAACGCGAAGAATAATCATGATATATTATTCCAACCTATATAACATCACTTGAACTCTTATTCTTCATTATCATCATGATCCGAGACTATAACATCGGTCCGGGATTCCTCTATAACAGTCCCGAAAATCTGGGATGTTACATTCACCCCTCCTTATAAAAATTTCGTCCTCGAAATTTCTCTATCCCTATAACTGCTGATCCGAACCTGGTCGAATGTGCGGATATAACTTCATTGATATAACTTTTCTGTCTCAACTGTGAACTAACCGCTATCTATAAACTAGAATCCATAATGGTTCATCTACGGCTTTAAACTGACTATACTGGTCTGATTCTCAACTCTAACTATACTGATATGGTTCTTATCTCTAGCTGTACTACTCTGGTTCTGATCTCGAATCCTCTGGCCTCACAAGGGCCCTATACTGATACTATCTCCTTAATGCTAGTTTTCCGATCTAAAAAGGGTCACAGAAATATTAACTTAAATTAATCTCTTCTCATACGGAGATAACTAATTTTATACACATTAATCAAGTCACCCATTGACTCAAATTCAAGCAAGCAAAACACTGAATAATAAAATCAAATCACATCAAAATCGAGCCACCTCATGGACTCATGTTCAAGCAAGCAAAACACTGAATAATATGATCAAATCATATCAAACATTCATAGAAGATACATACAAAGACCTATGTGGTCTTAACCAAACTGAAGACAATCTTCGACAGCTGAATCCCCACAATTGCAGTCACTGACTTCTAGACCATGCTACTGACTCTGACTCTTAAACCTGGCTCTGATACCAACTTTGTAACATCCCGCCTAGGCCAGGATGCTACCGGCAAGAGACAGGAGAGCTCATCTCCATAAGCCTCTGAATCTGACGAAATTTCGGCATGATGTATACAGAACATCATGTAACCTGGCTTATAGCCAGCATCCATATACAATATAATCATCAACTCTCGGCCTCAGGCCGGTATCACAACATCAAGGCCTCAAGCCTGAACTCAATGCACAAAATGTAATTACTTGGCCTCCGGCCAGAACTCAAAAAAATAAAACTAAACTAATACATTTGCATTAGTAAATACAAATACAAATACAAAACAAGGAGTCGTGATGACCCATAACTTGACCCAGGATTCAAGACTTTCTTGACTGCAATTGGGTCGATCCACTGTCTTCAAGTCTTCACCGAACTTCTGCTGATTTTATATGACTGCTACTGACCTGCAAAACTGACAAACTGTTGTGGTGTGAGTCATAATGACTCAGTAAGCAATCATGCAAAAGCTTATAAAGTTTTAATTAAATAACTGATTCTTATTCATTTCACAAACCTGACACTTTATTACTGTACCTTTAACTGATCACCACCTGACAACTTCTGTTTGCTATTTACACTATCAAACACCTATAACACATAACTATGTATGTATTCCTATATCATCAACATAAGAAGTCCCTTCATACTACTGATGCACTACACTGAATTCTATATACTCTCTTTACTCGTTACTAATCTGGTTCAGGTATTTATTATAATTTTCTTTCTCTCACTTTTTACAACGCGAAGAATAATCATGATATATTATTCCAACCTATATAACATCACTTGAACTCTTATTCTTCATTATCATCATGATCCGAGACTATAACATCGGTCCGGGATTCCTCTATAACAGTCCCGAAAATCTGGGATGTTACAAAAATAATTGCACAACCCTAGACAATGAGCTATTTATTCATATTCCTATGTATTTGCCTTCTTGATATGTGACTATCACGAGTGTTGAAAGCTATAAGTTCATGATTTATATAAATTTATGGGAACCAAATGGCGCAAATGCTAGTTTTAAATAGTAGCCAGAGCCAGATTATGTGAATTTCACTTTTAGCAGGGCCGTAAGAGATTATTATCGAGAAAAATTAGACATTAGAGTTTGTGGACTTAGTGATGCCACGATATTAAGATCCGTAATTAATGTTGATCTGAGTTTGTATTTTTTATTTATAAATTTTGTTTGATAATTATCATTAGATAATAATTTAAATATAATTAAATTTTAATTAATATTGGAATTGTTATTAAACCAAGCATGACAAAAAAATTTTGAGAAATTTAGCACAGTTCGTCAGCATAGGATCTAAATTCAGCCAGTAGAATAGCCGTATCATAAAAACATTAGAAAATAACAAAACTCTTGCATGGCAAAGAGGTATTTATTAATTAAATATGCTAAATTTCGATGGAAGCTAATCGCAATTGCTGATCAGGGTGCCATTATATGCTTTAAAGCTTGTAATATACCCTCATAAATCACATTGACTATCAATTATATGTTCGTTGTAAATACTTTAAGAACACATCTTACTATTTAAGGAAGATCATCTCTTATAAGCATGTGGGATATTTCGTTTTTAATATAACTCAAATGCATGGTTTGGTAGTGTAGGGATCAAGATCTCATCTTGAGGTCCTGGGTTCGAATCTAGTAAGTGCATTTCTTGTAAGATCCTGAAACAGCCGGGGATTTTACTTATTTCGCTTAAACCCGGAAGGGATAGTTTGACGGCGGAGTTTCCAACGATTCCAAAAAAAAAAAAACTCTAATGCAGTTTTAGATAACTGATAATAGACGCAATGGAAGGTTCCTTAAAATCTAAAAAACATCACTTGCAAAGCAACAACTACTTTTTACCTAAATTAATATGTTGATTTACCTTCTGAGAAAAAATAAAACTTTAACCACTCGAAACAACTTAGTCCACTATTGGTTCTTACTATAAGCTGTTCTGATGTAACCATCAAGTTAAATTAGGGTTTTGAAATAATATATATTTATTCAAAATTTAAATATGGACATTCTCATTTAAATTTTGAATGACTATTTATTATCTTCTTTATCTATTTAGCACTTTGTTATAAATTGGCAAGTATATGTCATCACTTATATGATGTGTGTTGGAAATTAATTGTTGTTAATTATTTGGTGTTGTTAAATAACAACAATTAGTAATAATTTCATGTTGGAAATTATTAAGTTAATTATTTGGTGTTGTTAAGTAACAACAATTAGTAATAATTTCATGTTGGAAATTATTAAGTTAATTATGTGGTGTTGTTAAATAACAACAATTAGTAATGATTTCATTATTAAGTAAACAATAAGAGTTGTTAATCAAATAATTAAGTAACAACGAGAGTTGTTAAGTGACAACAATTAGTAAAATGTTAAATGGGAAACATATGGTACACCCATGATGGTAATATTTTTGGAAGGGTTAGAGAAAGTCATTATGCATCCAAATACATGTGATTACATAGTAATCAATGCATGTGATTAAATAGTAATCAAAGATTAATAGTAATCCATGCATGTGAGATAATAGTGACTTGGTTTCCCTCCTATAAATAAGATCATTTGCTTATTGAGTTAAGCAATCAATTAAGTTTGATTAAGAGGTCTTTACAAGCATAAAAGGTATGCAATTGTGTTGTGGTTAATATAGATTTATTTCAATTAGCATGTAAATAAATCTAGAACTAGTAATATATGTATGGTTAGATCCTAAGAGGACAAACATGTAAATATATTAGGAATTACGTTTCCTAACAATGTGTAAAACAAATCAATAAAAGAATCATATATAACATCGTTTCCATATTTTCTTCTCTAAGCCGCTTTTGAATCCAAGATATATATAACTCCATGTGAGAAATTAATTATAATGTATTGTACTACTGCAAATATTATTGCAGTAGTTAAATCTCTATCAGCAGCTGCCTGCAAAAAAATACAAATCCTTGATTCTTAGTGGTTCTTTTTCATAAACGTAGGTATCAAGGCATCAAGTAGTGTCATTTTCTATCGTATTCCTTTCTTTGGTGGTGGAGTCATGCTTTTAAGAAAATATAAAAATTATAAAAAGAAAAAAGAAAATTAATGACAGCACCCACAAAAACCCACAAGTTAATTTGTGCAGTTTTACAATATTTGATTCAGTTGGGATAAAATTTAACTTTCACAAAAATAGTGTTTAAATATTCTTAATCTTAAATGACACAAATCAAAATTATCTCATCAATAAACTAGATTTTTCATTAATTTATAAAAATATATTTAACAAATTTTCGTGATAACTATAACAGCTCGTCTCTTAATGACTTTGCCCAGACATGCCGAAAACTACCAGAAAATTGTGATCTCAAATAGCTCAACATTGCCTAAATGTATGAGATTTCTCACTGTAAAGGGTTTGGATGGCTAAAAGGTCACAATAAACAACCCCGGTTGTATGAGCTAGCTTTTGTTTTTTTGCCTTACAATCAATGTGTGATATAAATGTTACTTTCTGGCAGTGGTCCAATGTTTTTTTCCCTGAGCAACTGTGATTTGTGAACTGAAAGTACCCAATATATTTTTTAACCCTAAGGATTGTCTCAGTGGTAAAGGTCTTGAGTTTGAGTAATTTATTCCCTTTTGTTCGAATCTCACTAGATATATTTCTTTGGGGTCATGTCCCATTATGTAAAAAACTAATGACTTACCCCGATCTATGCTGGGAAACTTCTGAAGGCACGGAATACAGGTCCCGGGGATTAATCGAGGTGCGAGTAAGTTAGTCCGGACACCCCGATTACCAAAAAAAAAAAAAAAAAAAAAAAAAAAGGCTCAAAGAGGCTCCAAATTTCCAATCCCTACACAAAAATCAAAATCTATTTATACAGGAATTAATGCAGAATGGTTTTTTTGTCTTGTTTGGTCACATAAATTACAAAATTCAATCGGGTGGGGGTAACAGACGAAAATTATATGAGAGGATTTGTATTGTAATTAAAGAAGAGGAGCCCGCAATGTCACAACTTACACCTACAAAAAAATTGATAGATGGAAAGCTACCCGTCGGATAGAATATATTGATTGTCGACCATCCAGATGCTTATAGCAGGGGCCAATTTTGGGAAATAATGACGGGACTTGATAGGAAAAATTGGTTCCTATATTTTAGAATTGAACCTATCCAATTAAATAGGGTATCATATTTATCGGTTTGGTCTGGTTTCGAATTTAAATAGATTACCCTAAATAAAAATTAAATTTATATCTTTAGCTAGCTTTGATGATGTCAATTTGATGATCCCAATTAGAAAGTGAGACTTATTCTTTGGTTTGATCATTAGCAGAAGTGGAAGTTATTCAGGATAGAAAAACCAAGGCTTAATCTTTTGTTTGATCATCAGCCTCTCGATGCAGATCCTGATTCGGAAACTAAATATCATCAGCAGAAGCAGAATAGTAAAGAAACTTATTCTTTTGTTTCAAAATCGATTCCACAACAGATTTCAAAAAATTGGTTCCGGTTCCGATTAAATGGTCCGGTTTCAGTTTTTATTATTGGAGAACCAGATCGATTAAATTCGGTTCCGTATTTTTAGAACCGGAACCGACCCTAAAAGAATCGGTTCCGATTCTTTATCCTAAAAAACGAATTGGTTCTAATTTATTTCGGGTCGAATCGGAACCGATATTGACCCTATGACTTGATAATGAGATGTTTGAGCTTGGGTTCATGACCATTAGGGCAAGTGATCAAATTTCCATAAAAACAGTGTTTTAAACATCGCACTAGTTATTGAACTGGTGATATAAAAAGTTTAATATGTTATTATTTTGATCGGTTGAACTATTTTGATTGAATCTGTAAAATCGCATAATGTTATAAATAATTTTAATTAATTAAAATTTAGGAAAAAATATTTATTTTTAATTTTTGGTTTAATTTTTTTTTGGTTAAGAGTGAGTCGACTTGATTCACCCATTTCACCAATTTTTAATCAGTTTTGACTTTTTTTTAACAATTTAATTTTAGGATTCATTCGAATCAAACTCATAAATAATTTTCGATTTAATTAATTCAATCAACTGGTCGAATTCGATTTTATAAACCATACAGTGGTATAAGAAACCATGCCAAACAGCAAATGCAATAAAATATTATAAAATAAAAATTTTGTCATGGAATCGTCGGCAAGAAGGTAAGGCCCAAGTTTGAGTCGGGCCGAGAGAATTAAATGAGGATGTGGGCTGAGAGGACCCACCCACGAGGCATAGCCGTTGTCGGTTTCACAACCCACAGACAAAAACCGGTAAAGCCGTAAAGAAGCGATGTGGTATATCATGTGTCGGGTGTATATAACATCTCTCTCACAGCAGGTGGGCCCCACACAGTTATGGGCCCGCCTGCTGTGAGAGAGATGACATATACACCCGGCACATAATATAATTTTCGGTAAAGAAGCTCGTATTTGGTGCATATACGACTCTGGCATCTTAATATTATTTTTTTATAAAAAGATTGTTTCCAGGATTTAAACAACCAAATCGAGCATGACGTTCAAGAGGCTCAAGTCAAAAATTCTGAAAATTTAATAAGGATTCCAAAATTTACATTTTATTGTCTACATCCATCCAGTCTTCCAATCAGGTCCTGAATTTTCATTACACCCTTAAATACTTGTCTGTATTATGACCATTTTTTCCATCAATCAGAAATGTTCAACTTCATGGGAATGGTTGTTTTTGAGGAAAATGACATATCTTATAGGCAGCTCTTGACCCAAAAACAAAATGTACAAAAAGCACAGCCCAGGCTGAACAATGGAGAAAACGAGGAACATGGACACAACCATGAGTCACTTGTTGTGATACTATTTTCATGAACATTTAGTGGGATCCAATGTGCTATGCTATGCAAATTGTACCCCATCTCTGTTTTTACAGTTAATGATACACTCTTTCCAAACTTTACTGGATGCATAGAGGCATCAATTGCCTAGGTGCCCCCAATGGCTATGGTTTGCCAGATTCTGAATTTAGTCCGGGAGTGCATTTCTTGTAAGAGCATGAGTCAGGGAGAGTTTTACATGTTCTGTTTAAACTCGGATCGAGTGGTTTGACGGCGATATTTCCAATGTTTGCTGAAAAAAAAAAAATCAATTGCCTAAGACACATCAAAGAAGCAAATACCCTGCATCTTTAAAAACAAAAAGGCAGTAAAGTAGCTTGAATCAGAAGCACCCACCAAGATAAACCAGTAGTGGGCAGCTAAAGCCTAAAGTGCTCTCAGACATTTGATTGCAGTGTGCACAAGCTTTTGCAAAGAAAATCAAATATAATCCACATGAAGCAACCACTCGAATTACATTACATTTCTAAGAATTTCTACATCAAGCAATCAATCAAAATTCATCAAATCCAGAATAAGTTTCATACACCCCATAATGCGTTTTTATCAGAACATTTGCACAATGGTAGTCTTACTGCAATCACGACTCCAGTGGGATTTGTAAGTATTTTCTTCCCAGTTTCTTCATATTTGATGTCGAAGTAAGTTCCCCACAAACTATGAAATCTTCTATTTGGTTTTATATATGATCACCACCGTCTCACACATTGGCATTTCTTTTGGTCTATTCCTTTGACATCATTGAGATATCCGACTGGACTTGATTACTTTGAGCATCAACATAAGGTCTGATGAAAGTCCTCCGCCACCAGACCTCAAAGGCTCTCTGAAGATTTGGGCAGTTGTCACCTGCCTTCAAAAAACTCCCCAACCAAGCAAGCATAATATTTTGTTGTTCCTCAAGAGGCAGGGTGAGAATTGTCCTGCCAATTCCTTCCTCCACAACCTTCCGATCAAATGACCTGCACCCATGTTGCAACCAGCTGTAGTCATCAATCAATGGTTGTAACCAGGTTTGTAACAACATCTGACGAGTATCCTTCGATGGTAGCAGCTCCCCTCTTCCAATTCCAACAAACAGCCTCGCTGTAATGCAGCTAACATGATAACGAGTCACAATAGGAATTTTTGAATGTAGGGCAGCCAGCTCTTGCTGGCTAGCCCACATCAGAGCGAACTCATCTGCCACTTGCCTGTTTGCTAAAATCTCAAGCAACCATGAGAGATTATCAGCCTCTCGAACTATTTGCTTCCCCATAGGTTCCTTGCTGTCCACCGATTTATCTGCAAACTCTGGTTCATTAGCTTGCCTAAAAAGAGCCACCAGTGAATTCAAGCAGCTTCTGCATGAGGTATAGATAGTTTCATTGCAGATGTCTGCTGAACCTGCACTGTTTGGGACACTGTTATTTTCCCTTAGGAGTTTCAGTACCACAGATTTCATTTCCCGTCGGCCTCTCTCCTCATTGCTTTTCAGAACTAGTTCCATTATGTGGGATAGTGTGTCATTAGGTGGAGTGAAGACATCAGAAGAGACTCGTTTCAGTACAGGGGTGACCCCAATACACTCGCCTTGGATTCGTAGGACTGATGAAACAACCTTCTCTTCTTCCTCTTCTCCAACCCATGGAACTGCTTCCAAATATTCCAGGCATGACTTAATGCACAAGCTGAAGCCAAGTAGTTCAGCAACCTGGACCAAATTTCCATCGAAGTAAGGTTGATGTATACTAATAATTTCACATAACTCACCACAAATTTTAGCTGGAAAAAAATATCCACCCACTCAAACACACACCAGAAAATAAAGACTCACTAACTAGTTTCATTCTATTTTTTTTTTTTGAAAAAAAGTCTGTAGTAGCTTTGCATACAGCTCATTGAATCCTCTCTTGCTCATTGTAAACCCACTTTGAAGACAATTGCTCAAAACCTCATTACAAGGCGGCTATAAGTCATTGCCTGAATGACATCATTGTATTTCACTATTGAAGAAGATTAACAAACATAATGAAAATGCCACTTATAAGTAGAATTAAAAGTCCAAGGCTTAAGAATTAGTGGAAAAGATAATAAAATCCAAACAATGTTTGCGTCAAAGAAAACAAAATTGCAAACATCAGGTTACCAGTTGATTATGCACCGAGGAAAACCCCGAGTAACAAAGACCAAGAAACTGATTGTGCTAAAATGGTCATTTTTTCATCTGTGAATTGTTAATGAACCCACCTCATTCATTGATTCTATTTATGGACATTATCTAATAGTATGAAGTTCAACAGAAGACAAGATGATCATATCACTTGGCCAATGCTACACTGTCTTAAATTTTAAGAATTTACGATGACTTTCAACAGGATAGGCCTGGTTGAATCAACATTGTCACTCCTCCAAACAGCCATAAACAAGGTACTCTAGCTAGCAATGTAAAAGAGAAAGATAAGACACACTACGCGAATTGAGAATAGCCTTTTATAAACCAAATTCTGCCCTTTCTCTAATGCTAATCAACTAAGATTAAAAGGCAAATAAGCCAGATAACTATAAAATAAAACTAAAAACAATGAAAGTCATTTAAAAAAAAAGGACATGAAAGTCCTCAATGATAAAATCTCACATTGCTTTCACAGACAGAATGAGGTATCTTGTACAGAAAGTCATAGATTTGATATTGCCATTAACAGTGCATCTTTCTTTGCAGCTACTGTCAAAATCATTTTTTAACCAATGAGCATTAAAATCTAACAACAATCAGGAAACACATTTTTTCCATAATCATTTTTCAAGCAATAAGCATTAAAATCTAACAACAATCCAGAAACAAATTTTTATGTTGGAGATACCTAAATCAAACCAATCAAAGCATTTTCCCACTAGGTGGAGTCGGCTACATGGATCTTTTGATGCCATTGTGCTCTATTTGAAATCGTTTCATAACTTTCATTGAGCTCAATAAAATCTCAAATTAAAAGGTAAAAGATGGCACATTAAAGGTGTAAATCCTAATTTTGTATGTGATTATCATTGTGGCTAGAGTTTAAATACTCTTTTCCTAAACTTTAAGCTTTTGAGGTTAATGGTTACTCAATATGGTATTGAAGTGTATCTAACAAAGGAGTCAAATAGAGAAGCTGCATCAATGAATTGAGACTGTCACATTCATATATATTCCTTGTGGATGAAATTAAGATTGGTGCAAAACAAGGGGCTATTTTGTCCGACTTTACCACATAAGATCAAAACTATGACCTTCTCAACTGCACTCCACCCTGCCCCTAAAACACTTGGCCTAAGGATAAAAGATTTCACTTACATGACATAAAAAAAAAAGAGAATATACAGGCTAAAATTATGATGTCTGAGCAGGACCAGTAATTAGCCAGAGCAATACAACAACAATTGGCTTAGCAGACCATCAGAGAAGCAGTTGTTTCATAAGGTTGACAAAAGTTACAATTACTGAGAAATTATAAAACAATAACTATGTAAATGATGCAGCCAAATCATATGGAAGATGAAATCTGCAAAGTACCTTGAGGACACGTAGTACACGTGAAACAGTTTGCTTCATTAACTTTTGCCTCATATCTTTGCAGTACATCAGTCCCACGGTTTCAACATAACTTTCAACATCCTCACAATCATCAATTTCTAAACAAGACAAACCAAACTGCTCTTCAGAAAGCTTATCTGCAAAGAAACTGCTGTTCTCCACAAGAACATTCTTGTGGACACTCAGCTTCACACAAAATCCTTGCTTTCCAAGCAAAACCACCCTTAAGTTGCTGGTTCCGGGTTCACCAAACTCAATTGCCACCTTCCTAGGCATATTTTCTAACTTTGGCCTTGGAGTTCTCTCAGGAACAGGATTTGGTGCATTAATACTAGGTGTATCAGAGCCAAAGCTTCGTGGATCATCAGAAGCAACCCCTGGTCTTAATGGAGTTGATGTTGGCCTTCTCTCAATCAATGGGGTTTGTTTCTTTTGGATGGTAGTTTTAGGTGGTGGTGAGGAGGATTTGGGTTTGTTCAGTGAATTTTGTGCTTTAAGGGTCTTTTGAAACACAACAGGAGAAGGGCAACACCAAAAACCTTCGGGTGTCACAGCAATTGGAACATTTCTAATCTTCGCTTGACCTTGTTCTACCCTTGGAAGCTTATTAATTTCAGCCATACTACTGCAATATAATTCAATCAAGATATGGCATTTACAATGAAACCAGGTTTTCAACCCCTTACCTATAACCAAAAGTGGCTAAATATCAAACTCTCAAAAGCATTGAAAACTAACACTAGACTTTTCAGTTGATCATCAGAAATCCAAATTCAAAAAACAGAAACAAAATGTACATCTCATCTGGAAGATGTGCACTTCCTTCAAAATTGCCTGAAACGCTGAGCTCAAACCATAATTGATTGCCAGTCACACCTGAAATGTAAAACACTCTAAATAAATAAATTACTCCCCAAAATAGCAGAATAACATTAACAATAGCACAAGGTTTTCTAAGCTAAAGAGTTAAATTTTTTCAATTTGCCCCAAAAAAAATTCGAACTTTTCCTCCAACCACCTCCACATCTAAAATCTAAACATGATCAAATCCTATACTGAACCCAGTTAAATAAATGTAAGCAGAAATAAATTTCACAAAAAATAATAATAATAATAATAATAATGAAAATTGGTCTTCTTTTTAATACCCAAGAAACAAAATCTTAAAGCTCAATAACAACAAACAAGTAAGAGGAAAAAAACTCACCAAGAAGAGAGTGTATAGAGACTTCACAGAGAACCCATCTCTTATTATTAAAGCCCACGAGTGCTTAATATGATTGATTGAGAGCTATGGTGTCAAGCATCAAGGGAACCACTAAACAGAAGCTTTGCAGTGGAGGAATAAAAAGTATAGTCTCTCTTTTTTATTATTATTATTATTATTATTATTATTTTAGTTTTCACAAAAAGAACATCAAAACAACCAACCCACTTTAAAGTTTTTTATTAAAAAAAGAGGAGAGTTTTTTATTAAAAAAAGAGGAGGATTGTGTGTTGTGCTTTGTTCCTTTCACTTTCTTTAACAGTGAGGAGGTCAGGTGTGTGCTTTAGAATTGTGATGATTGCATGAAGCTGTGGGTCTCAGTTCTTGCATGCCTTTGCTTCTCTGCAAATCTCTCTCTCTTCTCTTGTCTCTCCCAATACATTTTTCCTGTGGCATGCCTACTCTAATTTAATTCCTTAAAATTTAAAAGTGGAATTACAAGTTTTTTTTAATCTAAAAAATTTTGAATCTCAATAATATTTTTAATGATATTTTCTCACCAATTCAAAAAAATGTATAAAATTTTAGATGATTTTCCGTCCCCAATCCATAATCAATATGGGATCGGAACTGCTTGTTATATCTAAAATTTAAGAATGTATTTGAGAAAATGTATTACCTATGCTTCTTTTGGAAAAAATATAAAAAGACCAAGATTCAAAATACGACATATTTTTTTATGGGTGAGCATATTTCAACACAAATTTTTGATATAATTTTAGATTTTTTTGGAACGTTAAAAATCCCGCCGCCAAATCACATATCTCGAACTTAAGTGAAGTATGTATAATCATCAGTTGTCCCAGACTATTACAAAAAATACACCCATGGACTCGATCATATAACCTGACAACCAAATCCTAAACATTTTATCATCAAGTTACATCCCTTTAGGGCGATATAATTTTAAATATCAAAATATAATAATGGATTTAAATCAATCTAATGATAGATATTTAAATTTAAAAATCTATGCATCATCAAAATATACACATCATAAAATTATAAGATTAACTTAATCCAATTAATAGATTTTGATTTGTGGTAAAAATTTATCTCCATCATTTTCTAATATAATATAATACTTGGAATTTGTATGTGGGTCTTTTAAAAATTTGCTTGCAAGAGTTTCTTGTAATTTTTGGATGCTTTAATGTGTAGGTTGATTTAATGGACCGTCGTTGGATTTCCTAGGCAAAGTGACTATCGTTATCATGAGAGGGAAATATGCTTCAATTACTGAAAAGCACTCATGGTGTTTGCTAAATCTGTACTGAAGTGTGGGCATATTTGACCATATGCATATCTAATGATATATAGATTTGTGTTAACGAAAATGATGGGTGTTTATGATATTTTATTGGTTTTGTTTTTGTTTGCTTTAAAAGCTATAATTTTTGGGCTTTTCTCAATGAGTCAAATTGAAGCTATACCAATTAATGTTCATTTGGGATTTGATTGGGAGATGGTTGAGTTCAAAATTCACATATTTCCGTTGTCATATTTCTTCACCCATTTATTCCTTAGTGTCTTTTTGCATTGTAGGAAACTCTCTGGCTCCCCT